>VWYO01012224.1:76035-179887 GCA_013400275.1 Rhadina sibilatrix | reverse complement strand
TTAAACCCCCCAGTACAGGTCTCGAACTTTACTGTGCAGGTTCCTGTCTGTCCAGGGTATCCAAAGGAATGCCCTGGACTCCCACATGACAAGTTCAATTATTTTCTCTATCTCTTCAACAAAGTATTGCTTCTCCTTTGTTGTATGCAGGTTTATCTCCAGAGAACACACAAAGAATCACATCAAGCAAAAATAAAGCCAAATTCTGAAAGCAGTGATTCCTACATTCTAAGCCAAAATAGAATTTCTGTTAGACATTTTTCTTCCATCAGAATCTTTTTTCCACTCGTGAAATGAACTATTACATTTTTGGAATGAGGAAGTAAACTCAAAGCTAACATTAAAAGGCTTGCAGAAACAAATATGAACCTGGACATGCTGCCCTGAGGATCATATCCAATCCCTCTCTGTAAGGATGCTTTTGCAATTCAAAGCATGCTATGGGCTTTTTTTAATATGTAATTTGATGTTATATTGTCATGCTGCAAAACATTTGCAATGTATAATGGTATAAGAGGCCAGCTGGCCGCTAATGGTAACAGCACACTTTACCAGAACTCCCATCAGAAGGACTGTTGAAGGCAGATGGCCCCTTTTTCCCCAGCTTTACACTGTCAGAGATTCTACCAAGGACAGGCGTCCTACAAACCTCACAGTAATGAGAAGAACATTGCTTTATTGACTATAAAGCTTTCCTGCAAATAAGCTTGAAGGCAATATGTGCTGGAGAGCACCAGTGGCATGTATGCTCATAACCAAGAGGATTCTGGATTGAAGCTTTGTTGAATGACTTTAATGCCCTGCAAAACTTTTTGGAGAAATACTGGATTGGTATTCAAAACGGCTATAATACAGAAAGCTACTTTCCTGTCTTTAATTAGAGAGAGGCACAGTACCAATTATGGTCGTTAATTATTGTGCATCCTCTCATTTCATGCCCATATACTGCAAGGAGTTAAAATACAAACATAAGGGGGAAAACGATCCAGACTCAGCTGATCATACAGAGATTAATTTTGATGAAAGGGTTGTTGTTCTACAGTTTGATAGCGCAGATGCACATTTTCCCTGGGTAACAAAGGTTTATTTAGTTATGCTTCTTTTACTTTTAGGGCTATCAAAAATAATATTGTTGTGGTCTCAATTTCTTTTTGTCTTACGACAGCTAAAAAGTATAGAAACAGTATGCCATATTTTGTATGACTGACAAGTGCTATTTAGCTTTGTGCTAATAGCAGTTTCGTTCTTGCAGATTTTGGTGTGTTTTCAAATGTGTTTTCCAGTGATTTGTCTGTCAAAGCCACAGCGCTCCTGCTTAAACCACTATCTCATAGCAAGTGGATTTTGTCTTCTCACACTCCAGTTACCTCCTTTTTAATACAGGAGAGGGAAAACCAGGCAGTTTTCAAAATCCTATTCACCAACAGCTTCCTTTGAGCAAAGATAGTCACATGTACAGATCTGAATTATTAAGATGTTATATGTACATATGAACTAAAAGAATGAATTTATTTTTATTGGAGTTATTCTGAGGTTCTTCTGTTTGTTTTGCCTAACTCATATGATTAGACAGCACCTAGGGTTCCATGGGCTATTTTCTCTAGATGGAAAAATTGTTAGCTCTTTCTTTGGGGCATAATCCTTCTTACTTACTAACACTGATAAATCATGTTTCCTAGAACCCAAGAGTAAATTACAACAGAGGGTAACATATTTTATCACAATTCCTACTGTCTTTCTTTTGGTATATAACCTCTAAGGTTTTTGTCTTGTATTATCACAGTCTTGTACTTTTTGCAGCCCTTTTGTACCTTTGTCACGGCTGGATTTCTGTGCCTTCATTGTTTAAGAGGTGGGTACTTTGTCATTCTTTTCCTCTGCTTATTCTCTTTAAAACACTGAGCATCTTCACAGATGCTTTCTAATAGATCACTTGTTTTCTTTTGAGTTTTGACTGAAGATCTATAGTATTTCTTTAGCTGCTTTCACAGAGAAACTTAATGATTCTTGCAGGGGGGGATATTTGCTTTGTATTTTTTTGTTCAGTAAGGATTAACTTAGTGCAGAATATTTGCTTGACATCAGTAATGAATGCTGTTACCTACTGTGGAGCATACATAGTTGAGGTAAAGGATGTGCAGTCTTCAGTGCAGCACTCCATGGATTGGGGAGTTTGCAGAAAGCTGTGAACACATCTCTGGAAATATTTTCACCAAAGAAGATTGCAGATTCATCATTTTCCTGCTTTTGTCCCTTTGCCCTACCACCTTTCGTAAAAAAGAATCTAAATCTGAAATGAAGTTTTTTAGTCTCAAGACCATTAAAATACTTGATTCACTTCAGAAATTTTATTTTTTTTTTCATACACTTTTCAGTTCACTGAGCTGTGGATTTTAACAACTTGACCACACAGTGGAATTTTCAGATTTTCCAAGATGATGGGGAATCAAAGGCCAATCACATAGTGTTAGTTGAGGAAATGAGAGTCAGAAGATTCTGTCTCCATTGATTTCATTGCTTAGTTCTCATGTACAGGTTCATGTTCTATTTGATTGCAGGCAGACTTGGGACAAACTTAGTTCTTCATCCAATGTCCGTGTTGTGAATCAGAATGGCACCGTTGACCCTTTCCACGCAGAAAATATCTTGAGAAAGGAAGACAGATCAAAAACTACCCTAAGGAAATTTATGGTGTTAAAAAAGCCCCTTCTTGGACATATAGTCTCTGGTGAGTCTGGTCAGTATTTTGCAAATGAGGAGTTTGACTTAATTTCTCGGTGAGATTCCTCAAGAATATAGTAGCAGTGAACATGAAAAACCTCAATGGAGGCAGCTTCAGAAATACTAGGCCTTAGAGATTTTAGATCCTTTATGTGGCATTACATTGCAAACTCTGTCTTCATTATTTATGACAACATGTTAACTTAGAGTACTTGGCAATGCTTTATTTTACTTTTTTTTTTTTTTTTTTTTTTTTTTCTTTTTTTTCTTTTTTTTTCTTTTCACTTTAAAAATTTCAACTGTGAACATTTCATAACATCTTGGATATGACACAGCATGTGGTTCTCCTCCTGCAGGACCTTGGTCCCTCTGACCTCGTATTTTGACTTGTGGACAGCCCACTTCTCTTAGTTCCCTGGAAATTGTCTGGTCTAAACTAGCCAATTTGACATTTTTAAAAGCAGTGACAAGAGCAGGTACCTCCACAGGGTGAAATATTTGAACTGTGTTGGAGATTCATTCTAAAATGAATGAACTTGTGTATGGAAAGATTCCAACCCTCCATGCTGATCATAAAGAGAATTCAAGGAATTACGTCAGGGAAGGCATCTAATTCTTATGTAGCTAAAGTACATGAATCTTACCTTTCTCCTTTGTTTTTTATGAGAATGTAGATTTTATCTGTCCCAGGTATTTACATGTCTCTTAAGGTTGTTATGTGCTGCGGTTTTGGTCTTTGCAGGGATCTCTTTATGGTCATCGTGATTCAAACAATACTGATATTGATTTTTATATCCTGAATAAAAAAAAATCTCATCTTTTACAATTTCGAATGTTCTTTCTCCTGAAAGCATCATAATATTTATTCTTTAGCATCAATCCATGTTGCTTGCCAGGCTGGGTCAGGAAGTGGTTGTGATTCTGAAAACAACCCTTGTAACAGGTATGATAGGGATGGGGCAGGCAATGGCAATTTCCTTATGATACAATCTCCCAAAATATGCATCATATAATGGGATGGTAGTAATGAGAGTCTGAAACCTACCTGCTTCTCCATAATCCATTCTATTCCATGCAAATCAACATACAAGACTAAAATAAAATTTAATTAGACTTTTCCTTGATGGTTTTGTTGGTATCTTGAGACTGCAGAGCACCTTTAGACAACGACCAGGTTCCCTTTGAACTATAGATAGACATAGTACTTGGAGTGCTGTAAAATGACTTTAATAATTAAATGCAAGCTCCTAGCAATACTTACTGCTGTGTTTTTGATATTCAATTTCCAAAGCCTCTTTTGTGAATTGCCTGATATTAGTGACAAATCAGGTGTTGTTTTCCCAAATAATTATTTTCCATTTTCCATCACTTTATTAATGAGCAGAAGAAAGAACTGTTATTTTACTACTTAGAAAGGAATCTTAGACCATATTTAGAGAAAACAGTGTCTGCTAATGTTCTTGTGAACTGACCTGTATTGGCCCAAGTGGGTATTTCTCAGCCATCTTCCTCATTGCTACTCTGCAAGAGCAGCACTGTATAGAGAAAGGAGCTGCACCTGAGTCACTGCACCTTTCAGCCTTATGTATTTAGCTCAAGGCTTACCTGCTCACCTGTGAACTGTGGCTGGTCAGAATTTGGTACCTAAATTGCTTCAAATTTACTCAGCATGCAAGAAGTCAGAAGAGGAGGGAAGAAGAGGTGTTTGTTTCATCCTGGTTTAGCCTTTCACCCAATATCTCAGACTTCAGGGTAGGATGTAGTTAGGCCAGATACCTGAAGATACGATAATGAGTGTTAGCTCTAATTTATGATATCAGTGTTATGTCCCTCCACAATACAGTGCTTTGAGTCTGGAGTACCCTGAGGGTTAAAACTAACGGTTATGAATTCAGTTAGTTTTCAACAATAGAATTGAATTCAGTAACCAAGAAGAAAACTGCCCCAATAACACCTAAATAAATAAAGAAAGAAAGAAAAAGATCAGTTTTCCTTAGGATTAATGAGCTGAGTTTGTTCAGTGAAGAAAGGGCCCAGTGATCCACTGGAGTCAGTGCAAGAGAAGGAAGAGGTTGGCAAGAAAGGGAAGTGAGCACAGGTGAAGAGATGATGAACAAAGTTTGGATAAACAAATTGTCACGTGGGGTCAGCCACCTTGTGTAGCTATACCTTCAGAATGTTTAGTCCTGGTGGGTACTTTGTAATCCTGATGGGTCCAAGATGCTGTAGGAATTTTTAAAACTGAAAATATTTTAATGTTTCATTTGAAAACACAGTCTTTTCTGCTGATATTCTGACTGGCTAAGCCAGCTATGTTGATATTTCCGGGGCAAAGTATTAGATGTCCCACTGCCAGTCATTTGTGAGTTAAACCAGTTTGTAACTTCACAGAAGCAGATGTTTATGGTATGTGTTTACAGAAAGAAACTCAAGAATATTTTCATGCACCAATGTAAAAATAAAACACTCAAATACATCAAATGTCCTTGCAATTTTCTTAGGCTTCATTTAAACAATTGCTGCTTTTTTTTTTTTCCAATAAATATTGCAGCATTTAATATTATGCAGAATATGCAATGAACTAAAATATTTATCACACTGTACTTTGTTATTGGGCTTTTATTAAGTCCTGTAACTATACATTAAAGTAATTGCCTTCTGACTGCTA
Organism: Rhadina sibilatrix; assembly: GCA_013400275.1. NCBI lineage: Eukaryota > Metazoa > Chordata > Aves > Passeriformes > Phylloscopidae > Rhadina > Rhadina sibilatrix. Next base: position 174,498 of record VWYO01012224.1, on the reverse strand, counting down.
AGAAGTATGGGAAACTTGGAAATATAAAAGTTTAAGACATATGAGAGCAGAGTGGGTTTGGGTTTTGTTTTTTTTTTTTTTCCCCTAAATGTACACAATTGCCAAGATCCTAGCAAAGTAACATCTTTCTGCTTAGAAAAAATTTAGTCTGGTCAAATTTGCCTGTAAATCCATAAGAAACATAATTGATACATGGGGGTTTTTTTTCTGGCAAAGCTTTTTCTTTCATCTCTTGATTAATAATCACCTCATATCATATTTTTTTAGATTCTAAAAAAAAAGATTTTTAAAAAGAAATATTCAAATGTGACACATATATTGAGATTTACAGTTACATAAGTGATGTTAGGTTTAGTTTCTCAGTTAAAGTTATAAGAGCGTAAATTTAAAATTAGTTATTTGAAAATGAATAATTTCTATACCAACTTCTATTTAGCTTACTAGTTTTCAGTGGGGGAACTGTGTGTAGTGTAAGATTTCAAAAAATTCTAAATTTACACTATGGCAAGATATTTGTGTCTGTAAAAATGGATATATAATGTGCCTGCATGCATTTGTAGCTTTTATATTTTCAAAGCCACTATTCTCTGATCAAGTTGAAAACTAAATAGTCAAATCCACACTTTAATTTAAACAAGGAAGTACTTGAACTGCCACGAGTGCCTAACAACAGAGGAAGCCCTGTATCTTACAAAGAAATATGAAATAAAATGTAGATGGAAACCCATATTTGCTCCAAATATTTTTCTTAATAAAATTCTTCTACAGACAGCCTTATTATACTAAAAAAAAAAAAGTGCTGAAGTTTTCTAATTTTATTAATAATATTTTTCCCACAGATTTTAAGCTGTTTTGAAATACTGGGGCAATTTTGCTCATATAACTTATTAAAATTTTGCTATTCTGCTGAGGTCAGTAGTAGCCTATATGAAGGGTTATTTCATTATATTGTGATGTCTGCCTTATAGAAGAAATTTGTGCAAGAAACTTGTGACTGAAATATGTTGGTGATTTTGATTCCAAACTAGTTCAAGTGTATCTGAGTAATTTTAGAATAACAGTCAGCTGTGATACTTAATGGCATTTAAAATTATTTCTCATGCCCCATCTTTGTAGAGGAAAAAAAGGACAATGAAGCTCTCAATATAGAAAAATAGAAATTAGGAACCATTATTATTATCATCATCATCATCATCATTATTGTTATCAATGTCACCCTAGTGGCCGATAATATAAAAAAAATCAATTATCAAAAGTAGAAAGATAATAAACAAGAAAGCTGAAAATATGCTTCCGGTGTAGCATGTATCCCACAAGTCAGTGGGTTTGAACTGTAAGTAAAGATGGAAGTGTATAACTTCTCTGTTATTAATCATGATTCAAGAAAAAACAATCTGCCAGGAGTTATGCTGTTTCTTAGAGGACTGATTTTTATTAACTTTTGAGTCCTATTAAGTAACTACATTATCCAGCGCTCAGAGAGAAGCTGTTACACTTTCTGTCAGGGCACTCCATGCTCTCCAGTCCAGCTATGTGCCTTCTGTGCAGAACTTAACTCTGAGACCACAAGGTGTAGCAACACAAAGTGCACACAAATAATGCCATCTGGGACTGCTAATGAGGGATTTCACAGTTCAGAGGATGCTGCTCATTTGCATAATCTGTTGAGGGGGTGGCAAAAATGGGAGGAGACATTTTATTTCCAAACCAAGTTATTTTGATTAGCTTTCTTAGCTCAGCCCAGCTGATTTTTTCACAAGGATTGTTGCCATCTCTTGGGATGCCATCAATGGGGTTTGAGATCAGGTGTGCCATGAGGAGCCCTTGCCTGCCAATGCATTACAGCCCCCAGCCACCTGCCTCTCAGCCTGGTTCACAGCCTTGGTGGAGACCAAATGGAAATCTACAACTGACAGATCAGATTTGTCAGGGGAATCAGGGAAATGATTACAAGGCTGACATTTAAAGTGATGTAAGAAGTCATGTCCATGCCTTACAGTGATAGATGGCTTAAAGAGAGGGACTAGAAGTCCAGAGGTAAAATCCATCAATTAAGCAGTGGAAAACTTCTGTCTAATATGTCAGGCCTACAACAACTATAACAGCCAAATTTTTCAGTTGTTTTATTGCCACAGGAAGCCAGCATCCTGAACATAGGAGGCTTGAAGTACATTTTTCCACTTCTTATCTTTAATCAATACCATGACACGTAATGTGACAACCTGGAGCCTCCCACCACCTAGAACTACACATTACTGTGTGAAACCACACACGTATGTCATCATATCAGCACACCAGAATTTTTCCTTGTTGTTGTTTCATTTGGCTCCCCAAAGCTAGTCCTTCAGCTTTTCCTTGGAAATAGAAAGAAAAAAAAAAAGAAAATATAGAGATTTCATTGTACCACTCACTGAAAAAAAGGCAGCTGCAGGAATTGAGCATGAGTTCACTATTGTATTTAAGAACATCAGACAACAGGACAGGTAAAGGGTCTCTTGGGTTACTTAGTCTAATCTCTACCATAGGCAATGACATCATATAATCCTTTTTAAAAAGTATTGTCTTTAACTGGCTAGGTTTTTTTTTTTTTTTTTGCTGTTCTCCCAGAAGACTACCTTAGAATTTAAAGGTACTTTGATTGATAGAAGCTATCTCATTTTTAGCTAAAATTGGTTTCTATCTAGTTTACATCCATTTCTTGATGTAACATTGTTGTCTAGTTTAAATAGATTTTTTTCCCAACCTGAGTAAACATTTCAGATAATTTGATGTATGTGATAAAAATAGGCAGTGCTTTGCTTAAAACTTATTTTTATATAAATAATGAATGTGAGCCTTAAATTGAGCCTTTCAAAAATTGGATTTAACAGAACATTACCTTCAATTAAACCTTACAGTGGCTGAGCATCATAGGAGATTTTTCTTGGATTTTGTCTTTGTTCTCCAGATTCTTTTTTTCACTTAAGAAATTAAGAAATCCTTTATTCTTTGGACAAGTTTAATATGCCTCCTGTTTCTGCACAAGGAAAAAAAAATCCAAGAAAATATTTCTTCCTCCTCACCTGCAGCCTGGTGTTTCTCATTGCATGTGAGACTTTAGGCTCCCTGGCCCCCGGTTAAAAAGCTTCTGTGACACATTTTGTTTCCACAGCTGCTTCCTCATTCTCTAGTATAGAGCCATAAGCATTAAAGAGTAAGAAAAGTCTGAATGAGAAACACTTTTGAGCTCAATCAGCCTTCAATTTTGACCTCAACCATCTAGTAAGTCACAACCAACAATATTCCCAACATAAGTTATGCCTTACACAATCGGTAAGCAAATATTTTTTCAAAGTTTGTGCTATTTGAATATATAACATATTGAAAAACATGCAGCTTTGCCAAATGATCTATACTATATGTACAAATAACCTTTACTTGTATTTTTTTCTTGTCAACTTTTCAAACCACTGTTTTGTTCTGAATAATGCTATTATTATTAGTTTCTTTGGTTTACTGTTCAAAATGATATTGAATTTCTTGTAAGTAAGTACAAGCATTTCTTTATTGTAAGAAACAATATAGAAGAGAGAAACGGAAATGAGGAAAAAATGGGAAAAAAGCAATGATTAATATTTCTTTTCATGATTCAGAGACTTTAATGAACTTGGAATTGAATGTATTCTTAGTTCCTTCATTTTTTCAATGCCCACTTCTGTGCTGTATTCTGACCAAACAAAACAGAAGCTGCAGCTCAAATCTGAAAGAAATAATCTGGGCCAAAATGTGCCCTTTGGTGGACCTCAGATGAAATTTCCACAGTTATTTGCTGTGACTCATTACCACGATTTTTAGCACCCTTTAACCTCTTGCCTAAGTTAAATGTCAGAAAGATAGAAGTCTAAGCTAGAGCTAGTCATGCCAGAATCCCTTTATATTCAGTGGAAAGAAATAGGTCCTTCCAGGAAATGACTGATCTGGCCATTTAAATATCTAAGAGCAGAGGTGTCCTGTCTCCATTTGTGGTAGCTTTACATGCAGTCTGTCTGAGGTGGAGTAAGTACCACTTTTTACAGGTGAGGATATGATACAGAAAGACTGCTTCTAGAGTACAGCTTTAAGTAAAGTATCACCCAGCTTCCAAAGGAGCTGTGAATTCCCCAGGTCCTTGGCAAGGCACAGCATGAGCTATATGTAGAGCTTTTACAAGCAGGCTGTGCTCAGTTGCCCACAGAGCCCATTTATTCTCACTCCATAAGTCACAACTGATGCTTATGCAAACCAGGCTCTCTGGGCATCCTGTCTGCTTGTCACTCACAAGGGCAGTGGGAATAGCTGAAAGGACACTTATATTTCAGATAAATACATTTTGAGATGCCATAAGAACCAAATATATCCATGGTTTCTCACTGACAATATATCTAGGATCAGTTCAAAGAAGGCACCAGATACTGCCTCTGGCAGAAAATGTACATTTCTTGATACTCATATGGGAGCAGCAATATAAATCAATATTTTTACACAGTGATTTTTAGAGATTTGCAGTAGACATGAGATTGCTATGAATTAAATGTGTAAACACTGGAAGAAATTGTAGAACAAATGATTCAAAAAAGGTCTGCATGTGTAACAAAGAATATTCTTCCTAAGAAACTGCTGCCATTACACTGTTCCTAGCAGTAGGATGGACTACATGCCTTTGGAAAAGTCTTTGGAAAACAGTAATATGAAGATTAGTTCACTGTTGCCAATCAAAAGATACCCAAAATCTAACTACTTGACAGCAGCCATCTCTTTTTCTCTTGTGTTGCACACACTAGTGATGCTGCCCAGGCTGTTGAACATGTGTTTTGATGCTTGTGAGCTTGTGAGAGTGCCTCTGTGAAATCAACACACTTAAAGATGCTGTTTAATAAAATCACTTTCCCTCCCGAGAGGGTCTCCCCCTTAGTTTTGTGAGACTAATTTTCCTACAGAGGAAGTTACTTTCCTTTACCCTTGCCATTTAGTTCTGCTCACATTATTATTAAATTCAACCTGAAAGCTTCTCACAGGTTCTCCAGATGTCAGCTGCTGATAGCTATTATTTTATGGGTCACCTCTCTCACAACAGCCTAGATTAACCCCATGTAATTTGTAGAACACTGTGAAAATATTTTTGTGGATCATAATTAGCTGTGATTCCCCATGCACAGGCAGGCATACTCTTAATGACTGCTACTCAGTGGCCTGAATTGACACCTAGAAATACCTCTTCATATATACTGAATATATGGCATCTGTTGGCTTACTGCATTCCAAACTTTGAGTGCTCAGACAGATGCTGAGTTCTATGCCACAGTGTCTAAATTTTATGTTAGCAGAGAGTGGAAGGAATGTTGCAGTGACAGAGGGCTGTGTTGTTGAGCTGAAAACATGCCTCTGAGCCTTCTGCATACATGCTGAAGGTCACATGCAGTCCAGCCAATCAAGAGTGGGTACCTGCTGACCATTCAGACCCAGAAAAGGGAATAAGGCTCTGTATAATAGATGATTTTGCATTTTTAATACATATATTTGCAAATATATGTCATCTACATAACTGAACAAACTAGCATGTTATTGACATACCATTGCCAATGCCTTGATCAAGGTTGAAAAGACTTTGTCACTCTTCTTATAAGCATGTGTGGAAAGAATAAAGTCTGTAGTGAAAAGAAGAAACTGAGAATTAGAACTTATGGAGACCAAAACAGCTCCAGCTTTCTGAGCTCTCCTTAGGGAGTTTCCAGTTTCTCCCACATGGCTTGCACAGTTCTGATAGGCTAGAAAAATTGGTCAAAGAAGTTATTTATGCTGTTCTGAGCACATTTTTATCTCTGCGTGTTTTCTGCTTAAGCTTTGGGTTTGAGCAGTTATATTTGGCCATTATTTCAAGGCCAAAATTGATCTCCTCCATGAGACTAAGGTAATTTTTGTAAAACCTGCAGCAGTTTTCTTCCCAGAGAGGCACTACAGGATTAGGTGCTCTAAATTTATATGAGTTAGGTAGCTAAGTAGCTATAGTATAGACAGATGAACTATTGCCAGAATTGCTCAGGACTATAACCAATGATTAATGCCTTTACTTCCACAAGTCATTTGTAGAATACATTAAACTCCCCAAATCAGAGCTTAAATCAATAGTATGAAGTTGACAGGCTCCAGGACTGAACTTCTGAAAATTTCATGAAGTTCAGCAAGGCCAAGTCCCAGGTCCTGCACCTGGGTTGAAATGGTGCCCAGTATCAACATGAACTGGGGGATCTTCACGGGACAAACTGGTTGAGAGCAAAGAAGATTTTAGAAATACTGCAAGTTGGATGCAGCTTTCAGCAATCTTATCTAGTGAAAGATGTCCCTGCTTGTATCAGGTAGAATGACCTAGATGACCTTTAAACTCTTTTCCAACTCAAACCACTCGGTGAACCTAACATTGAAGGAAATTCTGATTTAAGTAATAACTAAAGTCTGATGATGATTTAGAATTTTTATTCTTGAATGTGTGTCCATTACAAATGTGTTGAGGAAAACATATTTAAAACACCAGATTTGGGGTTGTTTTTTTTTTTTTTTTTCTAAGATCACCCTTAATCGATTGTGACTGTTACACAGGATTTAGGAAATTCTATGAATTTCTGAAGTTATGAAGCAATACACCAATCAATGAGGCAAAAAATAAAGAAATTAACATTTTACAGAGACACTGAACACTAGAAATAATGCCACTTATCTGACAAGCAGTCCGTGAGATTAACATTTAGGCTCTTAAGCTTCTTAGGGCTTTTCAGAACATAAATAACTCTATGTGAGCCAGAATTACTTGATACAGAATTACTTGAACAGGAGTTCCAAAATCTATTTTATTGGGAAAAAAGCACTAAAATTATTTTAATATGTCATTTTGACTCTAAACAAATACTTTATCATGTATTCAGTTTTTATAGATTTCTCAGTTTCTGAATGTTAGTATCTGAGAAGAATAAAATCATAGAATGGTTTCATAAAAAGGAGACCTTGAAGATCATGTAATGGTCCCTGGCTGTGGGTAGGGACACCATAAACTGAATCAGATTGCTCAAAGCCCCTTCCAGCTTGGCCTTGAGCACCACCAGGGATGCAACATCCATGACTTCCCTGGGCATCCTGTTCCAGTATTTCACAGAAAGGAATTTCTTCCACATCTAATTTAAACTCACTCTCTTTCAACTTAAACCCATTCCCCCTTGTCCTGTCACTGCATATCCTTGTAAATTGTCCTGTCCTATCTTTCCTTTAAGTTTCTTTCAGGTACAGGAAAGCTGCTATTAGGTCACCCCAAAACCTTCTTTTTTTCTCTGTCTGAACAATTCCAACTCTCTCAGTCTTTCCTCACAGAAAGGTGCTCCACCCCTCTGATCACCTTGGTGGCCTTCTCTGGACTCAGTCCAACGTGTCGATGTCCTTCCTGTGCTGGATGCAACACTGCAGGTGGGGTGTCACCAGAGCAGAGCAGAGGGGCAGAATCCCCTCCCTCCCCTGCTGCCCAGGCTGCTTTGGATGCAGCCCAGGACACGTTTGGCTCTCTGTGCTGTGAGTGCACATGGCTGGGTCATGTCTGACCTTTCCTCCACCAGCACCCCCGAGTCCTTCTCAGCAGGGCTGCTCTCCATCTGCTCACCCCCAGCCTGGGTTGATACCAGGGTTTGCCCCCATCCAGGTGCAGCACCTTGCACTTGGCCTTGTTAAACCTCATGAGATTCCCTCAGGCCCAGTTCTCAAGCCTGTCCAGGTCCCTCTGGATGGCATCCCATCCTTCAGGTGTGTCAACTGCACCACTCAGCTCAGTGTCACCTGCAAATGTGCTGAGGGTGCACTTGATCCTTTTGTCTCTGTCATTAATGAAGACATTAAGCAACACTGGTCCCAGTACAGACCCCTGAAGGGACACGACGTGCCACTGATACCCTTTGGATGTGACCATCCAACCAATTCCCAATCCAGATAATGGTTCACCTGTCAAATGCCTCACTCTCCAATTTCAAGAGAAAGATGTTGTGGGATACTATGAAAGTACTTGCTTTCAGGCTCTCCTGTTGTTCAATTACTTGTCTGGAGTCTTTTAATGCTTTCCTCTCTTTGAGTTTGTTTTTGCACAGTCTTGTCTTGGTTTGGAAAGACAGGTATCTGCCAGGGAAACTGGGGTTTCCCTTAGAATGGAAAATGTAAACCCCTCACCCCCCGCCAAATTATAATTTTGCAATCAAGGGCTTTCAGGCAAAGATTTGGGAATAGGAATAACAGTTCTTTACTAAGAATATTAACAATACAAATGTAGTAAGAAACAAAACCACCCAACCAAACAATCAAACAAACAAACAACAATTTTGGAGAACCCTGACAGAGTCTGGACTACAACCTGACACCCTCTTGGTCAGGGTGTTGGAAGCAGTCCAAAAGTGAGTCCTCCTGGAGTGGCAGATGTGGTTCTGGTGAGGTAAAGATGATCCTGTAGAAAACGGGTCCAGTGATGGTAAAAGGGGTCCAGTGGTAGTGAGAAGGGTCCAGTGGATGGGAAAGGGTCCAGTGGGTGGGAAGGGTCCAGTGGGTCAGAAGGGGTCCAGTCTTCCTCCCAGAAAATCAGGTGAAGCCAGCAGCTTTCGTGTTCCTGTGTCTCAGTTTTATCTAGACAGGAATACCTGGCCCCCACCCCCCTGCCAGGGGAAAATGTGATGCATCCCAGTAGGATGGTGGAATGCGGATGCACTGCTCTGGGAAAGGGTATAGCCTGGGGGGGTGTTAGTGGCCCATTATCAGAAGGCATCAGGCCTCTCCCCCCCTTGAGTTACAAGAGATAAAGAAAAACATCTCTTCAACTGCTCTTAACAAATGAAAATAGATTACACATCTTTTGGTTCCATAACCCAAGACAAGTCTACATAAGTGTTTTAGTACCCTGTGAACAGAGAGCAAAACAGCAGAAAGAATGCAGAGTAGAATCCCTTATCTGGACCATGCCATTCCTATTTAATTTACTGGGGCATTTAAACATAGTATTTTAAGAGTCAGTGTTTTTAAAGAAAATGTAGTTCTGGAGGGTCAGTCTCTCACACAGGCTGATCCTTATAAATTTTCAGTAGAAAACTTCACAGTGGAAAAAAGAACTGCATGAAAATATGCTCTATGCTGGTTTTGCTAAACTTTGGGTTTAGAAGAAGATTTTGAAAAACACACCACAGTGACCTGTCTTAACAGTTTTTGTGTTAAATGTTTCACAATTTAGAATGACTTTTCAATTCAATATTTTGGATTTTTTTTATACTAACTTTGTCGTATAATGGAGGGTACTAAAAAGCAAAAGTCAAAACAACATTTCACACTGCCAAAACTGATACAATAAAACTAGACTGGCCACCTAAAATAGATGGATTTGCGATTAACCTGTTAAGAGGATAACCATTCTCCTACCCTAGTCCTCCATCACAGTCAAAAAGGTGTCAAGTTAAGTGCTGCTATACTCCAGCTCCTATTTGCCCTTGTGCTACAAGCTACAGAAAAAAATACAAAAACTTTTCACAGTGTTCTTTATCGTATGTCATTATCCTTATGCTGCCTTAGGTCATTAAAATAAATGTTTTGTGCTTGGGTCCATTTATTCTATTGTCAGTGATGAATGTACCTGCTTGATTTAATTTTGTATGCATTTTATATTGCCCATTGTATGTTTTCAGGTTTATTAAATAAGTACTCTATCTTATTTCAAAAAGCCTAAATGTGATATATTTTTTATTTTTTTACTTTTAATGATCTTATTTTAAAAACCATACATTTTTGCTTAGCACATGGTAAATCCTAAGTTAAACCTGACTGTGTGTTTTTGTTAGTACTTGTGGATAGTTTCATATGCTCTCCATATAGAGAGGGAGGTCAAATTGCTCTATATGTCAAGAGAGAAGGGCTTGGACTTATTCTTGCTCATTTTTTCACCTCTTTTTCATCCTTACCACAATATAAATTTAAGGAGACTTCTACTCCCTCATTTCTCTTCATGTTGCTTCAGCCAACTTTTTCCTTATTTGCAAAAATAAGGAGAAAGGCTTTTTTTTTTTTTTTTCACTGAAAACAATGTTTTCATCCCCTTATGAAAATTGCACAATGAGATAAGTCACTGATGGGGGAGAGTTACGCTGACCCTTAAAGTTCTGCTGGGAAACAGCAGGACAGTGCTCTGCTGAAACCCCATGAAACTGCCTCTTTGGTCTTTTTTTGTAGGACAGGAGTGAACCCTGCAGGTCTTTCTTCTTCAGATAGCTCTAATCGGCACCTCAGCTGGGAGTCAGATACACACACTTGGTCCTACTTATTCTCTTCCTCTACTTACCTACCTGTCCCTACCTATGCCCCTAAATAAAGCATCTCTTTTCTCTGGTGTGTGATATAAGGAAGATCTCATTTGCCTTCCCAACTTGGGACACAACCCTTGCATCAAACAGCAACACTGACAGTTTTAAAACCTTAGCTCCAAGTCACTAACACTTCACCATCAAGTCAATATCCCAAGATTGCTTTGGGATTGCAGGGAGTCTTTGCTCCATAACAGAAGGCAAAATCAGGAGAGAGTTTGAAAATCATGTGCTACAGCTGACCTATGTATCAAGAACATTAATAAGGTAGAGATGCTAAGTATATGTATAGGTGGATGTACATACTGTGTAGATTGTACAGAAAACCAAATAAAGATTTTACTAGACCATAGTTCTAACTCAGTGTCCAGGAAATTCTTCCCAATATTCATCTCAGGTGTCTTGTTTCTCCAAAGTATGGCCTTACGTGGAGACTGCATAGAGTAATACCTTTTAAAAACCCAGCAGAACTTACAGCAGCTTTTAGTCAGAATGTATATTAGCAGAAAATAAATATATTTTTTTCAATTCCATTCCAAAAGGCTACTCTCCCTATTGCTTTCATATTTTTTGAGGTTTTTTTCTGAATCCCTCTGGTTTTTGACGAGGATATGAAGAGATTAGAAATAGGGTGGAACTCAATTAAAAATATGCAATAGAATTCCTGTAAAAAAAATATTCTGTATCAGAATTTCTAAGTTGTAAGAAAATTCATTGAAAGCTGTATTAACCTGAAAGACCTGGGGTTAAACAACAGTTTACATCTGTCCTGGCAGTATGTTGTGGCAAAAACAAGATTGGTTTCAAGCTGTCTAAGCACCGCTATTGCAATAGCCAGGTGGTAAATGATGTTATTTCTAGGAAATCCTTCTGAAAATCACACCAGGAACACACCAGATGCACTTCCCATTAATAGAGATGGTGGCTCGCCAGCCAGATAAAGAGAGGGATGATTCTATTAAAACTTTTGCTTCCCATTTACTTTCAATTTCACATATCCTCATACTTTCTGGTCCTCCTTCTGATAGTATTTGAGGAGAAGCTCTTAGTTTAATGGAAAGAGAACGGTCTTGAAATCCCTAGAGAAAACTTGAATTATTTGATTTTCCAAACTGTTTTTCAGGCTTATTTTTAAAAATATTTGGATGAAGTTCAGTGCTTACATCTCAAGTCTTGTGTGCATACACAAGCTGAATTGAAATTCTGACCTCTGTAGTTCATCCATCTGCTGAACTCACTAGTTTTATCAGAGAACTATTTTAATAAACTGAGAAAACATGATCAAAATCATCTTTATAGCTTTGTTCTCTATTCATCTCCATTAAAAAGTTCTGATGAGGCTATAATTCTTCAAAATTCTTGCTTAAGATAGCACTTCAGGTATTTAATAATACTTTGAAAACTTAGATTCCCATTGGCTCCACTTCAGGTTTCTTCTATTGTGCACAGAAATATCTTAAACACATTTGCTGGCTGTGCTACACAATGCTGAATTGCACAGGATAACTATACAACAACTTCAAGAGTATATTTTCTTACTATCCTGAATTTATCTAGGAAAGTGACGACATTGCTGATATTTCTGATTGGTGAGAGCATTAAGTTTTGACAGGTGCTTGCACTTTATCTAAGGTTTCAAATATTTTGGGACAACTGCAAACCTGATCTGAGTTATTATCCGGAAAAAAAATCATGACCGGCAAATAATATCTTGATATTTGCTGTAGATGAGAATGAGGTGTTATTTCAATAACCCCTACCTTACTAATAATGAAATTGCATGCAACTGAAAGGGCACTGGCAGTACTGAAAGATGTTTCAGCAACCCAAACTACTCTAACACTGAAGAAAAGGGTTTTTGTGCCAAGCACAGGAGTGCTGACTTTAAAAATAAGTTAACATTAAGAAGGCTTTAAGTTGCCTGGAGAGATCTGCAGGCTTACACATCTGAGGAATACTTAGCAAGTACCTGAAAGCTAACCCAAGCTATTTTTAAGCTGTACAGAATTGCAGAGGGTTGTGAGTATTTTATTGCAACTCCAGTCAGCAACTTGGATTAGACATCCATCCTATATAGTGTTGTTTGTGTCTGGATTACTCTCTAGATGAGGTGTTCAGACAGACTTGTACATTTGTCAGCTCTGCAGCGACAACTCAAGAAGGAGAAAATAAAAAGTACTAGTTATGAGGTCAGAGTCCAAAGTTTGTAAAAACAGTGTTTTGTTGGACATTTCTGTCATTGTGCCATAACATGTCATCTCTCTTGAGGGGATATAACTTCTAGAAGCCCTCATAAGATGTCAAGGCCCAAACAGTAACTTATTTTTTTCTTTATCAGTAGAAATACCAAGTTTTAACAAGTACCTGTGTTGTAGGCCAAAGGACAGATCTCTTTTTCAACAAGGCAAGAGTTTCCCGTTTCTACACCATCAGCACTGTGACCCAATACAAACTATTTCTACAATTAACATCTTTCAGAGGTCTGTTCTTTGGAGGTGCCCATTTCTGATACTGAAGATACTTACCTAAAGAGAGGAGCAGGAGTCAGAGGTTTGTGTTTATTGCTTCTGAATCTTCTGCAGCCAATGGAGCTGGTGTAAACAGACTGCTATCCATCATTTCAGGGATTACTTTGCACCATCATCTTCAAATTTTTCTCTGGGAACCCTTCAAAAAGTCTGACTCAATGTTATCCTACAGATCCATGTCAACTTCACATGCAGAGCAGCAGCATTCTTCTGAATTCACTTTGGGAATCAGATGGTTCATACAAAAGATCAGAGTGCTTTTAGAAGTAACACTGCTACCAGCAGAGCCTGAGTACCAGCATGTGATTGTCTACATACACCACCCACGCAGTTTCAGGTGTAAGCAGATGTCTTTTCCCACTCCCGATTCTTCATTTCATATAACCAAAATGAAAACAAAGCAAAACAGACAAGACAATATACAGGAAAAGAGAAAGAAATTCAATGTCCATGGCAACTTGTATTCTACCATACATCCTGCTAATCCCAATATAATATTGCAGATATCATTTTAATCACTCATCCATTTTTCTGAGAGTTGATTAGCAATAATAATAAGTTTGCAGTAATAAGCAATAATATTAGGTCTGAGAAAAGGTCTATGCATGTCTTTATTGCTTCATTTATTTTTGGTTATTTTTTTTTCCTTAAGTTTAAGTCAAGGACCGAAATATTATTTTAATATAGTCCCTTGTGTTTAATTATTAAAAGGTATAATAACAGCAGGCTGCATCCAGTCACACCAAGGAGAGAACCTTCTTCATGTTCATGCTTAGATTTACACACTTTGCAATAAAACAATTCATTTCATAGAAAGTGAATTACAACAATAATGTAGGAGAGAAAAATGCTACAGAAGTCTTTTCTTCCAGTAATTCAAAATATGATGACTGCAGGTGAAATTATACTGTCACAAACAACTGATATTTCTGTCTCTTATCAGTGACAGGAAGTAGTTATAAGAAAAGGAAACCAAGCAAATCACTTCAGATTCAATTCTTTCACTCATATTATATAAAGGTATGAGTGTGAGTGTGAAATGTTTTCATAACTTGTTCATCATCTGGCCTTTGGGATTTTCTCTGCTGACAAGGGTTGAGTGATACTTTTTTATTATTATTTTGTACTACAGATTTTCAAGCAATATTGCTGTCAGAAAAAAATCATTGTTTTTAATGGAACTTTTAAAAAAGAAATATTTCAGAAATATTATTGAATATCAAAGAAAACATTCATATCACCAATTCTTAATTTTTGTTCACTTTCTTCTCTTTTTTTCCCCCCTCTCAGTTCTGCTTCATATTCATATGAAATAGGGTAGGAAAAGCTAAAATAATGTTCAGAAAAAAACTGATGCAATTCATTATTTATTCTTCCAGTGGCACAGAGCATCATGAAATTTTCCTTTTACATTGTATTTATAGATGTCCTTGAATTTAGAAGTCCAGCCTAATGAACATATAGCTAGTGGTTTCTATGTGACTGTTTATTTGGCTGTGACACTCAAAAAATTTCTCTGAGGTGGATTCCTATGCCTCTAAATAAATAATTATTTCAGAATTTCAGTCATTATGTACAGGTATGTATGAAATTCACAACAAACCCAATGTTAGTACCTGTTGATGTAGATGGGAAGAGAAGTTTCAAGTGTTCTTTTTTGATTGGTTTCTGCTTTGTTTAGAGGTATTTTTCAGGGTCTCTGATGGTAAAAAGAAGAAAATGCCACCATCTTAGATTTCCATATTTTCTGATGTACAAGATGTATTCATGCTGTACGTAGGATATGTCTCCCAGTCTAGAAGGTTTATGGAATGAGACAAGGCACCATGGCCAAGTAGCTCCTGGGAAATCTGGCATATCTCTGAGCAGTTAAATACTGACAAAATGAGATAACATCTGACTGCTCCCATCCAGGCACATACATCCTGGACCTTGCACAACCTGCTAATTATTTCATTAAAAACCACTAATCAAAGTAATCGTAAGTGAAGAAAAAAATATAAATTCTGTCTGGTAAGGATGCCAGTTCCTCGTTAAGGATATTTAGAAGCACCTCATACTGATTTACAGCAAAATTGTTTTCTTTCATATCCACACTGCTACAAAATACTATTAACCTTCATGATGGGAACAGAAACTTGCATCTTGATTTAGTTTCCTGTTCATGGGCACCTCATGCCTTTTGAGACTTCTCAGTTTAAAACATTCTCATGGAAGTAGCAAATATTACAACCCAATAAGACTTTCCAGGCTCTAATGGGCATTTTACTGTGGGTGGACATTTGCAAAGAGGTTCATACACAACTCATGAGTAGATAAAATGATCTTATTTATTGGTTAACACACCCAACAAACAGCTGGACTGTAGTCACAGGCTTATCATTGATATTCTTAGCACTTGTAAGACAGACTCCTGATGAATCTGTGATGACCAGGCATTAGGCACTCCTAAGTGTCAGCCTCCACAGCATTTGGTCTGATATTTTACTTTGCTGTATTGACATCTCCCAGCTCTGTCTTGTTTTCTGCTCTCAGGTTTTCATAACTCTATGCTATATACGTGTGTTTCTATCCGAAGACCTTCATCTAGCTACTCCTAGCATAACTACTTCTTAAGCTAGTTATTTTATCTCTGTGATTTTATTTTATTTAACATAGAATCATAAAATTGTAGAACAGTATAGGTTGGAAGGGTCCTTTAAAGATTTTCTAGTCCAAATTTCCTTCCATAAGTAGGGACATCTTCAATTACATCAAGTTGCTCAGAGCCCCATCCAGCCTGGCCTTGAATATTTCCAGGGATGGGGAACCTTCCATTTCTTTGGGCTTCCTGTTCCAGTCCCTCACAACCCTCATTGTAGAAAACAATCTTCCTCATATTTAATCTGTATCAACCCTCTTTTACTTTAAAGCTATTACCCCTTTTCCTGTTGCCAGGATGAACCATCTCATGTCTCAGTCTGTCTTCACAGAAGAGCTTTCCAGCCTTCAATCACCTTTGTGTCCCTCCTCTGGGCCCCCTCCAGCAGGTCCATGTCCTTTGGGGCTTCAGTGCTGGATGCAGCACCCCAGGTGGGGTCTCACGAGAGCAGAGCAGAGGGGCAGAATCCCCTCCTTGGCCCTGCTGCCCACGCTGCTTTGGACACAGTCCAGGACACAGGCTGACTTTCTGAGCTGTGAGTGCACATGGCTGGGTCATGTCTGTCCTCTCCTCCACCCCAAGTCCTTCTCAGCAGGGCTGCTCTTGTCCTGAAGCCTGTGTTGATATCAAGGATTGTCCTGACTTAGGTGCAGAACATTGCTCCTGACTCTGTTGACACTTTGATTTCAGACAAATAGTAGCCATTTTTATCAAAGCCATCTTTTGTTGTTAACATATCCAGATAGTTCTGTATTTAATGCTGAGTGCAGGGCATGTGATAGGGATGTGACTATGCTTAAACTGAGATCAATATGGAGAATACTTTGCTGTTTATCTGTGTGAGATAGCCTATTTTTGAAGAATTACATATTTTTGTAGTTGTCTGACATTATGTAATGTCTGGTCTTTTATTTTACAGGCCCTGTGGGAAGGGACTCAGAAAAACACCTGTGGCAATCATGACTAAAGTGGATCTCTGCTGTTTTGCTAGCTGGATTTCCTTAGGAACATGATTCTGTAACGTTAAAGTAAATGGGAGCCTTATCTCCCATTTCAATAGGGATGTGATCAAGCTGCATTATGCTTCTGGACACAGACATGGCCAGGAAGACATACATAAACTTAAAAGGGACCTCTCATTATCAGTCAGATTTCTCTCAAAATATTGCCTGTACTCAGCACTGTTTGGGATAACATGCTGCCAACCAGGCATCTTAATTCAGTCCTTGTCTTGACACTTTGATTTCAGATTGAACAGAAAAAAACACTTAAAAATCATGGGCTTTGAGGAGTACTGCAAATTAGTAAATACTTAGTGAAGGAATCATATGGCTTTTGGAAATATCAACGATTTTCTCAATACAGAGGCTATAAGGTAGATGTTATGAACAGAGAGAAATTTTATTATGACCCTAAATTATGATTAGTTTTCTAGGTTCCTCCATGAATTTGAGACTCCAGGCACTAAGAACTGTAATTAAATCCAACTTAATAGGTTTCGAAAAATCTGTTTGACTTCATACTATGGTCCATTTTCCAGAGAAGATTAGGGTAATAGCATTTTTTTAAATATTAAGCTTTCAGATTACCAACTGTTCAGCCTAATAGCAGCATATAATTGAAATTCTCAAGGATCACCTCCTTTAATCACAGTGCACATTTGATTTTTATATTGTCTGAGTGTGTGGGCAGTTGGTATCTCAGCATCCAAACAACAACCTCCTTCTCACTGGCAGAGAGGTTGCCTTATCTTGGCACAGTAATGGACACAGTGACTAAGCACAAATGACACAGTATATTTGACAGTGAGTGTTATTCAAGAGGACACAGTTCCTTTGAAATATTTGAGAAGTTTTTCTCATTCTTTTTGCTCTGGCATTTTATGGGGCACTCTTTTCAAATGCATTGCCACCTAAGCACTGGCTGTCGCTTAACAAAATAAAAGAGGAGAAAAAAGAAGAAAAAAAAGAGAAGGCATATCAAAGGATTAAAGTCTACCTTAAGAAACACAACACACATAGTCCACAGTTTCCTAAACTAAGAGATGTAAGATTCAGTTTCTTAGTATCTGTTAATGTATTGAGTTTCCATGTCACGGTTTTGTGGCGGGGTGAGGAGGGGCTACAGGAGTGGCTTCTGTAAGAAGCCGCCAGAGGCTTTCCTCTTGTCTGACAGGCAATGCCAGGAGGCTCCTAGAACAACCCACCACTGGCCAAGTCCAAGCCAGTCAGTGACAGCTGGTAACATCTCTTGGACAATGTACTTCGAAAGGGGAAAAACCCAATCCCAAATTATTGCACAGATGTAATTGTGGCCAGAAAAGAGTGGAGTGAGAACACATGAGAGGAACAACTCTGCAGACATCGAAGTCAGTGGAGAAGAAAGAGGAGGAAGCACTTCAGGTGCTGGAGCTGAGATTCCCCTGCAACCTGTGTCTGTGGAGCAGACCACGGTGAGGCAGCTGTGCCCTGCAGCCTGTGGAGGTCCATGGAGGGGAAGAGATCACCTGCAGATCATGGAGAAGACCCACACTGGAGTAGGTGGATGAACAAAAGAAGTCTGTCACCCCATGGGAAGCCTGCACTGGATCAAGCTCCTGGAAGGAACCTGTGGACCCTCAGAGAGAGGAAGCCACACTGCAGCAGGTTTGTTGATAGGACTTGTGACCCTGTGGAGCAGCCTGTTCCTGAAGGACTGTATTCCATGGAAGGGGACCCACATTGGAGAAGACTGTGGAGACACCCCACTCAGGAGCAGGGGAAGGACTCCTCCCTGAGGAAGGAGTAGTGGCAGAAACAAGATATGATGAACTGACCATAGTCCCCATTCCCTGTCTTCCTTGCCACTGTCAGAGCAGAGGTAGAGCTGGGAAGGAGGAGTGGGGGAAATATTTTTTGAGATTTGTTTTACTTCTCATTTTGAAGCTGACATTTTGATTGTTAATAAGTTCCCTAAGTTGTGAATGTTTTGCCTGTGACAGTAACTGCTTGAGTGATCTCTCCCTGCTCTTATGAGGCTTTAATTTTATTTTTTTCTCCCCTGTTCAGTTGAGGAGGGGAGTGGTGAGTGGCTTTCATAGGTACCTGGCCTCCAGCCAGGGTCACACCACCACAGTCTCATAAGAACATCATGGCACAAGTCATCCAAAAGTAGACAAAAATAGAGCAGCAAAATACCCTCCAGATCACCATTTACTGCAATTAGGTAAATCTGGCTTACATCCTAATCTTGCTGTGGAAATCTCCCTTTGACATGGAGAAGGAAAAGATTTCTATTCACAGTGAAGGTAGGGAAAGCAGCCATGGAGTGAGTTACTTGGATAAATATTTCAGACTGTTTTTGGATGCTGAATGTTTGTAAATATCCTCAGTTCAAGAGAGGTCTGCCAGCTACAATTCACACACACAGCAGACAAAAATCCAATCTCACACTAAGATCATCCTTTTCAATCATAAGGTGAGTAGAGTGCAAGTGAAGCATGAATAGCAGTGCAACCTCTACCAGAGTATGACTGCTCTACAGGGCATGGGAGAAACCTAATCAGAGGACTAATGACTTCATCACAGGATTCCCTGCTCAGCCCTCCAGAGGACAAAAATTAAATTCCTGATCAGATTCTTATTTCTCTTGGTGAAGAGAAATTTATTTAGGCACAAGATATGTAATTAAAAAAAAAAAAAAAAAGTAAGCTGGAAATAACTAAAAAGTCCTGCTCAAGGCTTCTGAACAACACATGCAAAGTTTAATTTTGCATGGCCAAAAAGGAGGAAGGCCATGAGTGTATCTGGCCATGAGGAAGGCCAGATTTGTCTGTTGACAATCTGCACTCTCTAAAGGGATTTCAGGGACCAAAGGCACTAGCAGGTTCCTTAGACATGGAGTGGTCTAAAATAATACATGGATGTGGTCTATACCCAGCTTGATTCTGCACTTCTGCCAGAGCTGAACAGCTGCCAGCTCTCTCTGATATGTGATATTTGTGGATAAAGAGGAGGGCCCCAGACTTTTGCCTGGGGTGGGCTGGCTTGTCTGAGACAAGCTTTTTATGAGAGTCTAAATCTTTCTGATTTTCATGAAAACTCTAATAGCTTTTCAGTTCAATCCCTACCCCTCGTCCTTACAATATCTAACAATTTTCTATTTCCCTCTTCCCTGAAAAAGTTGTGATAGCATCAGTGATAACAACAACTGAAGAGAAACTCAGAGCTCTCAGTGAGGAGACAAAAGGCAAAGTCTGAGTTTATGTTCATCCTCCACATCAGAAGTTCAACCTAAATTCAATCTCCATTGAAGCATTGCTCTAGTGTATATCTCAGATATCCACCCTTGTCTTTCTTCTACTTGGCAAGATTGCAAAAATTTTTCAGCAGCAACTTTGGAAACCAAGGGCAGATGCCAATGATACTGGGCAAAAGCTGAATGGTTTGAGAAACTTAATGCAAAGAAAGAAGGAGCACTGTATACCCCCCAGGAGGTATCTGAGGTGCTTGCTGACTCTTCTCATGGTCATCAAAGAATCACTGTTAGGTTATAGAAGTTGCTTTTTCTTTTGTCCTTGTCATTAGAGCCTAATGAAGATGCCTGTGATTAAGGAAACTGGGAGGCAAGTAACACACTTCAGGCATTTCAGCCAGGAGCAAGATCCTGTATAGATAAAGACAAAACTGATGAGCCTAGAACTAAATGGAAGAACTATATTGTTTTCCAGATGTTATTTTTCTGGGTGACCTCCAGAGATTTGAAGGGCATTTTCTCATAGACAAATGACTTTCTGCTACAGATGGTGCTTTTAACTCTCTTAAGTCCAAAATTGACAACAATTCTTAGAGGTGCAGCTGAGTCCTTATTTTCACAGATTTCCATTCACCACTTTGAAATTTCAGGTAAAGCAACCTCCCACAGATCTTAATTTTGGCAGTTCGTTGATGCAACAAACTTTAAACCTATTTAATTTGTTTACTATATTAATTTATTCATAGTGGGATGATTTTTAGCTAGTAAAAAATTTATGCCTTTAAGACTGCATGGACATATATAGAAATATTTTCCTTACAAGGTATCTACTCTTTTTTTGCTGTGACCCACTACTGCCTCCCAAACTTTGTCCAAACCAATTCTAGCTGGCTCTGCCTAGAGTCTAATACTTTGAGCCAAGAAAACAAGAAACAACAATGATGAAAAGCATGCTCAGGCAAAGTCTTTTAGACTGTAAAAGAATGAACATAAGAAATTACTTAGAAAGAATGTGGTGCCTGGAGAATTAAATTACAAAGGCACTGAAAATATATTTTCCATACAAAAACATTTTGAGAAGAAATAAAATGGTTCATGTGAGGGAAATCGTAATGATGAGAAGAAAAATTAATTATTTAGTCAAAGCGAAAGAAAATCAAAGAAAAATATATGGGGTCCATCAGTGTGAGCAATTTATTCATAAATAGATATATGTTCAGAGACTGTTTGTCCACACTGGATTTGTGTAACTATTCTATTTGGCAAGATTTAGAGTTTAAATGAAGAACACATATGGCAGTTTCATCTCCAGCTCTGTGCAAGCATAGCCCAGATCATAGATACCTCAGCTTTTCTTGGGACTTGTGCTTGTGCACCAGTTTGGGCCCAGAATACAATGCCTCTGTTGAGAGCAGCATATTTCTGCTGGTTCTGAAATTTCGTAACTTTGTGCTATCTGTATCCAGGCATAATTTCTGAAACCAGGTAATGTTATTTGACATAGATTTGAACATATCTTCATGGTCTATTAATGTCTGGCAAATATTTTAAGTGAAATTTGTAGGTACTAAATTTAATTTTATTCAGGGTGTAGGTGATGGAGAGTTTTCTTTAAATTGGTTACATGAAAATTGAAATTTTCACAAGAATGCAGCTTGACTGTCCCCTGTGATGCTGGAATTATGCATGACACAAATGGAACAAACTAAAAAGAGCAGGTGGCCATACATTAGCTGTTAAGTGAAGAGAAGCATCCCTCAGGATCTCCAAGAGGACATAACACATGTCCTAGGGAGGAGTTAGGGAGATCACTTTTTAACATCTTGTTTGAGATCTCTTAGAGTATTCTAGCCTGTAGTCTGTGTTCTGCGTCTCTCAGACTCTGCAAAAGTGTGATAATGTGTGTGAATATGAAAAAGATTGTCTCTGGATCATGATCTTTTAATCCCTTCTCTGCTGTCAGGACCATTGTTATCACATCTGTGTCACATTGTGAAAGAGAATAGTTCATTAGATTTCTAGGGCAAAAAGCAGGGTAGGCAGAGGTAGAAGATTCTAGTTTTCTATTTGTGGGTGAGCACCACAAATATCTTTATGAGCCCCCTTCTTTGATAGTGGAGAACAGGGATGGTGAAAATTAAGTAGCTCTCTAATGTAATCATCTTTATGTAGGATCAGGAGGAAAGAAATGTTAATTTTAGTATTTTAAATCTTCATCTGTGGGGATTGTGATCTATCAGGGTGGGGGGGAAACAATTAAATCAAGCCCTCATGGGGAAAGGAAGAAAGTCACAAGTGCCAGCATCAATGAACAATTTGCTTGAGGAAGAACATAGATGATGTTTCCTCTGGATGTGAAGGAAGCTGAGCATTGAAGAGCAAGGCCAGACCTATACAAAAGAAAGAAAACTTGGTCTGTTCAAAACATTCCCCAAGTCCTTTTTTTATTCCCATTTCTATATAAGCACAAGGACTTCACTTTTCAGGAGATGAATTTCATGCTTTAGCCTGCAAGGCTTGGTGACAAAACACTCTTGTGTTTTATATTCATGGAGTGAGTTAATACCTTCTTTGGAAAGTTTTACGTGCCCTTTATCTGGTTTGTAGATAGAATTTTATTGCAACCACTCTTGACATATTTTTGATCTTTTCTGCTACCCCAGCTTTCTCTTCCATGGTATGAAGTCCTTTCTCAACTCATCTTTCCTGTTTTTCCTGCTATTACCTTAAGCCTTATTCCTTCAAAGTCATTACAGTTCTGAAAACCAACATAATACAGTTAAATGGATCTGAATTCAGACTTCCTGTAAAGCAAATTTAGCTCTTCAAATCAACTAACTCTTTCTTTTCTTATCTTATGCTTTTAAAAAGACTTTTTAAAAGGAATGTCTTATGCAATCTGGCTTTTAACCTATGGCATGGAAACTCTAGTTTTCTATCTGCAGTTTAAGCTACTATCCATGAGTTTTGCTGATTTTGAATGAAGTAGCAGAAGCAGCCTGTAAACAAAGGAGTTAATGGAGCAATTTTCACAGAATATCACTTTTTACAAGATTGTCACTTCCAAGAGCATATTTTTAACCACGTTTATTCTGGATTAGAAACATAATTAAAAGGACAATCCCCCTTCCAGCTGAAAGATTATAACTAACAATGATTCAGTACACATACAGAAGGATGTGTTAATGGCAGAGTAAAATCACCTTTTATTTTGTTATTCTTTGATTAACATATTCCCCTTAGCTTTAATGCTCTTTTTTGTGTATCTGTGTGAGAGTTTTACTCTTTTAACAATGATTTCTGGTGTTCAGCTCGAAAAAGCCTTATACAATTTCTGATCAGTATAGAGCAATTTTTCAGGAATAATTTAATCATGTTTACAACAAGCCAAGCTTATGAAAAAGTAATTGATTACCTGATTTTTGTCATACCGAGAGGCTATGGAAATTTACTGTCGTATTGATTAAGGACTTTGGCTTTCTGTACAACACAGGTTCCTTTTATTTCCTGCCTCCAGCCAACACAAGGTATAAGAAACCAGAGATAGTACCATTTGTTGGTAGTAGCCAACACATTTATTTTTAAAATCAAGTTATATATTAATTTTGACTCTTATTAAATGAAATAAGAAGAGGAAGGGAATCTCATGTATTTTGTCTCCATCAAGGAAACACAATTCAAATTTGTACAGTTTGTGACCTGTAAATGGAGTGGGCATGTTTGTTTGTTTTGGCCATGTATTGGTACTGAGGAGTGCCAGCACCAACCCAAGTCACAAGAACTGGAAAGCACATGAGATACAGAATGGTACATAGGAAACTTGAGGCAGAGAAAAGACAAAAAAAAAAATTCTGAGTGACTTTCAGAGTACTGCTAGCTAAGAAGTGGCTGATTCCTCTCTGGAGTGCCCTCTTTGCTGCTGAGAGTGCAGCTCTCAATCTAAGAAGTCCTTGTAATGGCTTCAGATTATTCTGGGCTGTTCTCTTCCCCACCACAGAAAATGTTTTCACACTCTTGTTATTCAAGGAAGCCTCTTGTGCTTTGCTTAGACAGTTTTAGACAGAAGAGAGATTCAGAAAAAAATTGACCCACGTTGAGCATTGGAACATTTCCTCTACTCTGTTTAAGATCTTATTCCCCCTTACCTCATACTTCTCAGGCCTCTTCTTTTTCAGCCTAAGAGAAGATAAAATAGGGATGTGTTTGTAGAACATTTCAGTCTGCCCCTACTTTAGTGAACATATACTATCCAGTTACAACTCACAACAGAAAAAGTTCACACTTTCAACAAGTTTAGTAAAAATTACAGAGGTTTATTTATTTTTTTTTACCATAATTGTTATTGTAGAATTGGATAGGAAATAATGAGCATGTTTGCAAAAAGAATTCAAAATACTTCTTAAATATATCTACTGGAGGAGTTCAATAAATTCACATCACATACACACAGACAGAAGTTAAAACTTCCTTCTTTCTGGGGAAATAAATACAAGGTCCAGCCATTTCTAGACATGGTTCTCCTACTTAGTGTGAAAACCATGAAAATTTTGATGTACTGGAGTCTACAGTTTGGAACTGAATACCTGTAAGAGGGACATGGATGAATCAAGAAGTCTTCTCATTCCTTCAAAGGGCTGATATGTTAATTTTGCTTGCATAAATAAAATTCTTTGATTAAAGTAAAACCCCAGGAGTACCATGATGGGAGAATGAAAGCTCTGCCTTCTAACTGGAGTAATATAGCTATTTATTAACCAAAGATGATCTTTTCTTTTCCTTTTTCCTTTGCCAAAATAATGATTTAACCTTCTAGCAAGATGAATAATCAAATGATGACCTAGGCATTCATTTCACAATATGGTGAATATTCTATCCAGGAATATTCCTAAATGTAGTAATAAAGCTTCCTCCTCTCTTTTATTTTGCTAAACTCAGATGTTTTCACTTCTGAGAAATAACATTGGTGTGTGTCTTGACAGATAATTTTATATCCTGATTGTTCTGACGCAGAAGATGAATAAAACAGGATTTTCCTCCACAGAATTTTTACATTTATAAATGCATAATTAAAAGAAATCTAAGACATATGTCTATAGTTGTATGGATCACATTTAATGGAGAATTGATCCTGCTTTTAAGAAAAGTCCTAAAACTTGAGTTTTTCCAATAAAAGCAAAATCTGTTGTCATTTCTTAAATGGTAAACAATGGAGGCTGTAATGATTCATCCTTTCTTCAGTTTCATTATTGCCTTCCAGCTTCCAATCTAAAAGCTCTTGGCATCATAATTACCTCTTTTGGCTTTTGCAAAATGTCATGGCTCCTGTTTAGCCAATGGATCACATCACACAAGTCTACAGCTTCACTTTTAAATGTAGTAATAATAGCTGAAATGTCTGACAGGCTGAATTATAAACTTGGCAACAAATTGGTCTCCCTTTTCACCTTTCCTGTATTTGCTGTTATTTTGGGAAGTAAGAAGGAGATCTGAAGCCACATGTATCTGGATCCATAGACATGTCTACTAAGAGTGATCTTAATCTAAGTCATCCATACCCTTTTCCAGACACCTAAACTCTTTACTTGTCACTTTGTTACATTGTAATCAGTCTTAATCATTCATAGCTTTTTTATGCATTGTGGCCTCACATATAGAGGTACAGTTTGAAGGCAGAGGTTAAATGACATTAAATTAACTGCTGTATCTTAATAAGAAAAAACTTCCAATGACAGACCCCATATGGGGATTAAAAAGAAGAAAACATATATCTACATTTTCCAGCTGTATCAAGTAGAATAAAAAATAATTTTTCACCAACAAAATCATTATTGTCCCTATATTCAACATTTCATTCCACTGAGTTGCTAAGCCATCTATCTGACTTTCACTCTTCCTCTTTCCCCCTAACCTTATGAAATCTTTTCTGAGTCCCTCAGAAAGTCATATTACCTCTGTGCAATTAATAGCCATGCCAGCCGTTCGGTGTGATGAGTCTGATGTTGTCCTGTTCTATCATCTGTTGCTCAGCCTTTCATCATGTATGTATATGTATTTTAAAGTTTTTCATCTGTTTGCAGGCAATTATTTTGGCTACCTCAAATAAACAAAGATCTGTCCTACTAGGAAAGGTAAGCTGTGTGAAATGTCACTTTCTCTTAGCAAAGTGCTCTTTTCCGAGATCAGAACACTTTCTATGTGCAGAATCTGTATTTCATCCCTGAGAAAAGCCTTCCAACATGAATACAATTATGAAATTTTGGTTTCCCATCCTCTTTATGGAAGAGGATAATGTGTTGATGAGGTACTTCAAACTCCCTGCAGGACTGGCAGCATGACAGAATGTGGTTATTTAGTGAGAACACATTGGGCAAAGAGAGAACAAAAACTACTCATCAGCGTACTGATTCAAGCCTCAACATGGCCAACACTATGATCACACAAAATTGTAAGATTAGAAGCAAAATGAATATCATAACTATAGTTTAAAAATTGCTCAGTGCTTTGTGATCTGTACAAGTGAATAAAAAACCCACATTTTTATGCTAATATTTGAGAAAAGATAAGGTTAATAAGGTTAAATCATCCAAAAAAAAGTCAATTTATTAATGGAATAAAACTGAAATCACATGCACACTCCACTAGACTATTATGGGGTAAAAAAAAAAATCACATTCTTTGTTAGATATTTGTGGACAATAACACCCTGATAAGGAATGTGACTGGAATTGAGAGTTTATCAAAATATTTGTAAAAGCATCAGGAGACTTACGTGGAATTCTGCATCCCCTCTGGAGTCTATAGCACAGAAAGGACATGGACCTGTTGGAATGAGTCCAGAGCAGGACCACATAGATAATTAGAGGAATGGAACTCCTCTCCTGTGAGGACAAGCTGAGGTGGGATTGTTGAGTCTGGAGAAGGCTGGATGTGATCTCATTGCATCTTTCCAGTACCTGAAGGGATCCTACAAGAGAACTGGAGTGGGACTTTTTACAAGAGCATGCAGCGAGAGGACAAAGGGAAATGCCTTCAAACTGAAAGAAAATGGGTTCAGATTAGATGTTAAGCAGAAATTCTTTATTGTGAGAATGAGGAGGCACAGGAACAGGTTACCCAGAGAAGTTGTGGATGCCCCATTCCTGCAAATATTCAAGGCCAGGTTGGATGGGATCTTGGCCAACCTGCTCTAGAGGAAGGTGTCCCTATGCATGGCAGGGAGGTTGGAATGAGATGATCTTTAAGGTCCCTTCCAAACAAAACCATTCAATGATTCTACGATTTCACAATGAGTTTCATTGTTTAGTGGGGTGACTTTGTCTAGGATCTGAAATAGACCACTTATAAGAGAAAAACCCAGATTTTCTAGGACCTGATCTATCTGAAAATGTGAGAAAACATTGAGAGCCTCCTAAGAGATAATAGCTTTTTCCCCTTTAGTTTTGTTCTTGTGGAGGGTAGAAGGATGTGTGTTTTGCCTTGTTTTTCTTATTTGAGATTCTGAGTCTTACTGACAGTTTGATCGTTTGAATACTGATCAGGCTCAGAAATTATGAAATCTAGGATATTGAGGAGCTTCATGGTGTAGGAACATGGTTTGTAATGCAAAGAAATTTTATACACACTCCCATTTCCCAGTAATACCCTTTAGAATTTGAAATTTTATCAGTATAAAAGGGTCTTGATAGTTCAGATTCAGAAGATGAGTCTAATTTTAAAACAACTTCAGTTCTGAGATCCAGTCTAAAAAATTGTTTTGAGTACTACTGTTAAAAGAACTCTAAAAAGATCTTCAGCTTTGTAGCTCCTACAGTTAAAAAAGCTCCTCTTCTTAAAAAACAGTTAAAACCCTTCTTAAAATAAAAGTGAAAATTTTCTATGCAGATTTACCCTTTATTAATTTATGAATAGGGCTTTGTTGTCTAAAGAGTTGAAAAATTAATTAAAATCATATTAAAATTTTATTAATTTTTTTTTTTGTGCTTAGATGAATGAAGTACTTGTAGTGTTGTTTAAGAGGGGAAAAAATATAATTCACCAACACACATATTAATATTGATCCTCATTAAGGAAACTGCTTTAAATTTTTTCCCGGGCTTCTTTTCCCCAAAGGTGTTAATTGTCCTCAATTTTGAAAAGTTTTTGCAAATCTAAAAGGGAAAACATCATACTGTTGCCAGAGAGTCTCTCCCTTACACTTTGAAAAGATACAAATTCATGATTACCATGAAGCCTCTGGGTGGGCGTTTAGTAGGAATCTGCTTATTTGTGACAATATTGCCTCTGAGATTATATGTTTTTGGCTCAAGGAGTTGATGGAAATCAAGCTTTTTGGCTTGATGTTTATCCTGAAGCCCAAATAAGAAAACAATAATTCGACATGACAAGTTCCATGTTTTCATATTTAACAGTGTCTATTCAGACAGGTAAGCCTTTTGGGTTCAGCAAGATATTTTCTCATTTGGCTGTACATTCATCCTCTAATTCTTATTTCATGGTACACTTCAGTTATCTTTAAAACTGGAATCATCCTCTTTTCTGTATTTTGGACTTGGAAATTTTAACATCGGGAGCATAACAGTCCATACTAACTAAGGCTGTCATCAGAGGAAAATGTACTGACTCAGATTCAGCTTTAAGGTCTTGGTCAACACATGATACAGGCCAATTGGGCAAGATGGTGAGACTGATGATCCTCTGTGTGTTCTACACCTGTTCTCTAGCGCAGGCTGCCTCCCTGGATCAGGGAGCCAGGCTTGAGTCACTGAAGCACACCTCACTTCAACTACATGTTTCCTTGGCATTGCCATAACTCTGAAGAATTATTCTGCCGGCTTTTGCATCCTGCTGTGACATGACAACCTGTTCATCACTGTTATCCAGAGCTTGAATCATGTCCACCAGACATTTAGTCACTTGATGGGGACAAATTGCTGCCTTAGCAATACAGTGACCAAATTCTTCAGTGAATTGAGCCTTTGGGCAATATAGAAAGGGGAGTAGAAAGTCATAGCAGATGCAGTAGGCTGAAATGGTCTCCCAAAGGCAAACCATTTCCTCATCTGAAAATTGTGTTCTTTGTGTTATAATAGTTTGCATAAGATCCCAAATAATTTCAGTTGTATCACTGAGACATTTTTAAATGTCAGATGAAAGTAGACGCCTGTGTATGACACTCAAGTGGTTTGTTTGTACTTGTATTTTTGTTTTTTAAGTAACCAGAAAGATCATTTCATGTTGACAAGATAGTTGTTGATTAAGCTGAGATGTGAGGTAACAGATCCTGAGAAGACGAGATGATAAAAAGTTTAAATTCCTCGCAGAAGGTTGGATAAAACCTTTTTATTGTCTGAGATATACTTGTGAGTTAACTAATTGTGAAGGGATAATAAATGATTTAATTATTTCCCATCTGTTAGTAATTCAATTAGATCCTGTTTAGTTTGCATAGCTGCAGTCCTTTCATTACTCTGCTTTGCATTCCCTACCAAGTCTGAAGTCTCTGGAGTTAAGCTATGTTATTACCCTCTGAGGTAAAGATGGGAAAGTGATTTAAAAGCATTTTTCTCCCTTAAATCCATCATATATTCTTCCCATTGCATTTCCAGCATCTTTTTAACATAATAAATACAGCATTAATTTAGTTGAGGAAAACACAAACCCAAACAAAACAACAATGCCTGAATTTACTTCTGGAAAAAAATATGGAAAAAAATTGTTGAGAACTGGGGGGTGAAGATTTAACTATAAAATAAGTACACTTAAAATAATTATTTTTAGAGTAAGGATATAAAACTAGAAAGTTAAAGACAGGGAGTTACTTGCCCCACATATATGGTGAATACACAGGGCATACTCTTCTACATTTTAATGAGAATAATTCAGGCTATTTTTGTGAGACAAAGAAAAATCCATTGGTTTGCCTTTATTTCTAGGGCAACTGAGAGAAAGATCCTCAGTTTAAAAGGAAAGATAAGGTGAATAATATTTAGTTCACAAACTTTGCCCCTTGTCATTTGATGTCAGTGAAAGAGGAGGAGGCGGTTCTCCCTGCCCCTACCCTGGCTGCTGTGTTCATTCAGCCCAGAGAGCAGAAGCAGGGGTGAACTCTCACTGTGAATTTAGGATGGTTAGGCAATACTCATAGTTAACCTTCTCTGTTCTGTGCTCGTTGTAGTGTGCTGGTTTTGTCGAGGTAAGATAATTTTCTTTGCAGTGGCTGGTATGTGGCTGTGTTTTGGATCTGTGCTGACCACAGGGTTGATAAGACAGAGATGTTTTTGTTATTGCTGAGCAGGGCTTACACAGAGCCACGGCCTCTCCTGCTTCTCCTACTGCCACACTGGGGAGGAGACTGGGGGTGCCTGGGGGCTTGGGAGGAGACACAGCCAGGAGAGGTGACCCAAACTGACCAAGGGAGATTCCAGACCACGTGGCATCATGCTCAGTGTGTGCACTGGGGGGAAGGAGGAGGAAGGGAGGATGTTTGGAGTGATGGAGTTTGTCTTCCCAAGGCACCTTTAGTTGTGATGGGGCCCTGCTCTCCTGGTGCTGGCTGAGCACCTGCCTGCTATTGCAAAGCAGGGAATAAACCCCTGGTTTTGCTTTGCTTGTGTGTGCAGCCTTTGCTTTCCCTATTAAACTGTCTTTATCTCAACCCACAATTTTCTGGCTTTTACCTTCCTGACTCTCTCCCTGATCCCATTTAGGGGGCAGGGAATACACAAGTGGCTGCATAGGGCTTGGCTGCTGTCTGGGGTTAAACAACGTGTAGAAAATGGGATTTATATTTCCCTCCTTAACTGGCCTCTGGGGATAGATGAGGACAGGTTTCTAGGAGGTTCAAATTGTGTTTCCCTCTCTTCCTTCCTCCCTCTGTCCATTCCTCCTTTCCATCCTCTTTCCGTCTTTCTCTTGCTCTCATGTTCTCCCTCCCTTTTCCCCTGCCTCCATCCTTCCCAATGCAGCAGTCAGATATCCTAGAGCAATTTCTCACAATTCAGCATTACTGACCCACATAGTTATCATGTCCAAAGTTCCTCTTCACTTTGAACCCCTGTTCTACACTAGAGAAATACTCAGCTACCTAACTCCCACAAAAATCAGATCAGAAATCAGAAATCCCCTGAGGACTGGCTGCATTCAACTGCAATAAAGAAAACTCTTTTCTAGGATAAAAGAAAACCATTTCTTCTTTGTGTCTCTCACACATGAATGGGCTGAAAATTAAGGAATTCTTCACAAGCATCCACGTCTCAAATATTCTTAAGAGAGAAGAGATTTTAAAAGGACTTTGCCTATTTCCCCTGCCACTTGCTTAGCATAAATAGTCAACAGCTTTTTGCTTCACTTTGTTTTACAATGTCTCTTTAAGCTGTTTTTAAGAAGCTGTCTCCTCTTGCCCTTGATAAAATACACTAATTAATTGGGTACCCTAACTGCATTTATTGCATAAACATATTAGCTCTTGGATTAATGTATTTCAACCTAAGTAAAAGAAACAGAAATTTTATCTTTCTTTCACCACTGCCTTTTGATATTGTATTTATCTTTGAAACTATGCAGCAAGTTCTCCTGGAAGGGCATAAGGGAAAAAAAAACCCATTATAATCTTTTTCAACTCTATAACTGCTCTTCCCTCCAATATGAAGAGCCTCAGGTGACATGACTTAGGCCAATTGTTTCACTTATCAAAAATAGGTAACATAAGCCCTCAACAAATTTGTGTGCATGGTTGTTTTTGACCTCTTATTGAGTGCTTGTCAATTGTCACTTTGACTCACAGTCCTTTATTAAGAGGTTTGAGAAATATTGCTTTGCTGGGGCAGATTCATATTGACACAGTTGTGTTTTTTTCAGCCCTATATCATCAAGTTTATGTTTTGCTGCCCTGATGATCTAACATATAAAAATATAGCACCAGCCAAAGGACAGCAGCAAGGAATGTATTTTTTTGTTTGTTTTATGTCAGTTTACTCATGCTGAACAGCTTTGGACTCCATGTGGGCCCTGTAGATTTTAATACTGAAAGACAATTTCTGTCTATGTGGGCATCTGTAAATACATAACTATTCAAAAAGGAAGCACGTACACATTTTCTGCTCTGGTAATCCCACTTAACACTGTTTTAAGTGGCATTACATCACCTGAAAATCCTTGTTGAAGGGTATTTCATTGCATAGAAGCTTTGGAGTAAATTGTAATTTGTACTTGTAAATATGTGCCAAAATTGTAATTTGTTCAATCTCATCTTTTTACCCCCAGGAGAAAGAAAGAGAAGGAACATGTGCTGGGTCAGAGTGCCTGTTTAAAAGTGATAGGAGTGTGATAGAGGCCTTAGTTCAGTAGTATACATTAGGTATGAACCATCTCTGCTTTAACATACTGAGATGGATCAGTCATGGGTCATGGAGCAGGGAATTGCAAATGGCTCCTTGCCACCTCTCTTTTTCACAGAAACAAAGTAAAGCTCAGATCCAGTGGAAAATCAAGGCAAGATCATATAATGATAAATACAGATATAATTCCATGTGGGAACTGAAAAATCAGAGGACTTTTACAGCATTGCAATAAATTTACATAGATAAAGATTTGAAAAAGATTTGCATTTTAGGCCTTCAAATTTGGAGCATAGAAAGTTTCTGAGTTGCAAAAAATATAGGACAAGCAACTATTTTATGCTGTAAGGTGTACGTGTAGTCCTCAGTGACTGGCTTAAGTAGATGCTTGTAAGCTTTCAGCATTAGCCTACTGGGCTAAAAACCTTTTAAAAGACACAGAGAATTTTGGCTTCTGTTGTTATGATGTGAGTTTTACCATCTTTTGTGTCTCTACTTTGAGACTGATAATGAGATAAAAAACTTGTGGAACGGCTCTTGGTCGCCCAGTCCCGTTATTGGTGATTAGATCCAAAAATTCCACATTTACAAATGAAAAAAATTAATGAACATGACAAATACGCATCCAACATATATACAGGACAAACATTTTTATGTGGTAAGCTACCAAGCCATTTTCATTAATGATTTACTTTACTGTATCTTTGGCTATTATCTTTCTCCTTTTTACTCATTCTGGACTTAGTTTTCCAATTTTCCTGATCCACCTCAAATAAACAATTTCCAGAAAGCCACTATCAGAAAAAGTGTACCTAATGATTGTTGAAGAAGTATTTACTGTGTTCTTGAAATGTACCAAACTCTTTGTCCGTATTTGAGATGTATGTTCAGCAAAAAGCTTTTCGCCGGAACTCTTTTTCAATTTTTTCAAAACATGACTGCTGGGGCCTGTTGGGATTTTATTGCAGGACATGGGTTGGCCCTTCAGAGCTCACTGTTTATATTGCAGGTACTGCAAATCTGACACCATACTTATACAGAAAAAAAATGACACACACTGAATAAAATCCCTTTTTTTCCTTTTTTTTTTTTTTCATTTTTAAACAATCTTATCAGTGCTTATCCTATTTCCAAGAAATACCTATTTCAGTGCAGAACAGTGAAGTAAAATAACGAGGCACCAAGTTGTTTAAAGTGGTCAGAGGGCAGCTTTGTGATAGCTGCTTGGTTTGTCTCCCAGCCCAGCTCTGCAGCGGGATGTGCCAGCCCCAGGAGCACCTGGGTACGTACCTGGACCTGCTGGCAAGAGGGATTGAAATGGGCAGCTCAGTCACAACAGGAACACACTGCTGAAATCTGAACTGTTTGGGAGCCTCATGGATTTTTTTAATTGCTTATTTTATTTTATTTTATTTTATTTTATTTTATTTTATTTTATTTTATTTTATTTTGTTATTATTTACTTTTTGAAATGTAAAGGGTTCTTATCCATTTTCAAGCTACATGTTTGAAAAGCAAGGTAACACCTCTGAGAAAGAATGACCAATCACAAATTATTCCTGTGAAACATGTCTTACTTTCTTTGTTCAGCATTTCTCAGGAAATGAATATTCCTGCAGGCTCTTAGTATCGCATCTAAAACAAGCAAACAAGCAAACAAACAAACAAACAAATGGCCAGAATGGCTTGACAACATTCTGTGATTTCTGCCAAACTCAGCTAGTATTAAACTTGCTATTAAGAAGTATAAGCTGCAAATTCCTCTGCTTATGAACTTGAGATTGTGCTCTGGTCCAGTCAAAATAGAGTTTGTTTACACTGATTTAGTGGCCTTATGAGATTGTCTGGTTGCTTGCCTGAGTTCCCTCAGCAGGTGAAAATACTTGCTGAGCTGCACAAAATCATGCTGGGGAATAGCTCTGCCATGTCTTGCCAGTATTTATTTAATGTTGTGTTACTGCTTGAAAATGAAAAGCATTTATTTTTAAAACATAGTCCATGTGATTAAGACCTATAAAAGCAAAAGAAAAGGCTGGGTAACAAATGAAACTATAACTTACATGCTGGTTTTGATGTCATTGTTTCTACTGCTTCAACAGCAGCTGCCTTTGTGGTTGTGCAAACCACAAACAGTATAATAGTTTTGTCTCTCCCTTTCTCTAGTTATAGGTCCCTCTCTAACCACTGACATGCTGTCTCATTAAAATCTGTGTACCTTGAACTTTTTTTGGATTATGAAGGCAGGGGATTGCTGAAATGTCATGTATCAGGCATGACACCTCTATCTGGAGGTCCTTGGGAGCCATACATCTCCCTGAGATGGGTTTGAAAAGTGGTACAGACACCTGCCTTCCTGACCTCTGCATGGAATGACCTTCTGACCTTCTTTCAGAGAACTGAAGCTTGATTTTTTTGTGCTAAAATAGCAAATTCAAGCCCAGCATGTGTAATATTCTTGCTCTGAAGTGCTTACATTAAAACACAGAGTCTCATTCAGGTGGTTAATGTAGATGTTAAGTAATTTTGGCCCTATTTTATCCCAGGAAAAAAAAAAAAAAATTACTAACCTCCAACCAGACATTTTATTGCAGATCATAACCATCTGAGCCTGTCAGTTCAGCCAGTTTAGAATAGACTGTATTCAGTACATGCTACTGTACTCCTCCACAGGAGGATGTCCCAAGACATTGTATAAAATTTTGCTAAATTTCAGACAAGCACCACCCAGTCCTCTTTCCTCCTCCACCAAGCAGATCATTATAGGAGGTTGACAAATCAGAGATGACTTTCTGTCCATAAATTCATGCTATTTGCAAATACCTTCATGTCGTCCACGTGTTTGGAAACTGGTCTCAGGATTATTTGCTCTATCACCTCTCTAGGGCCTGAAAAACAGCTGACCAACCTGTAGTTACCTGGATCCTCCTCCCTGCCATTTTTGAAGGACATTTGCTTTTTCTCTAGTCCACAGCATCCTCTCCTGTCAGTGCCATCCCTAAGCTCTATTTTTAAATTTCTTTCTGAAAAGTTAAATGTACAGTGTCAGCACCAAGCTTCTGTTTTAGTTATTTCTTTCTTCCTTCTTTTCTAGCAGAGCAAGTCTCTCTTCATAGCAGTTTTTGCTAAGTCACTCCTTAGCTGCTTCAGACCAACCTGTTGAGCAGACAGCAGGAGAGATAATGACAGAAGGTGCAGAGTGGCTTAATGCAATGCTAAAGTTATAACTATAACCTTGTTTCTGTATTCCCATTCCATAATATTCTGTGATACATCACAAAGGGCTCTGATTTTCCACAGCTGCACTCTGTCATTTCAGGACTTCTGGGGTACACAAGCTGTATTGGTATGTATGCATACACATGTACATATACCCAAAGTGCTCTTGTTCTCTTTAGACTAAGCACTTTAAATTGTAATGTGAATACTGGGAGAAGCTCTGCAAGTCTCATTTTACAAGTCCTATGAATTACTGCTGTCTACAGCATGCCTCTGTCTATATAAATATTATTGACAGACAGTGGAAAATGCACTGGCTGTATCACACAAGGGCAGTGTTCTAGATGGTTGAATTTTAAGCTATTGCACCCCAAAGCAAAATCTCAAGCTTTTTAAATGAAAGATCTCTAGTTGTGGCACAATTTCATGAGAAGATGCAAACATGAAACCCACAATAAGCCCTGAATAATATGCAGCTTAAGCCTCACACAGAGAGCGCATCCCCGTTCACTTGCCAAAGCAAACAACACAGAAGAGTGATAGATATGCCAGTATTCCATAATTTTGAGGACAAGTGCAAATACTACTGACATAACTAAAAGGCTGTTATCTTTAACCTGCAGCCCTGGGTACTGTCAGTTATCACCATCTGCTGTCTAAATATTAAAGTCCTTAAGGATGGAATATTTGAAGAGCATATCTGTGACAGGAAGGAAAATAGTAGCAGCAATGGTGGCAATAATAATACAAATATAATAAATGACAGGAAAAACATATTCATGTGGAAGCTGAAACTTTGTCACGTATAAAAACCTCTCTTCCCACAAAGAGATCAAATTGCAAGGGGCTGAAGGTTTTCAGATAATCTGCCTTAGGGTGGACTGTCTATTTACGTGCTAAACGGAATACCTTTATTCCCTCTATATGATTTTTCCAATGCATTTGAGAAGATTGTATTTTTTAAAGTCTTTCTAATCTTTTAAATCAAAAGCAAAGGAAGTCAAAGAAGCAAAGATCAATGATTTGATATCCCTAATAGGAGAGATATATCCTGTTTTCAGTAAAACTGTAGGTGTTAGAATTTAACTTCCTTACAGCTGCATCATTGCTAGGGCATGAAAAAAGCTGAGTGGTTGCTGATGGTTTCCTTAGATTTCTCTGCACCTAATCAAACTCACAATACTAGAGGTTTCTGTCATTGCAGGAGCTGACAGAACGTAGTGACTACCCAGAAAAATGCCTTCTGAAGATTTGTTCTCAGAACAATGTTCTTAGCAAATCGATGCAACAAATAAAATAGCTTTGTTCTTCACATATCCAAAAGCTTTTTTGCAGTTAGTGTCTCTATCTCTTTCGTTTTAAATCTGACAATATTGCTATTAAGATGCAGAACAGGCTTTTCAAGGGTTGCAGGTTTCCTCTAAATTTCAATGACCAAGAGAATTGCATTGTTTATTTACTATGTGGCTGGGGGCTACGAAGGCTACATACAAGTTTATCACTTGTATTTTCACAGCATAATTTTGCTTTAAATTCAGTGATCCTTTTAGCTGCAGTAGAAGGTCACTGTTACTAATTTACTCTCATTCATTGGTCTCAGTGACAGAATTTAATTATTTCAGCCTAGTTCATAGTGGGAGAGCAGCTGCAGTGCTTAAAACACTGTAATGAAAACCAGTAAACCCTCACCTTGTCTCAGCAAAAGACCAGGAAAACAGCAGTTAAACTTATGATCTGTCATCTCAACTCCAAAAAAAGCCACATGCATTACCTTAATAAATTGGAGAGTTCATCTGTCTTACATCTGTGTA
Organism: Rhadina sibilatrix; assembly: GCA_013400275.1. Taxonomy (NCBI): domain Eukaryota; kingdom Metazoa; phylum Chordata; class Aves; order Passeriformes; family Phylloscopidae; genus Rhadina; species Rhadina sibilatrix. The sequence continues at coordinate 137,355 of VWYO01012224.1, read as the reverse complement.
ATTGTTCTTTGTGTTAGAGCTGTCACTCACTAATATCAATGGAAGCCTTCCTAAAATTTGAGGAAGATGTTAAATTGAGTAGTGTAAGTATAGAGAAGAGGGCATTCTTTGAAACAGGATCCAGAGTCTTTTAGATAAAGTTTGCAGTGCTTTTAGAGGCAAATGTGGTCTCACTCAGTGTAGAGATGATAGCACACTGAAACCAGTGAGAACTGCAGGGGTAATAAGCTGGATACAACACTACCAGAGAGAAGGATCTGGCCTATTGATTCATTCTAGGATAACTAGTAAAATGACAGGAAATCTAAAAGAGAAGCTAACTCTTCTTCCACATAAACATGTGAATATCATGCCACATGGCCTGGTTGCACTGGATAAGAAAAAAAAACCAACAACAAAAAAGCCCTCCAGAAAACAGGACAGCTGTAGGCATTCCTGGCTAAAGGGACTGGTTTGTCAGCCTGGCCAAACCCAGCAAATGAGCTCAGGTTCAAATTTAATAAAAATAAATTTAATCCTCATCACAAAAAAGTTGCTAGAAAGTGGTTTCAGGCATTTGCAAGACTACTTTTAGAAAAGTCCAAAAGTCTAAAAACTAGAAAAGTAATTCTAAAGTAAGAAAATGAAATATTTGAGAATAGATTTGTAGTAGTATTAATACATTTCCTGTCTTTCATATGTGAATAGAATTTCTACATTTCCAGTCTCTCAGGGACTGGTTTTTATAACACTGTAAACATTCTGTTCATAATTTGTTGTCAGGATATTTGACAACTTATTAAAATTCATAGAGTATCACTCTAGAGTATCATTCACTCATGGGAAAAACTGTTCCATTTTATCCTAGATGTTTTGACATAACAAATAAATCACCTGCTTTTACATAAAATATTATATATTCTGTAAACAATAATTACAGGCTAGATTCTGCGGATTCTCACTATTCACAGAACATACTGATAGACTAATATTTGCAGTATGGTCTTGGATTACTTGCATTTGTCTTCTGGACTAGTTCATCAGTTGCCTATGAATGAGTTTAAACTATCGATATGGCCATTCACACAACAAAAAAAGGCTTTTTTTTCTTCATCAATTGCTTACTATTTCTGGAAACACCCACACTGGTAGGGTTCACACTGCGACTATCACAGATCTAATTTTACAAACTGTAATTTCCAAATTTAGCTTCTTAATGCAAGACATTTCTGTCATTGGAATAGAGATTTAAACAGTTCTGGTTATCTTCAAAGGGGTGCATGTACGGATACAGACATTTTTGGAATAGGCACATAATTTCACAGTCTCAGAAATGAGTGAATGCTTTAATGACTGCCACTGAATAAGGTGAATTTCTGTTAATCTGCTATTAGAACTCTCACTAATTAAAAGGAAAATGACCACTTTTTATAGCAGTCCACCAGATTAATTTGGAACATCTTTGGCGAGAGGCACTTTCTTTAAATAAAGGTTATTTAAAATTTTTCTTAAAAAGAATGCCTTTCTCATCAGAGTTTCCCCCCAAAATGGACTAATATTCATGGATTAAAATTAAATTTCTAGAGTTTTATCTCACTTAACCAAGGACTGAATCCAGCATATATGATACCAAAAAGTCACAGATGATTCAGATACCTTTCTGATTTGGGAGTGTCCAAGTACTGTGTTTAGTAAGGACTATCAAGACAAATCACACCTTTTTCTGTGGTAACATAGATAATTACTTTGAAAGTGTCATGAAAAATATATGGCTTTGTTTCATTCAAAAATCTCTTAAGTTGAAGAAGAGAAGGCTCAGAGGTCTATTATACACTGACCTGATAACAAGCAATGGACAAGAAAAAAACTACTTTCTACTGAACCAGAGAGATTGAAACATTAGGCAAAGCTCCATTCATTTTAAGGGAAAAATAAGTATTTTGATTGCTAAGGAGTTAGCAACATGACATTTATCCTTTACCCATCTTTAGACCACATTTTACATGTTCAGTTTACAGTCATAAGAGAGACACAAATGAAACAGGCTGAAAAAGGGTGCTCTGGCTACTTTTGTCTTCACTTGTCTGAAATCAAATAAAAGCTCTCATCAGCATATCATATTCTGGCCTTGCATCCAGCTCTGTTCTTTCTTTCCCCATATGGATAATGTCTGGCCAGGAAGGAAATGACTACATTTTCAACTACAGGAATGAAATCTAGGCTCATGGAAACTTGGTTGAGTTACTTCCTGCAAGTTAATGACTAAAGAGAGCTTTTCAAGGAGATGGCCAGTAAAAGCCATAATCACCTAAAATACCAGCCACATGGATTCTCAGAAAGCTGTCTTCTGTTTCTGTGCAATTTGGAAACTGAGGGTTAATGTTGCTTGAAAAACAGAGATACAATATTTGAAAAATAAAACAGGTTTTACCTTTATTCAGACCTGATATGTTCTGTTCATCAATGAAGAGTCTCCAAAGCCCAACTGAGCCATATGTTTGTTAGAGAGTATTCAGAGAAATAGTTGGAATGCTGAGGAAAGAGCATTTGAGGAGTCACAGTGTCTCTTCTCAGATGCCACTGAAAATTATCAGCTTCCAATATGGACACTTTCATACTTTCATTCTTACTGTTCAGTTCAAGTTTCCTGTACACAGTGCAGAAATTTCCTGTTTTACTTTGATTTTTCTGCACTTGCTGCTGAAAGAAGAGATGAATCTGTGACTTCGTTGGATGCAGGATGTGTCTAGAAGAGAAAAAAAAGTAGGTGTTTCTCAGGTAGCCACATGAAAAATAAATAATAATCAAGTTCAAAGGTTCAGCCGGTCCGGACAATTTCAATTCATTCAATGTATCGAATTCGAGTTTGTATAAAAATTTACCCATATACCTTGGGATTTGTACTTGCAGCTTATTAATATATGATTTACAATTTCCTTTGATTTCAGAAGAAACCAGTCTTGGTGTGATCTCTTCCTCTTGAACAGATCAAGATCATTTTAATGTGTCTGGATTATTCACTCGGAATGACAGTTGCTTTAACCAATTAGAATACAATGTAACAATCTAAGAGAAAATTCAGTATGTATTCAGGAAAATTAATTGTATTTCCTTTTTTGACGTCTTTCTGTTGTCCAATCCTCCTTTTTCCCACCTGACCATGCAAACTTAGAATTAACTCACCAAATAGTGTTAGTGCATTGTTTGGTCTCTTTCATGCTGCCTGCAGGGATTAGCTGAGGTGACAGAAATTGTAATAAAATTTTGTACCATTAAACTTGGCTTGAAGAGCAGATGTAAAGGTCCTGTTGATTGTCACACATTTAAGCATTCATTCATAAGGAGGCTCACTACTGTGCATATGTGGGACATGATATTTTGCTGTGCCAAAAGCGAATTTTCATGCTATTGGATTGCTGCATTTCCCACTGCTACTCAAAATGCTATTCTGAATACTCATGCCAGGGAGCTCTCTCTCTGTGGAAAATGCACATCTTCAGTTCAAGTCAAGAGGTCTAACTTGTACTCTATTCCCCACTCTTTGGCAATTTGCAGCCAAAGTTTTCTTTATCACCACAAATTACAGGAAAGATTGCGGCACTAATTCTTCTTTCAGTGTGATGTTTTGAAAGAGGTAATACATGGCAAGAAGAGAGAAGGGAAGAAGAAAACAAACCAGAGACTCTGAAAAGATAAATGTAATATCCCCTTCACCCTCAAGAAATGAAATTATTCTGACAGGGTCAGAGATTCTGCTTGGCAAACCATCTTAAATTAATTACCTGCCTGACATTTTAAAGGAAGGTTTCAGATCATAAATTTAACCCAGACAAAGCATTCTTTTTAATCTTGTCAGTATGCAAACTACTTTGCACTGCACTCTGTGAATTATTTATCAGAAAAGCGACCCCAAAAGGGTGAAAGGAAAATGAGGAGTATTTGATCTCGGGTTCTGCAGGCTGATGTACTTCTTTACCCTAGATCCATACCTGTTACAGTTGCACAAATTCTTTTTGTTTGATGTTGCTGATATATAGCTCTCACACTGTGCTTCTCTGAAGCCTAAATATTTTTTTCTCTATTTAAATTACTTTTAAGGCAGAGTCTCAGTGAATAAATGTATCTACTTTCCAGGGAGAAACAAAAGTTAAATAAAGGGGATAAATTCACCTGTATTTCTGTTTTATGTCTTTTCACTAGCAAAAGCATGCAGTATTGATGGCTTTTTTTCCTGCACTTGGGTGAAAGTACAGTCTGTAATAGTGACTAATCTACAAAGGCTGATTTTTTTACTTGTAAACTGCAGAAAATATTAATCCTGTAACAAGCTGTGTAACAGTAATGATGAAGGGTGCTCACCTGGGGTAAAAATACCTTGGAAGATGTGAATCCAGAATCCACATAGGTATAGGTTTTTGGTGTTTTTGTTTTGTTTGGGGTTTTTTGTTTGTTGGTTTTGCCTAAAATAATTTTAATCCCCTGGTTTTTAAATGAAGACTAGACAACTCCTAATTTCCTGTCTCTTGGTCTTTTTATGTTACAAGTTTATTTATTCAACATTATTCCGTTTAGGCTTTAGTATTACTGCTGAAAGAAAAGACCTCCAAGTGCAATGTAAAAGACAATTATAACTGAGGGACCAAAACAAATCAGAACACAGCCCAATACCTGGCCTTACCTAATCTGGACCTTCTTTCTTAGTCACTCTGGATTTCTACATGATTCTCTGAAGACATCAACCAACTTAGCATCTGATATTTAGAAGAAAGTCAGATTTGGAAAATCAGCAGGGAGGAAAACCCCATTAACCAATTTTTTCACTTTGAGAAAGTTTTCTCTCTGGATCTGCTTTGTTAATTTTTGATGCTTCATGTTTCAAAGGAGTTCCAATATTTTCTGTTTCATCCCTATGTAAGATGAACTTTAGCTGAGCTAAGTGGAAAGTTTCATAGAAAGTCTATCAATTTGCAAGAGAAATTATTACTCCCTTCTGATTCTGCCATGTAGTATCAAAAGTTATTTATTGGACCTACGGAAGTTTCTGCATTTTCATGTGAGCTGAAATAAAGCTGATGAAAATGTTTTACCCTTGTTTGGTTTACTATACTACCTAATCCTTTGTTTTACAATTTTTAATTCTGTAGTATGGAGGATTTTCTGTTTTTCTACCACCAGGCTTTCTTCTTCCTTTGTGTCAATGCTTGAATGTTGCAAGAGCCAGACACCAGACACTTCCTAATAAAAATCTGTCTAAACAAAATGTGGACATGCTTTTATTTCATTCTGCAGTCCTAATGAAATAAGTCAGTTCTGACAGATAATTCTGTGTTCAATAACTATTTGTCAGATTTCTACTTAGGCTTTTAAGTATTCCAGGCATCTCAAACTTAATTTCAGTTTCCTCTGATAATAAAAAAAGAGCTTAAAATTCTTATGAGTGGGTGAAAGATTTACTGTGCAGGGTATAAAGTCAGGGAGTTGACACCAGTTAATTGCAGGTCTCCCCAGTTTAAGACTGTATACACTTTTCAACAGTTTTTACCATAAAACTCCCAAAAAATAGTTAATGTATTGTGTACATCCACCACAATGTATTTATCTTCCTATAAATTCCCCTTTTCAGATTTGTGTATCCATACAAAATACACAATTAAGAAACTGAAGACTTCTGCTTGCTGACTATTCCAGGACCCTCTTTTTAAGGATGTGTAAGTATAAGCTCTAGTGTCCATGGATACATTTTAATTAGGGATTTTGGCTATTATTTAACTATGATCATTTCCCCTCTGATTTCTGTTCAGCTGATTTCATTTCTCCCCTCAGTCCCACTGTAAAGCTTCTGGAGCATCAGTGCTGGGGCTACGATTGGGGACCATCCTAACAACAGCTGCATTTCAATGTCTTTCTTCTGCTTGAAGGTTTTTTTGCATTTCCATACTGATTTGTGAGGGTGGTTAAGAATCACAGAAGTGCAAAGAATTACCTTTATCTAAATTTAAATATTATTTTCTGCTAATTCCTGAAGCTATTCTTTTAAGATAAATAAAATAGACACTCCTTGATTTTACCTGTTTACCGATGGGAATTAAACTTTGATGATCTCTCTCATGACTGCTTTTAGATATTCTGACACCAGAATTACTGCAGGACTTTTTCAAGCTGTTAAAATACATGTTTTTTAAAGTCATAACTAGTAGACTATACATTCTTCATTTCCTGGGCAGCTGAGGCTAAACACTAGTAGAGGAGTAATAAAATTCTTCTATCAAGATATACACTGGTGGTCTTGGCTGCGCTCCCAAGTCCAAACCATTCTGAATGAAATTCACCCCTCCGCAGCACCAGCTAAACCTTACTTGTGCTCTGCTTGCTGGAGCATCAGCTTTCCTGGTTGCTGTGCACAAAAGTGGATTTAAGCCACTGTGTGTTCAGACCTTTGGCATTTCAAATCTATTTCATTGACTGTGTGTCTTCTTTTATTTCCCTGAGAGCATTATTATGAGATTCTACTATTCTGGTCTGTACTGAAATATCATTTGTATGGGTTGGGTTTGGTTTGGTTTTACTTAACCTTGCATTTTCATTGATCATCTCTGTGCTTTGTTCTTTCATTATGACTTTTCTTTACCCTTCACAAAGACCTGATACACATAATGAGATATATGTAGTGCAAAGCAACTGTTGGGAATTGCTCTGGAGCAGCAAAATAGAGGATCTAGCAAAACTTTCCTCTCTGCTGGAGGATGGTGGTACTTCATGTTGCACATGGAGATGGCAAGGAAAAGGAGATGGTCCATAATTAACATTCTACAAATTGCTGATATTCCTGACTTCTCTCACGGCAAAGTGTCCACATTTGGCTTGCTTAAAATTTTAGTCAGAGAGTGAAAATGTTCCTGAAATGTGGCACAGCTCAAATGAGTGATACACAGGGAAAACCAAGAACTTTTCCCAGTAGGCTGGTACGTAAGTCTGAGACATTACATAGAGGTTTAAAGCATATTAGGATCTATAAGGCAGTTGTTTTTAGTGTTTAAAACCTATTGTTTGGGTTGAGGGTGTTTTTTAGTTAATTCTTTTGCCATGTACTAGATAACTATTCTGTTTGTTTTGTGTGCCAACAATGTGTGGTGAGAATGCCCTTCAAAACACAGCATCCCAAACAATCCAGCATACTACCTTTCACCTTGGATAAGGCTTTTATTTATTTTTAATAAATTCCACCTCATTTCTAACACATTAAACCTCATTATGGTGTAATTTCCCTTGGTATGAAAAGACCTCATTAATTGTTCCATTCAAAACCGATTATCTCTCAGGATGGATGTTATATGGGAAATGTAATGGATAAGGGTTTTTTTCCACATTCTGCTTGAGCATTACTTTTTCTCAAGTGATTAGTTTTGCTGCATCTGTGTTTACTTAAGAACCTGAAGCTAAAATAATTAGTAACAGGTGGCTGAGGTCTTACTGATAATCTGCCTCCTTTTTAGATGTATGTCTATACGAAGTTCTCAATGCCCGCATTCTGGTTCTTTCCCACATTTAACAGGCTTTAATGAGAAGCAATCTTGTATGGTATGCTACTCAGATTTACGTGGTTCTAGGAGTTTTATTTTAACAGTTTAAACTGACTGTATGTCACATATTTTAATCTTCAGTAATAACATACCCTGCTTCATCTCTTCCAGTTGTATAGGGGTTTTCATGGTAATTGTTTTCTGTAGCCTGTTTTTCTAAGGATATGCTTGCATTCCTAGTTTATTTGGTATTTTCACATGTGTTCTTTCCTGATTCTGTTTTCAAGAATTTTCGGTGGTCTTAGCCTCAGCAGCTGTTCACAAAATTTTTCAGATCTTTTTCTGCTGACTCTGGTAATGTTTAAGAGACAGGTGTTAAGATTTTAATATTGCTGCTTTTGGGAGGCCTTGAGAATTATGACTGAGATCCTTTAAACTTATGTACAAAAGATATTTGCCTAAAATGTGGCTGTCTGAGCTTCTTAGCTATCCAGCTATGAATTCAGTGAGAACAAGAAGTCATTCAGCTGTGCATGATGGGCTGGATATGGTTTATTGACATTTATGGCTGCAGGTAGGAGATTGCTACAGCTATTTGAACACTCAGGCAGGGTGGTCCTGTAAAGACCAGGATGGAAAGCCAAGATTATGAAACCATCCATGCAGCTACTCCACAGCCAAGTGGTTTTGACATATGCTAAGGATATATGCAGCTATAATTCAAGAGCCCCACTGTGCTCAGATCATTCCAGGGGCTTGAGGTGTAGCTTTCCACGTCCCCAGATAAAAAAAAGAGGGGCGGGGGGAGGGATGGTGTGTATTTTATTGAAACAATTCCATTTTCTGTAAATACACACTTACTAAGCCTACAGTGAAGATGACATTACATTTTAATGATTGGCTCAATCTCCTGAGACATTTGAGGACACTGATTTGGGGACACTGACATTGAATCAGATGGTGATTAGAATTAATTTTTTCTGAAAAACTTGTAAATGCCTTAAAAAAGTGTTTAAAAAAACTTCAGAGATTTAGGGGTGGATTTTTAGAATGGAAAAAGAACATGAGAAATCCTTGCTGCCGTTATGCAGAGCACAGGATAGTTCACATTTGCTAAGACAACCTTACACTGGAATTAGTCAGAAGGACCTGTACTAAACAGCACACATGGTTTTACAGTTCTCTCCATTCATTTAGTGTTGACTGGATCCATCCTGGCATAAAAACTGACTGTTAGCTAAGAAGTTTTCTCAAAAAATCTAATTTTAGCATTGTGATCACTGGGAAAAAAGCAACAAATCAAACAACAACCAATAATCTGTTATCTTGCAACACTTGGAAATACTTAAGCTCTACAATAAGTACAATTTGCTGTCCTTATTCAGGTTTCTATTAAGTTTAACATTATTTTCCAACCACATGATTTGAGCACAGAATTCATGATTTTTTTGCTCTGCATCATATTGGAAATACAAACCATATATAGAAGCCACATACTTCTGCTCTCCCCTCAGTACCCAAATCCTGTGCAAGAAATAAAACATGTAGAGAGGTGGGTATCTTGGGGTTTGCTTTGTGTCCTAATTCCCATATTGTCCTAATAGATTTTTATTCTTAAACAACCATCATTTTTAGCAATGGTCAACTTTAAAAATAAAATACTGTGAAATTTTAAAGTGTGGAGAAGTTAGTAGTGGCATGAAAACAACATCTTTCTAGTTATAGGGTGAGGCAAAGCAGTCTGAAAAACTATATAGGAAAAATTGCATCAAGTAAAATGGTCCTGATCTAGAGAGAGATAATAACAGCATACTTCTATTTCTTGATCTAAAATATTATTAAGAAAGATTATGGTGAATTGTCTTTCACAGTTCAGAGAAAATATACTTACACAGATGCCTATTTAAATTAAGTATCAAATTATCATTCTGCAGTTCATTGTGAAGTAGTCAAAATATTAGTAGATCATCCATTTAATCTGAATGATTCAGAATAGGAAGAAAAAAAAAAAAACATTTCAGAGGAATGTTAAAGTAATTATTATTTAAATTTTTTCATGGAAACACAAAAACGAAGACCTTCAGGAGCAGAACCTGACCGACATTGTCATGCCTGACCAGGAGCCATGAGCAGGGGAGGCGACAATCATAACAGGAGCTGACAGACCCTGTTCCCTTGAGGGGACCTCCATGGGCTGCAGTGTGATTATTTTCCTCATTGTGGTGCTCTATGGGCTTCAGGGGAACGACTCTCTCACAGCTGCCATGCAGAGTTTTCACCCTTTCCTAAATCTGCTGTCACAGACACAGCACCAACACTGCTGATGAGCTCAGCTTTGAGCAGCAGCAGCATTTCAGCTGGAACTGGTTCTGTTCAACATGGGGCAGCCCCTGGTCTCTTCTCAGAGACCTCCTGTTCAGCCCCTCTGCTGCTGCCAACACCTGCACATGGACACCACACAAGCTAGCAGGGGGATCTGATATTCCCATAACAAATAACACCAGTGAAGAATCAAGAAGCCCTTTTTCTCAGCAATAGTGACAGTTCTCTATTTTCTCTACAGGTTGAAACATAGCACTGCATCTGCTGATCTCTCATATTTAAAGACACTTGTTTTCATTAGTGATGTTCTCTGCTGCCTCTGTGTGGTTCCCAAGTCAGGTTACAAACCTTTCAGATGCTGTGGTCCAGATCCTCTTTTACTCAAATTAACTTATTCCCACACAACCCAATTATAGAGCTCCCATGCTCTGATCTGAAGCTATACTTTTCTCTTACTTATGTTTTCTGATCCAAGGGAGGCAAAAAATTATTCTCTATTTCTTTGACTCATTTCTTTCAATCCGAAGACTAATAATTGTAATCTGGAGATATGTGTGGGTAGTTATGTGTTGTCTGAATGCTCATAAACTGAATGAGTTTCTCTAAAAGCTCTTAATATCTGAATGGTGACCATTTGTATAATTTGGTGATGCTATCTGAAATTCAATGATATAACAATCCATGTGCCTCTTTCTGGGGCTGCTACTGAAATGTGGTTTTAAGAGATATTTCATAGACATAGATGTTTTCCTGAGTCATTTTGGTGCTCTTTTAACTGCATTAATCTGCTTTTTTCACCATTATTATTGTTGTTGTTGCTACTTTTATGTTTATTATTTTCTTCCAGATGCTAACAGAATCATACTACTAAACAGTAAACCGAGTAAGTCAAGAATCAGAAAACTGAAATTACTACAGAAACTTCCTAAATTTAGTTGGGAAATTATAGTCATCCTCTTGATAAACAGTTTGTAGGAGACAGTCAGAAGCTTGCAAAGAGAGATTCCCTCAACAACAAGGTTTGTGCATCTTTTCCCTACTCTGGAAAACTCCCACAAGCTAACTAGAGCTGGTGCAATAAACTGAAATTGTTTCAATGGGCTTTGGAAAACACAACTTTAAAAGAAGATATTGATCTATATCGATTTGTTAGCATTATTATTACAATGCTGTGAGTAATAAGCATGTGAGACAAAGAATATTACATTAAATACACAGAAATAATCCTCAGAGGATGAACCAGAGACAAATTCCATGCCTTCCAACCGTGTGCTCAGCTGGAGAAGTTAGGGTATCACCTGTTGTCTCTTCTTCTGTTTACTTATTTATTATACTCCAGAATTTTTTATTTCCTTGTCTGTGAGGAGGCACAGCTCTTTCTAGCAGTGAGGAGTATGTTGCCCTCCTCAGACGATGCTGCTATCACATGGTAGATACAGGCTGGACTGCTGCAGAACACAAAAGTCTCTCAATTTCTGAATAAGCTTCTAACCATTCTTGATGACATCAGTACTTTTACTGCTTAATTGCTGCTCCAGCAGTTATTTTGAAAAGAAAACCACTGCATGCATATTTTGTGAGGGACCCATGCTATTACTTTGTGTTGAGCTTGCTCTGCAAGCTCCTGTCAGATCAGACTCCTCTCCAATGGTTTTGGGCTCAGAATGGCACTGACTTGAAGAGGAGCTGCACACCACCTCACTGCGTAAGGTCAAGTGGATTTGCTCAGAAACAGCGCTGCAGGTGCCTAGAGAAAGGGTTGTATGGACTTTCCTTTGAGGTGGGATGGTGCTGGGGATATTTTGGATGTGAGTTTTAATTCTGAACCCTAACTCCACTTATGTCTGTTTCTAAGGTTCTCTGTCACTTTCAGAGATTAGCCCTTAGGCAGATCTGAAAATCCCAGCTGCTGTGCTGAACCTCTTCTTTCAATGTCTTTGCCTCCAATGTAATATTCTCTTGGAATGGCAGCTCATTTTCCAGTGCTTTATTTTTATATTAACTACCAGGAGAAAATAACATTTGAGTTATCCAGAAGAAAAAAAAAATACACGTACAATAGAGCTGGGGAAAAAACCCCAAAATCTCTGAGGATCAATTTCAAACTTTTGCTAGAATCTAAAAGGGTATAAGATGCAATTAGCTATTACAGAGAGAAAGTTGATGTGGTTTCTAACAGAGATACTTGCTTTAGGTTTGCAACACATTCAGAGAACAGCCTTGTGAATCCCCTGGGCTCACCTACATCATTTTACTCACAGAGCCTGTGGCTGCAATTACGTCTGAGTAATGTGTTACACCATGGGGAGATTGTGGGCACAAGCAGCAGGTGACAAAAGCAAGCATAAATGAATCTAGATATTTTCATTACATTTTCATTGTAAGCTGGGAAAAAGGAGGAGGAAAAAATTACGTCTTGTAAGGGACATAAGCACAACGTTCAGTGCCTTGCAAGGTAGAGCAAAAAATGTTATGAGATTTGCTGAGAGCGGGGCAACTCAGGGTAAGGCCAATGAAGAAACTGTGAGGAAGCCTTTTAGAACACTGCTAAATGTCACGGGCAAGAGACACACATTTGATTTCTGCTGTGTCTCCCAATGAGCTGCCTGCTCATTGTCCCAGGCTATCTTCATGATGCTGTTTGTGCTGGAACTTGGAAAGGAATTTAATCATGTTAGAAAGCAGTGCACTTTTAATTACATATCAAATTAAAGGAGTTGTTTTCTTTTATTCCAGCAAAATCAGAGCTAAAGTTTAAAACTAATCCATCAGCTTCATTTTTTCCCCCTCTTCTTTCTCCAGTTTGCCTGCTGGGATATCCCTATTCTTCACTGAAGTAAATGTGAGTGACTTTTCTTTCCATTTCACAATGTTGTCACTCACATGAAGTTTTACATTCTGTCCAAGCTGTTATCAAGATAACCATTCCATAAATGATTTCACTTTCATTATCATTATCTATAGCATTCATACACGACGGTGAGCTGCAAGAGAAGTCAGAGTGGCAGACACCTCCTACAGACTCCAATGGCTTTTCCCATGAGGTCCCTTGTATCCTGCTGACGTCTCAATCTGCTTCTCCCCAAGGGTCATGAAATCAATTTGTTGCCAGGAACTTTGTCAGCCTCATTCTACTACTTGACTTTCAAATTTACTGTGACAGCTTTTTTAGATGAGATGGCATGACCATAACTGCTTCTGATTCTGGGATCTGGTCAAGCACAAACAGATGATGCTTGGAAGAGCAAAATAACTCTACTCACTTGATTAGTGAGCTTTTGTGTGCAGAATCAATTGACACAGAGCAGTTGAGGGAAGACCCTCATACCAAGGCTAAGGGGTGAAATCTCACCCTTTTTGCTTGGAACATCTGCAGAAAGCCTGACAGCATGGTTTGTTATGCAAGGACACAGAGAGTTCCCTGTGCCACAGAAAACCATGTGACTTTATGATGCCTCTGGGATCAGTTTTTTAAGGATATACAGGACTGCAAGAGATCTTGCAACCCATGGGGAGACAAAATATGCAATTTCTCCAAGAGACAATTTAGGGACCAATTTCCAAGCAGAATTTTTTTTCCTGGGTTTGGCCACTCAGGAACTAAAAAAAGCATCAAATGTTATTCCTAATCCAGTCCAAATATTGTTTTGGTCATTTCTGTCTAGATAGACAAGCTGGTACCATTCAGTCCACTAAACCTATGTAATCTTTAACTACTGATTGTTACATACTTTTTTATACACTAAACTTCTGAATTTTCTTTCCACCTTTTCAGTAGTTGCCCCCTAGTAAGAAAAAACCCAAACATTTAAATCAGAAGACTGCTCAAGGATTGTGTGCTATGCAAAAGCTGTCTGGAACCTTCAGAAGTTCAAAGGCTATTGAGATGCTGTGATGCACTTGCCCTGAGTTTGTTCTCTATTTCTGGCGCCATAAGTTAAACTGGGGATACTTAATATATTGAGAAAGCAAAGACATTCAGTAACATTAAATGTGAGTTTATTCTTACATCCAATGCTGTATTTTCGGATTGTTAATTCTTCAGTGTTTTTGTAAAAAAAAATTGCATCTCATGCAGGATGGTTTCAGAAGAGAAAAAACTTTATGTTTTCTGATGTGTTTCATAAATAAATACTGTTATATACCTCTGTATATATGTATGTATATGTGAATGTATATATTTGTGTATGTGTATGCTCTGGGGTTTTGTTTTTTTTTTTTCCTTTCTTGATCTCTTAAGTTTAAACTAAAAAAAACAAATGAGGGCAGAAACAGAAAAATATAATAATAAAGACATTATATGGTTAGAAAAGTCTCTTAAAAATTTTAAAAAAAAATTGGTAGCAACAGCAAAAAAAAAAAAAAACCAAAAAAACCAAAAAAACCCAACAAAAAACCCACGGAAAATTGACACTCGTTGTGATAAGATCTGTCATGGCCTCTAACTTTACTTTGCATCTTCCTACATTCTAATATAAACTTTTGTTTTGAAGGGAGCAAATTAATATCTCTTAAAAAGTGTTCATATAACAGCTTGTAATCTATGCAGTTGTTGACTAAGAGCACCTTTTGAGCAATAAAAATAAAGTTGTTTTTAGAGCAGAATTTTTTTTTCATTTTTTTGTTTTGATTTGTTTCATTTTTAGTGTGAAACTGTATTTTTTTAATTCAAACATAGAGAGAGTGGAAGACAATACTCAGTTCACTTTCAGGCTCACCTAATTGGAAGTCTATGCTTTCAATTATTCAGTAGCCCCGAACTCTCAAACTGTAGGGAGGTGAGAGTAGGTCAGAAATGGAAGATAAGGAAGAAGCTGCAGATCAGTGTAAGTACAACTGTGAAATATGAATCTTATTTACTTTTGGATCAGCTGGCTGATTTGCTGTCTTAACTGTATGCTCTTGCTAACTTACAAAAACATTTTCTCCTCATGACCAGATCTTCTGTGACAGGGGCCTTTTCTGTTTCCTTTATCAACTTGCCCAGAAATATGTTTCTTGCAGTGATCTCCTGTGCCCCAGAGCCTCAGATCCTCTGTGCACACCCAAAGCTGTGCGAACTTCAGCCCAGCAAGCTTCCAAAGTAGGAGTGCCATCTCTCAGAACCTGCAGACCTAGATCATAGGAGATCTTGCTTTAGACAAAGATGCCGCTGAGATCAGGAATATGTCTAGGCATGAGTGGATGAGGACTTGCATGCAGACCAAATCTCTGCTGGGATTTCACATGTCTAGGGGTATTTATTTTTGTAGTCACAAAGAATAGGACAATTTTTTATTATAATAATTTTGTATGTGTCACATATTTAGCGATAACTGTTCTACCTGGATATCCAACACTGGATAGAACACTTTATATCCTTTTCCCATGTCTTTAAACCTCTATTCTTTATTCCTCATAAGGGAGACTGAGACATCTGATTTATATTACTTCTTGACATCTGGTAGGACAATCTCGGGTTTGTGGCTGGTCACCCTTTCCCTGAGATTAAGATGGTTTAGAGTCCTTGGCCCTCTGAAAAACCCCAAGCCGAATGCAGGAACAACACAGAGTTTTCAAGTGTTCTTTTTTCAAGGTTTTTCTCTTGTTTATTATATCTTATCTTGTCCCTTTTTCCCTGACCAAGGTCTCCACAGCACGGGCATCAGGTGACGACTCTGTGCTCTGACAAAGGCTCGTCAACTTTTATACAGATAGTTACGTGTCTATTATTTACAATTACAGACCAATATCTACATTTTATACTAAACAGGTTATTTTTGCACTAACCCAATCCCTCTAAAGCTACTTTGTGCCACTGTCACAGCAGAAGATGAAGACGAGGAAGAAGAAGAAGAAGAAGAAGAAGAAGAAGAAGAAGAAGAAGAAGAAGAAGAAGAAGAAGAAGAAGAAGAAGAAGAAGAAGAAGAAGAAGAAGAAGAAGAAGAAGAAGAAGAAGAAGAAGAAGAAGAAGAAGAAGAAGAAGAAGAAGAAGAAGAAGAAGAAGAAGAAGAAGAAGAAGAAGAAGAAGAAGAAGAAGAAGAAGAAGAAGAAGAAGAAGAAGAAGAAGAAGAAGAAGAAGAAGAAGAAGAAGAAGAAGAAGAAGAAGAAGAAGAAGAAGAAGAAGAAGAAGAAGAAGAAGAAGAAGAAGAAGAAGAAGAAGAAGAAGAAGAAGAAGAAGAAGAAGAAGAAGAAGAAGAAGAAGAAGAAGAAGAAGAAGAAGAAGAAGAAGAAGAAGAAGAAGAAGAAGAAGAAGAAGAAGAAGAAGAAGAAGAAGAAGAAGAAGAAGAAGAAGAAGAAGAAGAAGAAGAAGAAGAAGAAGAAGAAGAAGAAGAAGAAGAAGAAGAAGAAGAAGAAGAAGAAGAAGAAGAAGAAGAAGAGGAAGAAGAAGAAGAAGAAGAAGAAGAAGAAGAAGAAGAAGAAGAAGAAGAAGAAGAAGAAGAAGAAGAAGGACGACCCCAGGGCACCGCCCAGAATCCTCCATCTTGTCCTCATTCACCCCTATTCTAGAACCCCAAATGTGACAACTATACTATTTTTTAATACACTTTGTGGCTTGCAATTCCTCTCCCAATCCTGTAAGTGTCTCCCATGGACTAAAGTCAAAGCCCTTGTCTTCCTGGGCTTTGTACCAGGGTCTCCAACCCCCCTGTACAGATCCCAGACCTCTCTGTAAAGGTTTTAAACCCCCTTGTACAGGTTTCTGACAGTCCAGGTTATCCAAAGGAATGCCCTGGACTCCAACAGGACAAGAATACATTTTTTAAAGTTTATTTCACACTCTTTAGTCTGATGTGGTCTCAAACAGGGATTCAAGAAAGTGTTCTGCATACATAAATATTGTAAATAAAATGTGGGTAAGAGCATCACAAAACAGAAATTTTTGAGTGACGTCCCACTATGACAATCTTGTCTTAAGCAGGATACTTATCCCAAGATAAGTATCCAAAATCACACAAGATTTTGGAACAGACTAATCTTATCTTGGAGTGAGACTGCCAAAAGGAAAGCGATGGCAAGACAAACTGATGAGAGTGTGTTTTCAGTCTCTTTTGATTATGCTGTACTGGTCTCCTATGCACCTGGGCTGCCAAAGGAACAGTCTTATTATGCATGAGCATTGTCCAGACACCAAGACATGAATGGGAGGAGAGAAAAGTGTGGATTACTTCAGGGTATAAAGCTAGACAGGTACGGAACTAACCAAGTTCGACTAGGATGGAACTTGTGATTTGAGACAGAAACAAAAAAGGTGAAACCTTGTCTGATGAACAGCAACATCAAAAAGTAGGGGGAGAGCTCATGTCCTGCTAGATTTATGTACAGAACTCCCACTGGCGTGAATGGCAGTCTGAGAACAGAATAAAATGCATGGGAAAAAAAGGATCAGAAAGAGGTAATTGTTTAGCAAATGCCTATGAAATAAATTTAAATGCATGTCCTACTATGATTAACCCAAGGCTTGATTTAAAGTTCACTGATGTCTAAGGGAGTGTCTTTACTGACTTTTGTGGACTTTCAAATCAAGCACTAGAAAGGGTGCTCATTTCTACTGAGAAAGCAACATTTTATTGTGAGTCAAAAATTATGCTTTCCTGCAATTTTCTTGAAATATAAAATCAGAAGAAAACTTTGAGAAGACATTTATAAGCCCATCATTTAATCTGTGATACACAGTGTTTATGTCTATGGTGGAAAAGGACAGTAGGAGAGCAATCTAGAATGCTGCTGTAAAAACACAATCTTTCCATAGATGAATTTATACACTGCTGCCACATGAAGATCTCAAATTGTATATGCTGACTTTAACCCAGATTCAGAAACACAGAAATGTCTTAAAGAAGTTGCTTTTTAATTCTCTCTGGGCTCTCTCAGGACTAAAAGTTAATGCTTTCAAATTGTGTAATGCTTTGACTATGGAGTTATAACTTTATTTCCTCCCTTTTTTCAGACATTAGGTTGAAATAATGTTACTTTTGCAGTTAAAGGGAGTGGGTCAGATTCTCATGGAATGATGCCTTCTTAAAAAAGCATCTGACTCAGTATTTCTTACTGCATATTTTTATTGTGATTTTTTTTATTAAGAGATGTGTGGGTGAGTCACATTCCTTTATTCTCAGTTGCACTTTGACGTACTGTAGTAAAATTCTTCTGACTTCCTTACACAATTAAGTAGCTCCAGTGGGACTTCCTTTTACAGGTTAACAGCAGCTTCTTTGTGTGAATGTGCAGCTTCACTGTTTGACAGTGACTTCAAAAAGTCTCTTTGGAGTATCTCTTTCTTCCTTCTGTTACAAGGGAATGCTTCATTCTGTACATTAACAAGATGTGCTAGAGCAGATGACATGAAAGAAACCTTTTAAACTGAGAAATATACTGCTGTTTTCTTTCTTATTCTTGACAAGATATTGAATATATCTGTGAACTTGAGATTTCCATCAGCACTTGAGAATAGCATGAAAATGATCTTTCATTACAATTCTGGGAATGGACATCTGCATCACTTAAAGCAAATAATGAAAAGCCCATTTATACACATCCCTCTGCATCAAAAGCAGCATGGCCAGCAAGTCGAGGAAGGAGATTCTGACCCCCTACTCTGCCCCAGAAATCCACTGTGCTAGAATTAACTTCTAATATTTTTACATAGGTTGAAAAAGATTTTTTTTTTTTTTGTAGCTGGGATATTACATAAACCAAAAGTAAATTATCATCTACATAGCTATATACAGTACCCATACAGTAGTATGCTCAGGTTTGTGAACATTTTAATTTTATTTCATTTTTACTGACTCATGGCATCACATTTAGCTGAAAGATGTTGTTCTTCAAATATGCATGAAAAGGACAAACAAGAAGACAAAACCTGGCTTCACTTCCAAATAACTTACATTCATCTATATTCTGTCTGAGCTGAATATCCTCTGAGTTTTTTTAAGCTTTTAAAATGTCTTTTACTACTTACTTAGTAGCCCTGATATGGAGCCTAAACCACTCTACCCTGAGTGAAGAGTCTCATTGGAGGAGTTCAGGGAACTTTTCTTCTCAGGAAAAATGGAGGACATTCCAAAAATGTCAACAACTTTTAATTAAATAAAGAACCTGATGAACAGATAGAACTGTTGGAATGAAAAATTTGTAGAGTCCTCTTACCGCCTTGTCCTGATTTCCTGGTCTATCAGAGAGTGAAGTGTGAATACATGGTGGCCTCTGTTTTCTGCTACACTGAGTTCTTCATCTCAGGCCACAGGGAAAACCCAGTGGCTCCTTGAACCTTTTGTTGGCTGATTATACAAAAAGGATAGATGATGATCTGGAGCTTTCCCAGGCTGTACTGTTATAGGAAGGGTGAAAGACAGAATGGGCATAATGATAATGATGTAACCCATGGCACTTTCCTTAGGTTCAAAGAAAGGGACAATTTTAATTTCTGATATAGACATAAACTCAAGAATTGGAAACAACAGTCAGATCTCTGTACACAATAATTTGCTTGTCATAGTTATTATTATTCAGAGAGTATTAAATAATCTTTGAAGCTAGAACAATAAAGAGATTCTTAACTAAGAATAGATCCAGCAGAGATAATAAACAGCAGGACATTTCTGTTTCTAGTTTTAAAACTTTATATTCTAGAAATAATACAGCAATTTAGATTTCTCACCCTGTAGCAGGCAGCCTTGAGTTGTACTACTTATGTGTTTACCTCTAGTTGAGAGCATCTCATATATTTGTTTTAGGGCTGCTTTTCAGGTGGAAAGTTTCTATGCAGCCACAGAGATGCAGTATCTGCCAAATGTTCAGGTGTTCTTCGTGGAATATTTGTCCACTGTAGAAGGAGCTTTGAGTGTCTTAGAATCAGAGAGAGGTTGAGGCTGGCAGACATTTTGGAGATGGGTCAGACCTGACCTTTCTGCTCAGAGATGGGTCAGCTGAAGCAGGCTGCCCAGGACAGCTTGGGCTTCAAACATTTCCACATCTGGAGATGCCAGAACTTCTCCAGGAAGCCTGCTACAGTGAGCGACCAACCTCACGGTAAAAGTGTTGCCATGCACAATGCCTGCATAGTCTGAAATTCTAAAAAATGTAAGTGATAGGCTCTTTCTCCAAGAAGGCATAATTTATGCAGCAAAACTAAAAATATGTTTTGTCTGGGAATGCAAGATGGGCTTGCATTACAGACTGAGGGTCCAGTAAGTAGGATATCAAGGAGTACGAGATTGATTTATTTTTCTCTAGCTTCTGACTTTTGCAAGAATTTTTAATTATCTCAGCTCTTCATTCCTTATTTCTAAAAGAAGGTTAATTTTCATTTTCTGGAGTATATGTTTTTCTTTCACCTAGACAACATGAGTCAAGTTCTTTTACATAGATCCAAACAGAGCAACAGGTACCTAATTCCATTCTTAATATCACAGAAACCTTGTGAAGAGAAAGGAATCTTGTTCCAGAATGGAGCAAAATGTATACTTTTTGGTCTTATCTGGAAGGAAAAAAGAACACTTTCTACATACTGTAATACTGTAAAATACAGGAATGGTTTAATTTTATTTGTGAAACTCTTTAATATTTTTCTAAATTGTACTAGTTTCTGGCAAACTTCCTCTGTTTTTTTCAGGTATAGGTGTTTGATATAATAACATGAGTTTATAAAAGAATCTGATCTGATTCAAAGTGAACTTGGGATAAATTTATTATTTTGTTAAAAACCTCAAAAGTTCCTAGAATAATAGGGCTTTTTTTCCACTGTTACTAAATCTTGCTAGGAATAACATGATAGGATAGAGGAGGGAAATGGCCGCATACATTGATGCATTTCTTTATTCCAGCACATATAAAATAAAATGAAAAATAAGATTTGTGCACTGTGGGAAGGCAGAAGCACTTTTCTTCTCTAATAACTGTCTAGAAGTCTGGAAATTCTTTATCAAGACCTGAACTAAACTCTTCTGCTACATGAGATTGCTTCCTCCACTTCTAAAATGCTTTTGAAAATTATATGTTTCATATCAGAAAAGATCCCTGGAAGTTATTAAGAATAAATAATTGGATAAGGGAATATCAACTATCTCAGCAAATCTCACTACTTTAAAAATGCTTACCTTGTCAAGTTAACTAGATTAATATTCTGAGAATATAATAGTGCAAATGAGAAACTTGAGTGCAGAAATTGCACTGCCATACTCAAGCCACAGTGTTCAATAATGAAACTGGGACTTCTGTGGGGAGTCTGAAATGTTTCAGACTCACAGAGGTGGTCACTGCAATACTTATGCTTTTGAGGTGACTTTATAATTGAATCAATGTGATTCAGATCCACATTGAACATAGCTGTGAAGATGGAATCTCATCTTGAAAAGCAAAGGAAATAATATGCACTGCATGCCCTCAGCCCACGGTTGCCTCAGGCACTCCAAGAAAAATGCAAACTCCCTCTCTTCCCCAAATCCAGCCGTAAAATTCAGGTTGAGAAAAGCAAATGAAGAGCCAGTAACTAGGAATGCTATTTTATGTAAATGTATGGCCTACCTTAAAATTCAGGGAAAGAAGACTAATTAAGATCTAGGAACGAGGACTATTTATTTACTTGGTTTTGTGTGTCTTTGTTCTCAGGTGAACGTAACACACATTAGTGTCAGGTGTGTCACACTGCAGTTGTAAAGACAGTTTCCCCCCAGCTTTTGAACTACAGAACAAATGTATATGCTAGCAGTATATGCTAGAATAGAATATCTCTATTCTCATTTTTCAAGTTCTGAATTCCTTTTTCTTTAAAACCGGCATCCTCCATAGGAAATGAAGAGCCTTGGAATGCCAGCTCAGTTGGATCTGAGTGAAACTAGACTTTAATTCCTTACCATAGAAAGAAGGGAGTTGAAATACAGAAGAAAACCAAGGTTTTGAAATGTGTCTTGCATTTATGAGGAAGCTATAGAAACCGCATCAAGGAGAAAATGATCTTTAGTCTCACAAACAGAGTGAGTAAATCTCTCTTTTGTTTACTGGGAATAAGTAACCTGTAAGAAAAACAAAGCAATGTGCTCTGTGTTTAGTAAGGGTACAGACCCTCAAGTCAATGTGCAAAAGCCCTGTTAGCTGTACTTTGGCTGCTGGTGCCACTGAGTTGTGCCTGCTTGGGTGCCGGGAGCGGTTTTCTGCGGAGGGAAGCTGACTCACCCAGCAGCCCAGCAGCCCAGCAACCTGACGATAATGCTCCATCGGATCGCAACTCAAGGGAGGGCACCCTAGGTTTGATCACTGATTTATTCTTTTGTGTCATACGACGAGGTTTTTTTCGTGTCAGTCTCCATGGTGACGAGTTTGACCGTCACCCCCGGGACAGCACGGAGCGGTGTGGGGAGCTCACCTTGGCAGATTGACACCGCTGCTGTGTATCACAGGAACCGGCGGCAGCCAGCTGCTGACACGCTGAACTGCTGAAAGTCGCTTCCCATTGAGGTATAAAAAATGCATTGTCTCATCTGGCAGGCAATCCAAACTGCTAATTACTGGCAAAAATACTTCCTATTTAGCTAAACAACTGGCGAATACAAGTTAGTCTTGCTTTCTTGCCGAGGCTGTGAAAAAGGAGCTGACCTAGAACATACCTAAAACTCAACCGAAAATCTGCTGCTTTCTTACTGAGTCAAATACCTCCATCTCTGCCTTTGTTTTTCCCTTAATATCCAAATTATATAGTAAATCAAAGAGAGAAAGGTCAACTAAGTTAGATTAAATTGCAAAGCAGGTGTGAGAAGTGAAAACTGAATGTCAATTGACTGTCAAAACTGATACTATTTCATATACTAGGAGAGCGCAATATTCTGGAAGAGTTCATGGCAGTGAAACATCAGAAAATTTTTTATTTAATTAAATAAATGTCAATGTAGACAGTTTAAAATCACAGTCACTTTCATTCTATTTTGGGTAGGGTGCTGCGTTTTCTTCTGTTAATCAGCATTTTCAGTACACTGAGATTCTCAGGGAAGAGCAGAATATTTTATACCTTTTGCTGGTGCAGTTGAAAAGCACAGACAAATTGTCATCATCTTTCTACAGGACTGGGCTTAGGAAGAGAAGCAGTTTTATAGCAGTTCAGGGACAGCATTGTTATGTGACCATGAAGATCTCAGTAAGCTTATTTTCCCCATCAAATCATTAGGGTAATCTGCTATTACTAAGTTCATCTATTAATGATAGAAATATATATGTACCTTGTATTATGCATAATATGTATATTTCATGCATTTATGATATTACACGAGCACATTGATTATGATAATTGAATGATAATACAAATAATAACAGTCTAAATGCATATAACAGTCCTGAAAATCAACATTTGATACCAATATGTGACTAATTTCTGACCCTTTGAGCCCCCTCCTTTTCCTGTCCTGAAAACTTTGGACTGTAAGCAGGCACTCTGCCAGCTATGTAGGTTTTAGCTTTATGTTATCTGTTTAGACTCTGAAGGTGGATGTGTGTGGTTAAACATTCCTGGATTTTGGAAATCTTAAAAGTGTATTGAGAAATCAGTATATGGATTCCCACACTGTTGAATTCTCAGAAATGCTGATGGTTTCACAGAACGTAGTAAAACTTGGCAAAATGTGCTGTTTGTTGTGTTTGGGACTTTTTTGAGTATGGTTTATACACCTGGTATTTACCTCGATATGAGGATGGATTAGGGAAACAGCACATGTATTTTCTTTCCCATAAATACGTTCAATAATTTCTTGTGTAAGCACTATCGTAGCCTGGTAAAGTTTAATACAGTGTCTTCATATGTTCAATGTAGGTAGAAAATACAGGGGTTTAGGCCTTTAGGCCTTGTGCTCAGTGAGTTTACTTGCATATAGCTACTGAAATCAGTAATACTGGGAGTTGTCATTGTAAGCAGATGTGAACTATTTTAAACATGCAAACGGATTTGAAAAATTGCTTTCATTATGATGGAATTTGCGCAAGCATGCGTCACAGAGCGCGTTAGACATAAATTAGGGTTGCTTTTCAGTAATCACAGATTTGCTGTTTTATCTGACACTGTGGAAATGCATTTATACCATACAATCCTCCATCATATGGCAGAGAATTAGTTTCATTTGACATTGCACTATTTAACTTCTGGAGTGTGCACAAATGTGATGTCTGTATTTGTCATGGCACATGGCATTTAAAAGGCAGAAAGTATACATACGCTGATTTTGTGGAAATTTATGCATGCGGCTTTTCTCTGACCTTTTGGATGGTATTTGGCTCTGGATTAAATTATCTAGATAGAGGTGTCCATATGTGCTAGGTGTCTAAACTCCCACTGCAGTCTGAGGAGACAGGGAGCTCAGTTCATCCACCCACACTCAGCTGCCTGCTGTCATCTGCACGGGTTGAGGGTTTGCCGCCCATCTGGCCTCCAGCAAAAGCACGGGTGTCCCACAGTTCTGCCACCCCCATGTGTCAGGGACACGTGAGGCTGTCTCAGATGTCACCAGGCAGCCCCTTTTATGTGGCACTTAAGTTCTTAACTCTACATCTCCACTGACTGCAGTCGGAGATTAAGGAGCCATCTTCCACAAACAAACCCGCATTCAGACACCCTTGTTCAGACATCTTCATCTTGAAATGAAGTGCACCTTCAGCATTTCAGTCTTCTGGGACAATGTAAATGAAATGCATGAAAGAGCAAATATTCATATTCAGTCCTGTTGTAACATATCTCAAAATTTTAAAAGAACGTAGCATGTTTTCTTACACTCACTGCTATTTATGGAAATGCCTTTAAAAAGATTTGTCTCTTACTGAACTTCTCTAATTTATGCATCATATGATCTTAGGCAGCTCACATTTCTTCTAAAATGGTATCAAAAGAGATGAAAACAAGAAAGAATAATGATTTTTCTTATTTTCTGTCATTATTTTACTATGTTTAGGATTGTACTTCAAAATAGATTGAATGAAAGAAACATAAATGCCATTTGGTAGTGTATATCTTATTGTCAGCAAATATACTTCTTCCTATAATGAATATTTTCTATGAATTTTAAAACAATATTTATTGTAAATTAATATTCAGTAAAATTTATTATTAACGTGGAAGGGAAAGAGTCAGAAAAGATGCATAGAACTGCATTAGGAAGAGGTTTTCTTTATGCTCACTCTCAGCTTATTTCTGCTGCAGTGTTAACTCTGCTGGTCAAAGGGCGGTGCTTCCTCAAAATAAGATTTTAAATCAGTTGTCATTGCTTTTAAGTATTGCAGCAGCTGTGATATGGCAGATATCTTCTCAAAATATTATTTTTCTTTTTGATTATGTAAATATGTTTGCTGTTTCTCCAGAGATCTGTAATGATATTTACTGAGGTACAGGTTCCATAAAGGAAAGCAACCAGTTCACCCTGAGGAATAATGGTTGCTATACTGTCTACCAGAGACAACATAGAAAGAGTATTTCCAATTCAAGTACAAATTTTATATTCAAACTTCCATTTCATCATTAATTGAAATCTGTATTTTTCTATTCTTTCCTGCTGAAGAGTAATTAAAAGGGAAAAACATATTTTTAGTATATGCCAAAATTAAAATAATGGGCAAACCCAACATGTTTGTACTTTTTTATATCAGCAACATATAACTGCAATTAAAAGGATTAATGAAGCTCCTGGTTCACAAAGAATAAATAAGATTTACACTTGACAGTCTTTTAAAATGGTGGAAGAGTGGTGTTCAACACTTTCTTAAACTCCAGTGTCTGCTGTTGCAGAACAGAAGTATCCAGCTGCATGAGAATTGAAAGCCAGCTCTCCTGAAAGGGATAAATATCATAGTTAAATCTGTAATATATCATACATATTTGCCATAGAGAAGAAGTCAGCTCCAAATCAGACTCCTACTAGAGACAAAATAACACATCAGGTAGATGGATAACTTCAATCAAAACAGGGGATGTGTTTTACTAAATAGAAGGATTCCCCAGCATGAATGCAACACTTCAGCATGTAGCACCTATGGCTCCTGTGGGCTCCCAAAGAAAACTTCCATTGGTGTTGACAATCTGTGAGTAAGGATCACCCCATAGAAGGTGACTCCGCTGAGTATACTTAAATGCCAAATTCTTACCACTGTTTTGTTTCTCTAGAGACATGGAGTGAAATTTAACCCAAAGTTCTGTATTTGAGATTGGACCAGAAAGTCATCAAATAAGTATTTGTTTTCCTAGTAAATAGTATGGATAAACTGACAATAGCCCAATACCCATCAGTGATTTGTAACTGTCTTGTAATGTCTTTCCACATAATCCTGCAGCTTCTGGGCCCATCCTCATCCAAAACACTGGGCTACCTCAGGATCTGCTCTTACCTGGTACAGATGTAATGCCTTGGAGTTGACTGCCATGAAAGCAGCTCTGTTGGGAGAAGGAGGCAGGAGAATCATAATTCTTGCCCTCCATCTGTGTACCCTCTGCCCATGAATCAGGAAGTGCATTAACACTTGATCTTATAGTTACCAGTAAAGTACAACAGTCAGAACTCTCAAGACTGGGTGTGGTCTTGGATATTTTGTAGCCTTCAAAGGAACAGAAAGAATGAGAAACCAAAGTGTCCACTCTGAGGTCACGTCCTTTCCTGAGCTTCTTGAAGGCATGTTGTATCCAGCCTTGTGCTTGGTCTGTTCTTGCCTGGCTGGCTGGACCTCAGACCTGCTGTGTCACTGCCAGTATGTCTATCCCTGGGCTATGTCAGCTCCACTTTTCTCTCAATCTCTAGGCAAGCAGAGACATGCTGGGGAGGGCACTGCCCTGCTTGTCTCACTGCTGCCACAGCTCTTGGTTCCCTGTCATGTGCAGGGGACCTCAGCCTTAAACTTCCCTGATATGAAGATCACAAGCTATATTGTGTACTTATCTTGATAGTGGGAAGCGCTCTTGCTTATCAGATGCTCAGAAAATGGATGCTAGATCAATACTATAGACATAACAGGGCATTGGCCAATGAATTTAAAATGTTCTCTCATTACTTGCAGCACTGGATTATTGGTTTCCATAATCTTTACCTGCACTTATTAATTAGGCGATACAAGCTCAAATAATTCTAAGTGATGATCACCTCTCTAGAAGATATGCTGTGCAATGTCAAAAGAATATCCATTAAAAATTTCAGAAAAAGCAATCTTTTACTGAGTGCTCGGAAGTTATCAGTATCATTTCCAAGGAGGAGAATGAACTTCGTAGCATTTAAATTACCATCTCACTAAAAGACAGCTAGAGTGTTAACTGTAGTACCACACTGATAGCAACTTGAGGGAGGTGATACTGCTCCTCTACTCAGCGCTGGTAAGACACATCTGTAGTGCTCAGACCAATGCTGGACTCCCCATTACAGGAGAGGTATGGACATAGTGGAGACAGTCCAGCAATGAGGCTGGACTGTTGAATATGATTGGAACATGTCCATTTTAGGAGAGGCTGAGAAAGCTGAAATTGTTCATCCTGGAGAAGTCTCATGGGCTACCTAACCAATGTATATAAATATCTGATGTGGGAATTAAACATATCCTTCAGACTCTTCTCTGTTTGTGACCAGGAAAAGAACAATAGGTGAAGGATGCTACCTGAAATATGGGAAATTCATTCAAACAAAAGAAAAATCTTTCTTACTGTGAGGGTAGTTATTACACAGAAGCAGATTGCCTACATAGGTTGTGGAGTTTCCATTCTTGGAGATATCCAAACTCCAAATGGACAGTCCTGAGTAATCTCTCCTAGTGGCTCTGGCCAGGCTCCTTATAACTGGGTTTCTGTGACAGGCTCTGTATATAGGCATATTGGGTTTTTGTAGCCATCTCTCCTTTTATTACAGAGCATTCAGAGTTTCACTTCTATGTATCTGGCCTTCAGTAGTAAATGGATGCTTCCAGGCCTTTCTTCTGAAGGAAGCCCTCTAATATGACTGTTACTCATCCTGAAACCATTTGTCTTCCAATATTTCTCACTGCTTGACACAGCCATAATATTCCTTCTATTTTCATTAAAATTACTTTACCAATTTCATTTTTTATCCTCTTTTATTTCCCTACTATTTACTAGTCTCAGACTGGACACTTTGGTTTCTCATTCTTTCTGTTCCCCCTAATGCTACAAAACACCCAAGCCCAGTCTCAAAATTCCTAACTGATGTGCTTTACTGGATGATTATAAGGTCAAGTAATAAAAGCTTGATCTGGCACATTTTTTCCTGAGCTATAAAACACTATCTGTGTTTTCTAAAAACCAGGAGAGCCACAGGAAAACAGAGTGAGAATAAGTATATCAGCTACTTGGAGTAAAAAGTCCCCATCTGAAGACAGGTCACAAAGTTTTCCCAAGTTCAGTATTACCACTTCTTCATGGTACTGCTGAACACTGGCACACAGGCATTTTCTTTCCTGTGTTTTTATAGTTTTGTCTTTCAAAGCTATAAAAATATTAAAGGACATTTCCGAGGTGGTA
Organism: Rhadina sibilatrix; assembly: GCA_013400275.1. Lineage (NCBI taxonomy): Eukaryota > Metazoa > Chordata > Aves > Passeriformes > Phylloscopidae > Rhadina > Rhadina sibilatrix. The sequence continues at coordinate 109,071 of VWYO01012224.1, read as the reverse complement.
GCAATGCTGACAGTTAAACCCCTAATTTTTATAACTTTGTCAGGCAACAACATCTAGTACAACAATCCTACAAAGTACAAAGCAATTTCTAATTGTTATTACATGTTCTGGAAAGAGTGGCCTAGTTTAATACAGGTTAAAATGAAAATAATTCATTTTTCATGGTTCTGGAAATAAGTGAAACCAGATGCTGAGAGATTATGTTTTTTTCACCAATAATATCCCTGCAAAATAAGATAGGGACTGCTTTGTTTGTGTTCCCATTTCAATAGCAGATAGTAAGAATGAAGATGGACTTGCTAACTTCTTTAGGAAAAGCTCTTGTCCTCACTGAATTCATGTCATAAATACAAATATGAAAGAAATGAAATCAAATTGCCCTGAAAAATATCTCATTCTTACACTGAGGCCCAAAGTGAGGAGGGAATTGTATCTCCAGGCAATATGTATGCAACCAGAATGCAGTGGAGGAGAGGAGACCCTGATTTCTCACATCCCACAGCATTGGCATTTTGGATAACATCTGCTTCACAACCACTCTGAGCTGGGATTGAGTGAGGGTGGAGCACTGTTTATCTGCATATATCTGCATCCTCTCCCTGCTGTCCCCCACAGAGCTTCTCCTTTCTCATCATTCTTAGCAAGAAGTAATTTAAATGTGCTGGGATTACCAGGGGAAATTGAGTTTACCAGTTCATGCAAAGACACATACCAGTCTCAGAGGGAAAAGTGATTCATACTTTGCTCCGGACTACAGATTTGTGCTAAGAAGCACGTCTGTATTGGTCTCATCCTTGGCCTTATATGCATTTTACAGTCATAAAGCCTTTTACAGTTTTAAGAATTTGGGGAAAGGGAATATAAATAAAAAAAATGAAATTGAATAAATTGCCTGGGGAATAAATTTAGTGAAGTGTATTGTATTCTGGTTGTATTGCAACTTTTCTTTTGAAACAATATTATATGATTATGAAAAAAGTTTAGTGAAAATCTTTAAGGTATCTCAAAACAACCCCAGTCAATTATGCTACAGTACATATGTTTGCAACACTGAAATGTGGACAAAAAAAATAATCTATAATATACTGTGAATAACATCCTGTTTGCAAGCAGCAAAGTCCTGCTTGCCTGGAAAACTAGATACAACTTTAATAGTGTTCCCATGGCTACCACCGTGCTGTGTTTGCTAATAAATCTGAGGAATCTGGAAAAATATAATAGGAAAGGGTCACATACCTCTGCATATAACTAGGGAATTTTACTGATTTGCATACTCAGCTTTATTCATTGTCACTGGTTTTGCAGTGTTCTCTTTTCCCTGCTGTTCTCTCCAGGTCAGCTGAATACTACATCATTTGCTCACTGCAACATGACCCCCCAGGAAGTGGTGATTCTGACTGTCCCTTTTACCCTGCACAAAGTGAAATACATCCTTCTGTTGCTTTCTGTTATTTGAGGAAATAATCAAGCTGCCTGTTATTCTCAAAAATAGAAAAAAAAAAATAATCCCGAAATAGACATTTCCTTTATCAGTGTACGCTTTAAGAAAAAAATAGGGATTGCTATTGTATTCCATTTTGCATTCTATTGTCTTATTTTTATTCGCCAAGTTCTGTCAATAGGCTTGTCTTTTTATAAGGCTGGGGAGAAAAACCCTGCTGTCCTAGGGAAATCAAATGTGTATAAATACTAATGTGCTAATTTGGCTGCTATTTTACGGAGCCCACTGCTTGCAATGAGAAGTAAGTTGTAAAGATTCAGTCCTGATGTCCTCCTGTGTTTTTCTTGAAAGCACAAATGTATACCAGAGGCACATTACAGGGACAAGGATGTGCAGGCATCCTAACCATTTAAGAAAGGTTGTTTCACAAAGGAAAGAACATATGGAGAACAAAATATACAATCAGTTTTGTTATTTTGTACATAGATTATGAGATGTTGACCTGGAATCAGCATGAACAGTGGCATGATATCAACAGGCCTAAAGAGAATATGATATGAAAGGCAGGTGAAAGTGGAAGGAATGGACAAAATGAAAATTGGAGACCACAGGAATGTTGCAGCAGCAATCTAGATGAAGGTTTGGGGTTGTTGGGGGATAGATTTGTTTCTTTTTTACTTATAGAATTTTTTCTTATAAGTTGCTAGGAAACTACCTACTGGGTATTTAGAAGTACTTAAACAGAACAAAGTGGCCAAAGGAGAGGAGTTGTAGCACCTGGCTGCACTTCTTTGGGTCGCTGGGAGCTTCTCTCAGAGGGGGAGATAACGCGAGTTTGGGGGCAGGTAAAGGACAGGGCTGGGGGCAGCTGGGCTCTCTCCCTCTCGGCATCGGAGAGAGAGTGACCAAGCTGCTGCTCACTGGGGGAGGAACTCACTGCCACCACCAGGTCTGGCCCTGAGGAATCTACCATCATCTGCTGTGCCCAGGAACTCCTCTTCCTGCCCTGCTGGGCCAGCCCTGTCCCGCTGTCGTGGCTTCTTCGGCCCTGCTCTTTTTGCTGTGGTTGCTGTGGCCCTGCACTGCCCTGCTCTGCCGGGACATCCCGCCCCTGCCCTGCCGGGACATCCCCGCTCTTCCAGCCACCACCGTGGAGCTTCTGATTTATCTCATCCTCCAGGCCAGGATTCTCCACCATTCCAGCTCCATGCTCTCAGAGTCCCACCGGGGTACCGAGATCAGACTGCCCCTTGTTTCACAAAGCCCTCGAGGTTCCTGGTTCTGCTTATTATTAATGCTGTAGTTTTTGTTTGTTTGTCTTGCTATACATACTAGTAAAGAACTGTTATTCCTATCTCTATGCCTCTGCCTGAAAGCCTCTTTAATTTTCTAAATTACAATGATTTGGGGGGAGAGGATTTGAATTCTCCATTCTGAGGGAGGCCTTGCCCTTCCCTAGCAGACACCTGTCTTCAAACCAAGACAGAGGTGAAAGGACATTGTGGCAGTTTAAGTAAGAAATAACTACAGTGAGGTACCCAGATAGATTTGTTAGGGAACACAAGAAAAGATGAAAGAGATCTCACCCATGTGTCCTGCTTAAAACCTGGAGGGAAATAACATGGCCTAGAAATAATTCTGAATTTTTGAAGCCCCATATGATAATGGGCAAAGTAAATGAGGGTGAAGAATTAATGCAGAGAGAGAGGGAGATCTCACTTTTTAATGTGGAGTTAGAACAACACTGGAAAAGCTGCTACATAAGCATGGATATGCATGCATGTGTTGATGTGAACTCAAGTACAAAACGCTGAAGATAGAGGATCTGATTTTTTTTGAATAATATCACCCAGGATCAGGAATAATACATAGAAGGGAAAGAAAAGTAAAATTAATGTAAGTAGAGACCCATGAGGCTTCAGTGTTAAGTGAAAGAGAGAGGAAGAGAAGGCAATTTTAAGAAAGATACAGCTGAAGGACATTTAGAGAGGAGCTACAAAACTGAAGTGCCATACAGGATTAAGGCTGAGAAAATGATAGGTTTTGCTGAATGTAGCCAATAGACGGAGATGGATGAGAATAGAAAGGAGGTCTATAGAGAGAAGAGGTCACAGCTGACCTTGGTAAGGGGTGTGACAGTGGATTGGAAATAGCAGAGAGCAGTTTAGGGGGATCTGAGGGGCAGCAGAATGCAGAGAGAGAGCCAGACCCTCTAAGGCAGGTAGCACGTGGAGGGTCTATAACAGCCAGGGGAAAGCAACAGCTGCCAAATGACAAGGGGCATCACATCAGGGGCCAAACCACACTATGACATATTAAAAGAGGAAAATCAGGGAAAGGGAAAGAGAAAGAGAGAAAAAGAAAAAGAAAAAGAAAAAGAAAAAGAAAAAGAAAAAGAAAAAGAAAAAGAAAAAGAGAAAAAGAAAACAGAAAAAGAAAAAAGAAAAAAGAAAAAAGGAAAAAGAAAAAGAAAACAAAAAGAAAAAAGAAAGAAAAAGAAAAAGAAAACAGAATACAGAAAAAAGAAAAGAGAGTAACTTGAATTAAAACTTATGGGTGACTGTAACTGAAGAGAAACTGGAAAGGTGGAAGTGAATGGGAGAAGAAAAAAGGCATCAGATGAAAAAGATTCCCATGCCAGGGATGCTGGCAGAGGACAGACAAAATATGATGTGTGTGTGGGCAGGGAGACTAGAGCTGAAAAGGAGGGAGACAGTATAACAGCTCAACAGAGGCTGAATGATATCTGGTCTAAGTATAATCCTTCATGTTTGTTCTGCTATTCTAAGATGTGACAGAGTTTAACACAGCAGAAAAAGATGAAATTTAAAATATTTTGCTTCAATTTGTGAGAAAAAAGAGCATTCATCTAGTCTGTCCTTGAAGACAATGCTGATTTAAGGGCCATTAAAATTCAGCTAGGTATCCTAGTAAAGAGCACAGTACAAATAGACAAAGGCATCTGGAGAGATGGAAATGGCATATGGAGAACTCATCGAGAAATGCTTGCCTTTATCACAAAGCTTTTCTAGTTTCAGTGTTTCCTGTTCCATGCCCAGATGAAAATAAAATGCTACTGAGCTTCTTTTTTAATAAAGGAAACATAAAAAACTCAACCCAGAAGGAGATTTTATTCATTTTCTATCCACATGGCAGATTCAGGTTCAAATCTGTGTTTGTGTACAAACATACAATTTTTGTGTACATTTGATTGGAGTTGATTTGAGTAATCTAAAAGAAAAAAATAAATAAACAAGGCATATATAATCTACCAGAAGATTATATGTAAAACTACCTTGTTAAAAACTTTTTGCAGTTTTTGAAGAAGTTTAGAATTTGGCCTGCAAACATAATGGCTGGCTAGCTGTCAGACTAGCTACCTTCTGCAGCTGGAACACCAAGGTTTGTTATTTCCTCTATCCCCAAAATATACTGAAGAGACAATCTGCAATTCCTTGTGAACCAATACTGTTCTTAGGACAGAAATGTGTTTACTGACTCCACAGAAAGAGTGTGAAGTCCTGACTAGTTACTGAGAGAAGCAGTAATGGAAAGTGATGTACTTGACTGGAGGAACAGTATTAGCCTTCTTAAGATTTTATGCCTTTCCTGATTGAATAAATACATGGAAGTTTTATGCTTTTACAACAGCTTTTTACAAAGTATTCTTTCTGTCTAATGCTCTGGGGTTTACAGTCTTGCCTTGAAATTAGGTTAACAGAGCTTTTTTACAGAGGCATTGAAATCAGACTGTCCTTATAGAGCAAGCAATACATTCCTTGTTTCCCAAGCCTGTCCAGCAGTCAGAACATCTCTCCTCCCCCTCACCTGGAAAATAATTAGAGAAATGGTTAACTGCATAGACTTACTGTCAAGTCATTTGTCATTCCAGAATTATAACAAAATCAGCAACTTATCTTCAGTTAGAATTTCTTACTTCTTTGTAAAGTCTTCTTCTATTAATTATAACATTGATTATGTTGCCACAATTTCCCCTCAAGATTGTATCTGCAAGTTTTAAATTGCTGATGTAAGAAAACAGAGGATAACAAGAACAATGCAAGGAATACACATCTTGCCTGCTGCCTGTTAGCTGGAAGCACATCTATTGACAGTATGCCTTACTTACTACCTTTTCAGGAGGTTTAATATTTTAGTAAATCAGAAATTCAGAACCAATTAGGCCCTTTCAGGTATTAAGCAAATGTCTCAGAATTTTTACTGTACCTTAAATGAAAATGACTTTTGCATCCGCATTGACACTCTGAGGTGCTGAGCAAGGCAGGGGTGGGGATGATTGAGTCGTTTTTCTCCCTCATGTGACCATTTTCACACTAAACAGTGGAAGTGGTGAAAGGAAGGTTCCTCTGCTCCCTCTCTCATGAATCAATCCCTGATTGAATGCTATTTTATTTTACAGTGTATGGATGTATTATAAAACAGTTTAAATTTGGAATTTTAACTGGTACTGTTCAGATCCACACATAAATGATGAAGAGTTCAGCTTCTCTCATCTCTGCTCTGAAAAGAAAAATGTTGTCCTCATTGTATTGAAGATTGCCAAACTTTTGTGTGAGGCAAAACCTTGCAGTTGCAGAGGGCTTAGGATCATGCTTAGACTGCTGCTCTTGCAAACCTGTCAACAGCACGGCAATGAGCAGCACCTAAAGGTAAAGGGCAAATTTCCAAATGGAAGATAAACCAAATACTGAGATGTTACTGCAGAGCAGTAGAGACCACTCCTTTGTGTTAATCATCCAAATGATTGAAACAGACCAGCCATTCCCTCGATGGTTTAAGGAGCGCATAATTAATTCACTCCTGAGATCCCAAACAAAGTAGCAGTCAATTAACTGTGTGTGCCTGCTGCAGTAGGAATGATCTATCTGAGCTACAATTGGAAAGAGTTAATTTGTAGAAGAAGACAAAATGGGAAACACCAGTAAAGTAAACATTGGAGAATGACTTAAGATGGACTTGAATTAACAAAATCAGAGCAATTCTCCTGTGGCTATGTTCACAAAACCCCCCTTAAAGAAAATTACATGCACAATATGAAAGAAATACAACCTGAAGTTCATATTTTTCACTGATAAGATAATCATTATTTAAAGATTGTAATACTGCATTTTTAGGTACTGATATTTACTTGCAGTTCAAGAAGTGAAATGTGGATTTGGAACAAAGCAGTAACTGATGAAACAAGCAATTATCTTTTGTTTAAAACTATTATGAAAAATATAGGCTTAACTATTGAGGTGGAAAAGGCATGATAATCTGTTTTTAGAGATTTAATTGAAGATAAAAAATCATTGACATTAAACTAAACAATACTAAATTTAGATATAAATTGTACCATGTCAAAAACCAAGAGCATATTATTTACAAGTTATTGAGATCCCAAATCAATGCATCTAGGTACAGATCAGATTTGTAATGAGGGTTGGATGGATAATATTTCTTGAGCTTTGATAAAGGTGCTTAAAGATAAGAAATTGATATATATGTTTAGGAAGCATATAGTGTGACATTGGTGTGCAACTCCATGGCCTTAATAAAATTTGAGAAGATTTAAAGCCTGGATTCAATTAACATATGGAACAAATAATGATCGGGCTTTCAAAGAGTAAAGATATTTGACAAAAAGCCCAAATCTTTAATGGTTATGAAAACTTCAGATGGAATAGCAGACAAGAAATGCCACATGAGAAGAAATAGACAACATGGCTTCTGTGAGCTGGGAGTATGGAGAGCTGATTTAAAGCCTTGAAGATCCATTCAAGGATCCCACAATTCCCTCAGCACTTATTTATATGTTTATTTCCATATGAAGAAAAAATGATGAAAATCCAGACCCACTGTCAATCACTGAGGTATCTCACTGGAAATTCTATTTCCAACAACAATTCCCCAATAAGAACAATTTCCAGAGATAGGTCAGCCATCCATGTTTAAATCAATTTTAACACATTTTATTGATGCTTTATAGCATTAATTAATCAGAAGAGAGGCAGTACATAAAAAATCTGTTTTCATTGTGGAGTTACATTTAGTAAGCAAACTTGTACCCTTATCATAAAATGCCATATTTGCTAAGATAATTTTTTTTAGAAAATTACCACACTGTTGGCAGCAGTTCTTACTAACTCAAACTGTTATCTGAAGCATTATTATATCTTTGTTTTAATTATTAAGTACTCTACAGTTACATGAATCATTACACTTACCTCATGAATATTAGCAAAAAAATTGCCAGAGTTTTCTGATACACTAAATTTTATCCCAAAAATCTTTATATTATGAAGCCAGAGGTTTCAGTTGTCTCTTCTAAGACTCCAGGACACAAGACAGCTCTACTAATGTTAAAAAAAGAAAAAAGTGATTCTAGAAGGTGTTCTGAACATCATCTGAAGTTATCACTGGGGAACAAAATCCTTATGATTAGGATATGAATATTTTTTCTTTATTTTTCTGAACACAAACCCATAATTGATATTATTATATAATATATATCTATATATTATATTAATTATTTATTAATAATAATATATTATTATGTAATTATTATCTCCATTAGTTGTTGACGCATAACACTGAACTTTGTTTAAAGACATCTCTTTTAAGTTTCCCATCCCCTACAAACTTTTCTCTATAATTTCAGCTTCTTCTATCAAAATTTATTCTTCAGACAGACTAGTTTCTATTGATTACTCTTTCCTCCTTCTAAAATACAATATTTTTTCTAGTTGTTTGTTTACTTGGTTAGATGTGGGGAAATTGCCCCCTCTTTAAATATAGAATCTTTAGTTTCTGTATTCACTTTAATAAAAATTTCTAGTTCTTACTCCTCCTTTTTTTTTTTCTAAATCTACCTTGGTCAACTTCACTTATAATTTTTCTCAACTTTGAAATTTTCCTTCTTAAGCTGATTGGACAGCCTACCAAACAATCAATAATCAGTAAAAGTTGCTTAATTGATGTGTTTGTGCAGGGCTGAATTTAATGCTCTGATCTGAGTTCAAAATTATAGCTTCACCTAGTAAATTACTTTTGCTAAAATGCCACAGTTTTGAAAAAACATCTCAAAATATCTGTCAGCCAGCTTAAGTTTCAGTGATGTTCATGAATTTTGATGGTTCTTAACATGAACACAAAATTAAATGCTAAAAGGAAATAAAATCACAGGATTAAAGTATGGTGACCAGAAAACTGACCACTTTATATCTGTAAATTAGAAGGATATAATTCTAGGAAAAGACATCAACATCCTTCTTATGTCTAATGAAATATTACTAGACTTCTAATAATGTAAACCTGCTTCTTTCACTTGGATGTCACTGTCCTTCTGTCTCTAGTTATAAACAAATGTGGTGATTTTGCATGAAATGTCTCAGAAAACTTGTGATGGGAGATATTTTGTAACTGTGTTGTTCAGCTGCTCAGTCTGTAACACAGACATCAGAGAGGACGTCACCTCCTCCTTCCAGAAAGGTACGTTTCTCTCGTACCAGAGAATATAAGATACCTCTCATACCAAATGACTGCATGTAATTGGTCTCACTGAACACAAATCAAAACCAAATTAACAACTGACTCAGATGCTATTTTGTTGTCTGTTTCTTTCATTGTTTTCAAGTGAAACCCTTTTTTGTGGACACCAGACCATTATAAGGATTTACTCCTAGTGAGACACTGATTGGACAGACTGGCAGTTCTGTTGCCAACAGGTTCCATTTTGTGGGCATAAAAGGGAAGGAAAGGTATTTCAGCTTGCTAAAGCTATGCTTGCTATAATAAGCTTCTGCCAATGGTGCAGGTTCTAACTGTTCTAGAGCTCATTTAAGTATGTTGTAATGACCATTTGAGCTCAGTGTGAAATTTAAACATATGTCCAGACCTCCCAGACCTCCCAGTGTTCCACATTGTTTCTATGCGCTGGCTGCACTCAGATTTGATTCAAATCTACTGCATCCCTTAAGAAGAACCTTTCAGTTTTTACCAAGAAGGTAGATAGAGCTATCCCCTAATGTAGTCTAAATTTTCATGCGGACAGATCCAGACTGACTTTCAGCATTCCCATGCTCTGATAGCCTCTGTCTAGATCTTCTCATTTGCAAATTAGAACTGGAGTTAGACCTGGTGGGCAAAAGAATAATCCTCAGCAGCACCTATAATCTGAATGAAAAAAAGAGAAGGCGTCTGACAGATTGGTTGAGCTAAAAAATACCATTGAAATCAGGTATTTTATAGAGAGTTCATGGACTTAAATTATAGTCTGATTCTGTACAAGAGTATTAAAATAGAAAACGACACAATTAAGAAATTTGACCAACAGACCGAATATTTTGTATTTAGTAAGTCAGCACGAATGTAATTTTAGGCATGGAAGACACAAAATTAAACCCCTCATTTAAATGGAATTTAATGCACACTTACGAAACATGCAAAGAATATTACTACAATTTAATAAACTCTGTTCCTCTGTACCTATTATGAAGAAAGCCACATACTCAGGAGACTAAGAAAATACCAGTGGAGAAAACCCACTTGAAAAATGTACATTCCAGATCAGAGACAGTTTACAAATTAAAACAAAACAGAGAAATTAAGTAAAGGATGATGCATAAGTTAACAGTGCCTGGAGGCAGCCTTAGCTTTAATGCCAACAAATCATGCAGGTTTAATATAGTTATTCAGTCTGGTGTTCAATAAAAAATGAGGTTACTGTAAGAATACCAAACATATCCTTAAAGAAACACACTCAGCAATAAGTCATATGAAATTTTCACTGCAGTGTAGAGGGCAAATATATTATACATCTAAATAATGCATGTTTTCTCCGGATTTGAAACTTAGCTACAAGTTGTGAGGTAGCAGCAGAAAGCTACTGTCAGTGAATTAAATTAGGACTTACTCTATAACAGGACAGGACAGTCATGTCTATGTCACTATATTAGGAAAGTTATGAAATGAACTCATTGAAATTCTCCATACTATCTTAAATAATTTGGAATCAAAAAAAATTGCAAAAAAATTAGGTTTTGTGTAAAATTTATTGTCTAGTAAAAGGATTTTGCTTTTTTTTTTTGTTTCACCTTTTTATAAGGTAAAAATTGAATAAAGATGGTGTAGTAAAGAATTAAGAGAGAAAAAAAGAGACAAAGAGAGAAAGAAAGAAAAAGAAAAAGAACGAGAGAAAGAATGAGAGAATGAATGAATAAAAGGAAGGAAGGAAGGAAGGAAGGAAGGAAGGAAGGAAGGAAGGAAGGAAGGAAGGAAGGAAGGTAAAAAAAGGACAAAACTCCACTTAGAAACCTCAAATATTTTTACATATTTAGGAGGAAAATGAAAGCTCAAAGTACCATTAATATATACATTTTAGTTCTCCTTTCCCATATAAAATGCACTTTCGTGCCCAAACTGAGATTTTCTCTAGAATTTCATGGTTAAATATTTTCTAAAAATAACATTTTGGAATGAATATTTTTAAAAAATGGTAATTTCAAAAAGCCTTTGGCACAGAAAAATGTGCTGATTGCCATCATTAATGATAGTTCTGTTGTTACTTTTATTATTCTAACTAGTGTACATTTTAATATTCATGAAAACCTCTTCTTTCTGGCAAAAATCTTAGCCTTAAACAGATGACCTTTACATTTTTAATCATGTAATCACTTTCCTTGCTATTCAGTTGCTTTAGGAAATGAAAGAGAAATAACAAAATGGAAAATACTATGCCTATGTTATCCTTCTTGTCCAAACAGTGTAAATTTAAAGATCAAATTGAATGAATAACTCGGAATAATTGAAGATTAAAATTTTCACAATTATTCACACAAATGACTGATTTTATTTTACTATTTCAGCAGTACACACTTTCTTGTGACAGAGGAGAAATAGAACTTTAGATTGTAGCATGCGGGGAAGGACAGGCAAGAAATAATTTCTTGGTTTTACATTTGCCTTTATATAAAAAGCTGCCAAGTGGTTCCATGCTGGGGCAGAGTCAGGACCAGCTGTAGCTAACCTGTCCATTCCTGGAGAGGAAAAAGCCCCATGTTTCATTTTTACTTCTAGGGGCTGCTTTTCCCCAAGCAGGGAAGCAGACTAAAACCAAGGCTCTTCCTGGTCACTGGGAATACAGTGAAATTATACTAATAGCTAGAGATGGACTTTTGAAAAGTCCCACCTCTTGTTACAACATGTAACTTTTGGAAGGTGGTGAGATGGATCCCACCTCTGATAGGCATCCACTTTGCAATAAGAGCACAAGAACAGGTGGGACATGGGACAGACAGACTGCCTTTCATGCAGTGGTTCTTTTAGTATGAAATACAGAAGCACTCTTGGCAGCAAAAAACAGAATAAATGTGAAGTGGCCCGGCCTCACAGTATAGAAAACCAAAAGGTACCACAATACAAGAATTACGCCAACCACAAGTTACAAATTTCTCATGATTTTGTTTAAATGAAATTAAAATTCTTGTTTGCATTGAGACTCCTTGAAAATAGGAATTGAGAGTGTTTCCATCAGTCAACACTATTTATACCATGAAGATGTACACTTTTCTGTAAGGACCCTTAGGTGACTAAATCACACAGAGCTCAGGTTTGGGCAATTTTGGCTGGTCTCCAGCTTCCTGAATAAATAAATAACCAATTAGGCTATTACATAAAAAGCAGACACCTGAAAATGTTTTGGGTATCCTTGACTCTTTAGATGTGCATACGACACTGAGAGGTCATTTATCAGATCAAAATCCTTAGGGGACTTCAGCAAAAATCTACTTTGGCAAGATTAATCTAATCTGTTTTATATGTCTACAGTGCAGACAGCCACTTGGGCACATCAAGGATGTGATTCATCTTCTGATATAGACATTGAAAGCAGACCAGTTGAATACTGCAGCAGAAATACCTATTTCTTTCCATTGATTCTGAAGAGATTATAAAATCAGTCTCTTTATAAAGCACTTTCCATTGGTTTGCACAGACATAGATGTCTGAATATTAAAGAAATCTAAACTTAGAGGATATGAATTTTATCCCTACTTTGACCATGATCAGACAAGAATCAAGTCCTGAGTTGCTCAGAATTGGAGCACCTGGTTTCAGACACTTGATAAGCAGTTTGAAAGGCCTTTTGCTTTTTAAAACAGATGAAGTACCCAGCCAGTAAATTTAAGCAACTCTAGGATTAGGCAAGAGCAAGTACAGTTTTCAGATCATCATTCAGGCCTTGTGCAAAATGAAACTCTGCTTTCAGAATGTAAACCTTTATGACACTAACCTTTGGACTCACATTTTCATGTAAATTAGGTTTTTCTTTGTTTAGAAGCTGTTTCTAAACTTCAGTACTAAACTCTCTACTCAGGCAGATTTGTCAACATTTGGGTAATATATTTAGCAACTGCCAGTTTACCTGCCTCTGAATGTATTTCTATTACAAGCAGGCCAAAAGATGCATTCCTTTTTCAAGAAAAGGTCTAGAAAGAATCTTGACTAAAAAGATAATTTATTAATTGCAATAGGCAGACTAGTGATTTTTCTACCATATCCCTTTCACACCAGTCAGAATGAACTGGTACTGTCATCTATAGCTCATAGGCAGAGCTTGCTAGAGGTCAATTTATGATTTAATTTGGAAATGATAGCTACATCCTCTGTTATTTTCATAGCTGGTAAAACAGATATGAAAAGATCAAAAGACAGGAATAGATGTAACTCCAACTGATATTAGATTCTAAAGAGGCACATTGCAATTTTGCTTTTATATGCAGATAACACAAATAAGGCAGAATCATTCACACTGTAATATCCTGTATATAATTGACTGTGCCTTTGTATCTTGTTTCTTACTAATTTTCATTGTCTTGCATTTCAGGCTGTTCTGAATGCATCTTATGAGGCTTGAAGAGATGATACTGAGCTGTGCCCCACCCTGACATTTTTTCTCGTTGCCAGCTGCAAGGTTGTATTAGCTTATTTCCATTCTGAAAGACACATAAAACATTGCTTAGATTCTCACTTAGCTTGTAGCACCATGAATTCCACCTGCCAGAACTCCTGCCCACATTTGATATCCCTGTTCTATGACAGCTTTCCAGGTAGTATGATTGAAATTCCAGTGTTAAACATCTTCCATGACTGAGCCCCAAAACAGCAGCTGCTTCCCCATAGGCTACAGATGGCAAGCCTGCTGTCTGCTCCTTCTTTTAAAATACACTGGGTTTTGTTCATCAGCTTCTCAAATTATTCCTTCTCAAGTGATTTGATCAATGTCCTGTCTCACAGTTTACAACTACACTTCTGGTATTTGTGATTGAATAGAAGACCCTTTCCTCCCTCCAAATTAAACTTTCTATCACCAAGGATCATTTTATTTTAAACAGGATAATTAAAACAGGGGATAATTAAATGCTTAGAATTAGCATTATCTAATGACACTTAGCTGAACCCCTCTGGTTTATTTGTTCATTAAACCATTGGTGTCTTATTCCTCAAGAGTAAAATAAAATATTTTCTATAACTAAATAATGTAGTAATTAATATAAGTAAAGATCAGCTCCTTCTGCTGGTGACCCTGGAAGCAACATTTTATAAATAGAAAGCAAAATCAGCTACTGGGAAGTTGTGACGTTTTCAAAGGAACTACTTCAGTTACATTGTCACCAGTTTCATGGTATTCAAGTGATTCTGAATTACTATGTAAGTATATCACACCATTATTATGTGAATAGTCCTATAGTCAGATTCAGAAAGTGCTGTAGAAAGATGGTGCAAAGCAGTAGAATTCAACTGGTGATGGCATCACAGAGATCCATTCACACAGGGGACTGGGCTCTATGTGTGAGTATATGTTGCCAATGCCTGAATTACTTCAGGCAGCTTTTTGAAAAAGCTGGAGGTTTGCTGTCTTTTGGATTAGTGGATGTGGGAGCAGGTTGTTTATTTCAGTGTTTTGCCTTATTTTCAAGCTCCGTTGCACAATTTCTGAGTGCGTTTCAGAAGCTATTTCATCTTGTATCTATTGTCCTCGTTTAAAGCTAAGATAATGTGGGGTTCTCCTCCATGCAGTAACACAGCTAAACACAACCAGAAGCAAGTGCTCTCAAAGGCTTTGATAAGAAACGATAAGCACACACAGATGAGGTACTAACAAACATTATGTAATGGCCTGGCTTTAATCACTGGGATGTCTGTTTTATTTCAAGGCCTTGTACTTCTGTTTCGGTCCCTATGTAATAACTGAGTTGAGGGTTATCCTGGGTTTCATTGCCTGACTTTTATCCAAATCTTAAGAAAATAAATTATCACTAAAACCAACAGAACCATCTGTTCCTTTGACTTGGTTAAGTTAATATTTGCTGCAGATTAGATTTTTGTTTGAAAACTTTGGTCGGTTCTACTGATTTTGGATACCTTCTAGATCCAGACTGTTTAAGTGACTGGATATCTGCATTCAGAGCATCTGTGTATCTGAGTATCCTCTGAAACATGTGCTAGTCCTGCTAACCACTGCAATTAAGTGGAGATTGTCTGCTCAAAGGCTCAGCAATCCTGGGGGAAAATGCAGAGAAAATACAAAGAATTCTATTGACGAGATGCATTTCAAAGATGAACTGTATGAATCTGTACTCCTAATGATTTGCTGCAGATCTGAACTGCATTAGTGTATGCATCAATGTAAACAGGAAAAAACAGGTAAATATTTGACAACTGAACTTTTTAAAAAGGGTTGGTGAAAAAACACTCAAATTTTATTATTGACATAAGGAACAATAAACCAGTCAGTATTTATGTCACATAAAACATTTGCCATGATTGAAATTGTTATTATGTGCCTCAGTTACACTCAATAGTCTCCTTCTGAACAGTTGGGCTAGCTGAAAATTGTGGATGTGCTTTATATCAAACATAATAGCAAAAGGGCGATTCAAGGTAGCAGAATAAAAAAGAGGGTTAATTCTTTGAACCAATTTCCATTTTTTTTATTTTCTTTTTAATTCATGCGTGGGTGGATGTGCATTATCTGTTGAGATTTCATTTTTTTTTCTATTGTAACAAAGCTGCTTGCCTTGATAAATTACACATATTTGGAAAATGACTAATAATTTGCTTATTAAAGCAAAATCATTCTAAATTCCTGCTGTGTTTTTTGGTTGTGGTTTTTGGTTTTTCTTTTTCTTTCTCCAAATCATTGCATATTCTTTTCAAATTCTCCTGCTTCTCACACACTAGAAACTATGCATTTCAATAACTGTGCAAGTTGGAGCTTCAATAACAAATTAGAGCCTCAGAGCAGGGCACAGAGAGGATGGGTCATGCAATGCATGTACACGTCTGACTGCATTATTAATTGATCCTAATTCTTCTTTACTGATGAGCTCTTCAACCAAATACCTTTCTATTGGAAAGGAAAGGAAAGGAAAGGAAAGGAAAGGAAAGGAAAGGAAAGAAAGAAAGAAAGAAACTCCAACAATCCTGAAAGTAACAGAACAGAGGAATAAAGAAAACTAGTTTCCTTGTGTCAAAACAGAATCAGCTACTTAATATAATTCCACATTTAACAGTACACTAATAAAGTGAGTTTCACAGTAATAAGCTTGGTTGTGATTCCTCTTCAAAATAGAAATATTTTGATTGTTTCAAATGAAAGCATGCATTGTGGAAATGCTGTAGATGCCGAGGCAAAGTGTTCTTTTGTATTAAAGAAAACCATTTTAACACTCAAGTTTGCTAAAAATAGTGTAAAATGCTTTACCGCTGTCATCAGAACAAGTGAATTAAGTGAAGAGCAACATTGTCCCCTAGTGGTCAAAGAAATATTTTATCTCACATAAAACAAAGGTTGATTCCTGCATTGAAATATTCAGTATTGTGGATTTACAGAGAACAATACAGTCCCCAGCAAATATGGATTGTGCTAAAACTGACTGGATTCAAATGTGCTGGTTCTCTCAAGAAATAGAATTTCGTTTTAATAGCAAGTAGATTATTCAAATGGCACAGAATTTAATTTGACCTAGTCTAGCCCTCAAACAGAAAAGCTATTTGTATGGCAATCAAGCTGAATCATATATATATGCACACATATGCACACAAATGTGTACATGTATATTTAAGATGCAGTGAATTTGCAGGCAAAAGACAATCTGCAAAATGATGAAGGGAGAAGAAAGGAAAACCATAAACTCTACTCAATTTGGTACAGGATGATGCATGTCAGCTTTTTTGTTTCACTTGGCAAAGGACCAGAAACTGTACATGCACAAGTCTCACTGATGTGTGTCATGACATGCAAACTTGGGAGGAGTCCCCAGAAACTGTCCTCACAAGAGAGGGCCCAGGTGACTTTCATCTGTACGCCCCAATGTACAGAACTGGGCAAAGCTTAATAATATTCCAAGTCTTCCTACCATCTTTCAGTGATGTGAAGCAGAATCATCAAATAAGCTCTGCCAAGAACTTTCAAGCATTGCTGCTCACCCAGGGTGTCTCAACAGAAAGACTGCCCTGACAAACTGGCTGCTCAAAGACGGGACCAGCTGCTAGCCCCTGCTCTGGACCAAATGCCCTTAGATTGCCAAGAACCCTATTGGATTGTTCAAACTAGCATCACTGGAATATTGTAAAAGAAAAAAAACACGTGGAGAAGATTTCTTGTCCAATAATTGACATTTTCTTTTAAAATTGATTTCTGTTTGAAAAAATCCCTGACAGTTCTAGTGACAAAGTCACCAAGGTCTGACAGATTTTCCTAGATTCTGCTGGGACATGTTCTCTCCTTCTTCTATCATTAAACTTGTTCCCTTTTTTCCCATTTCTCTGCCTTCTCAGTCGAAGTAATACTTTCTCAAAATGAATTCTTTTGAAAGACAATAAAGAAATTAGAAACTAAGAAATCATGAGACTGGCAATATTTCCAAATTTCACAGTGCAAAATGCACCACTTCTTTCTAACCCCTGTTTTGCAGGCTCTTGTTTTCTACCTAGCTAGCTGGTATTGACATTTGCTTGAAGCTAGAGCTGTATCTTATTTTCTTTTGAACATGGGAGAGAAAAGGGTGGAGACAGCAACTCTCACAGGCTTCCCAAAGCTTGCATCATTATGGAATAGGAAACGGTTGGGAGGTAATTGATTTGGTAACAAGTCAGGAACATGTTTAGCAGAATAGCAGATATATTAAATAAATAATGAAACTATGAAGCATGTTTCCTTCAACAACATAGAGATGAATTTCTTCAGCCATTAACCATAAGGCAAAAATTAATACATTTTTCCAGAAGTTAGTAAGTGTCATGTTGAGTGTTCCCATAAGGAAAATTTCATTCAGCTCTTCTGCATTTTAAATGAGTACACAAAACAAAAAGTTAGGATCTAAAAGATTGGTATTGCCAGCAGCTTCCATTCCTGGAGGTGTAACCCATAACGAGAGTTAGATAGACAAAGTCCTTTTCCTAGGTCTCATCAGACTTTGGTAATATGTGTGTGCTGAAGGGCTCAGTCTTTGCAGTGAAACCAGGCACAGAACCCCAGCTCTAAGTCTGTGTTTTACATTGCCTGGGAATGTAAAAGGCTGGAATTGCCCTGATTTCTCAGACCTAGATATTTTTAAATAGTCATGCAGAGAGCTTCATGATGACCTATTGTGTTCTAGCAAAATCAGGGCCTCTAGGGGAAAAAAAATGCTGGTTGCTGTGTTTGTTTTACACTGGTCATGCAATTCTTTCAAAGGCAAATGGGATAGGTTGGGTTGGTCAGAGTGAAAGCCCTTTGCATATTGTTTTGTGCTTTTGTGTGCACTCCAGTGTGTATTTGGGGTTTTCCCCAAGGAAGATATCTATACCATGCTAAACCAAATTGTGTGCGCATTTGTGAGGGCAAATACTATGGAGAGTTGATGAGAGCCTCAAGCTAAGGCTTTGAAGACCTCGTGAAGGCTTGTGGAACATCAAAATTGCGTGGGAAGAGTCTGCAAGTTTTTGTAGCAGCTCAGTGGAGGCTGCAGACTTCCAACTTCATTCCTATGGTACTCAGCGCTACTGCCTTCCTCCCCCTTAGTTTTCAGTTCTAGTTTGCATCTAGTCACCTGTAAGTAAAGTGTACAGGTGTGGAGGCCCCTGAGATTTACTAGGCAGAGCGTTGTGACAGTCTGGCTTTTGCCAAAGTTTGCACTGATATTTTAAAGAGTTGCGTTGAGGAGCTCTCTGTAGCTCTCTATAGTGCTATAAAGTAGGGACATTGTGAGTTAAAACCTTTTTAGTGTTTTCCTACATATTTTGCTATCTGAGACAAATAATTTTGTAAAAGGAGTAGTTATCATAACTTAATCTAGGTTCTTTCTTCTGACTTATTCATGTTTATTACTCTGTATAGATACTTTCTTCTGACTTACTACTCTTTTTTCAGTGATATTTATGCTGTTTGTTACTTTTCAAATTTTTTATAATTTTTCTATTTTTATCCCTTCACTAACTCAAATTAAAGTTCAACATTTTTAAATTGTTTTTTGCTATGGAAACAAGACATTTCATTTCATATCATAAGTTAAAGTGTCAGAAGATTTTTAAAATGTTTCTGTATATGTTGTACTGATACTTATTAGTTACTTATGAGTCTTTTCTAAAGAGTTAGCAAATCTTTCCTAATAAGTCCAACTGAGTCTTTGAATGATAGTTTATTTCTGCATTAGGTAAGGCAAACAATTCCATTTATCTTCTCCAGAAGTGGTAGGTACATGGTGAGCAGATGGGAAATTAGAATTTACAGCTAACTTCCTAATGCTAAATTAGAATTTTTTAAGAAGAGCCAACAGTTGCATAATTCATATTTATGCTACATCATAAAATGAAACTTAATTTATGTAGTTTTAAATACATCCTGTAAACAGTCTTGCATTACCAACTTTTCTAACCTACACAAAAGAACACTGCAGCATACTATACTGAAAAAAAATCCTTTTCTTACTTTCCAATAAAAAATGTTGATTGTAAACAGCCAGCAATATTACAGGAATGTAAATGTACCAGTAAGAGTGGATTAATTTTCATATAAACTAGCAGTCCAAACGTGATCATTGTGTCATGGCTGTGAATAATGATTAGTATCCTCTAATTCAGTGAAGGGACCACACCAACACATCCTCTGGAAAGGAGCTGTCTCATTCCTGATGCCTCTTCAACCTTGACCATCACAAACCTGAGGAAACCTTCAGCAGAGAAAGCCTAGAGGCCACTTAGTCCAACCCCCTGATCATCACAGGGCAATTTCAAAGATAAATACAACAACGTAGTCAGAGCAGGTTCCTTTGGGTCATATCTGGTGATGTGCTAAATAACCTGAGAGACAGGTTTCCATGACTTTTCTGGGCAAAATAGAGTAAAACTATACGGAAGTGAGAACAAAATGGGAAAGACATAAAGAATAATAGATGATGGTAGAAAGAAGTAATTAATACGTTGCATAAAACAAAAAGGTAGTTAAAAAAAAATCTAAATTTATGCAATGTTGAGATTGGAAAACAAACTAGAGTAGTAATATTTCAAATACTACAAAAAGAGAGTCTTGGTATTACCTGCTACTGAAAGTAAGAGTCTACAAGCAGAAACTTCAAGTCCTTTTCAGGTCCTTGTTTGTTCTGGCTAATGTAGAATCATTTGTATATAAGACTATCTAGATACAATTAAGAGTGTCATCTAAGAGAGAACATATAACTAAGGAAAACATGATCGTTCCATTTAAAAAAAGGCAAAAAAGCT
The DNA here is from genome assembly GCA_013400275.1 of Rhadina sibilatrix. Lineage (NCBI taxonomy): Eukaryota > Metazoa > Chordata > Aves > Passeriformes > Phylloscopidae > Rhadina > Rhadina sibilatrix. Next base: position 88,868 of record VWYO01012224.1, on the reverse strand, counting down.
CTTTAAAAATAGTAGGATTTCTTTTTTTCACCTACCTTTTTACCATCTTTTTCACTGAAAAAGTATGGCAATCATTCACAGAGAACCTGTGCATGCATATGTTTATAGAGCCCTGCCTACTTGTAGCTCATGCTCCTTTTAGGCTTGTCCTTGCACTTGCCATTACATGATTGCCATATAAATTTTCCCAGGTAGATATCAGACTAATGTTTTAATTCTGCATAGCTACATTTTAGATAGAACTCTCTAATCATTACAAAACTCTTTGAAAATATTGCTAACATGCTTCAGAAATAAAGAAACCCCTCTGACAGCTTTACAATTTCTGCCAGCTTAACAAAAATTTAGGAAAAAAAGCTGATGCTTTTTTCCTATTAATAGCAGTAGTGTTAGTGGTTCCTGAAAGGAATTGAAAATTTCTACTTGTTCCACTTACTCCTGAGGCATAGCAAGGAATCTTATGTTTACACTTAAATATTTTATCATGACAAGTTCTGACTGAAGTTAAAGGTCCATTAGCTTTTTCATTATGAACCTAATTAAAATGTCCTAGTCTTTATTGATTTAAATACTATTAAGGATATTACTTAAACATAGTTTGGTATTTATCATAGAGTTAATTTGAAATCCAACGAGCAATTGCATTGGTTCTTTCCCTCTAAACATTTTCTCAGCTTTCCAAATTATCCAATAATCCTTTATTTTGCATTCTGGAGTTTGTCTGTGGTTGGGACTTTAGTAATTGTTTATAGACTATTATGTGCTTTGAGGTTTATTTTTCGACTCTCTTGAAGTGAAGAGAATAATACTTGAAGAACCATCCTACAGAACACCACATCTGCCCACAGTCTGAAATTCAATCCTGTCCTCCTTGACCAGTTTTGGTCAAGGTTTTGGTTTTGGGCCTCCAGGAAAATTTCAGGACAATTGTCAATAAATCTTTAATCTTTCTCTAAGAATGATGACAAAGGAATTCAAGTCACACAAGTTTCAGTCATTTAAGAAATTATTTCTTAGACTGATTTTGCCCCTCAGCCACAGCACTGCAAGCAGAATTAAGCATATACGCTGGCATCAGCTTTTAGCTTTATCAGAAATGTCTTCATTACAGCATCATTGAATCTTTCAAAAGGCTTCTTATTTAAGCCCAAACTTCAGGCTGCAAAAAACCAAGGTTAGGTTAGGTTAGGTTAGGTTAGGTTAGGTTAGGTTAGGTTAGGTTAGGTTAGGTTGAGTTAGGCAGGGCTGAGGAGTGCTAAATTGTGTTGGTTTGGGTTAGGGACATATTATTCAATGGCAGAAAAAGAATTTACATATTTCAGAGTGTAAATTTTACACAAGAATTTAATGTTGTGTGACTTCTCTGGTTTTTGAAGGTGGAGAGAGCAGGAAGACTTCTCAGGGAAGATACAGGACAGCAGTTCTTGCAGAGACAGTTGGCAGTTTTGCCTAAATTCTGGGAGACACTTCTTCAGTGTCCTTGAAATTCCATACCAAAACTAATTTTGGAAATTACATGCCCTATCACAAATATAGTTTTCCAGATTGTGACATTTACACACTCTGATGCTCAGCAGCACATACCCAGAAATTAAAGTCAGAATTTTGAGGCCAATGTTTCAGACATATTGAGGACAGGTCTTCAGTGATGCTGAGAGATTCACTCAGGACTTTACTGAACGATATCTAAGCAAGACTGTAAGGAAAATGGAAGTACAAATTACATCTGCAATTCAATTGTTTCCGTATCAGTGTCACTGAGGGTGGAACTTAGACATCCTGAGGAACTGGGATCTATAGGCTAATGCAGCTTCTCCTGAAGCTGGGCACCTGCAACAACATCACTGTGGGTAGAGAGGAAAAGTTCATCCTTACCTCTAAGAAGGTGGCTCACAAAAGTCAGTCTCATCATGGTTAATAGACTTGCTCAGGAAGAGGGATTCCCCCCGTCCCAGAGAGATGCCAAGTTACAAACACTTACGCATAAAAGTTATGGCCTATGTCTCCTGCTGATGCAGAGTTCATGCTTCTGGAGATGGAAAGATATCACATTAAAGCAATTCTAAACTTCCAGTTTACTTCTTGCAGCTTTCAGTTGCAAGATCTGCACCTCTCTCTCTGCACCAATCTTGAATAAACCAGTTATGCTGCATCATACTGGACTAATCAATCCCTGTTTTTCAAACTGATCCCTGTTTTTCCTATTTTTTTCTAGATTAATTTTTACATGGGATTATTTTTGGGGAGCAATTATTTTAAAGTGCGTTAGTTTATTTCTTTAAGGTTTTCTTTCTTCTGAGGGCACTTTTCTTGCTCAAAAACTTTCTTGACCTACACAAACATGAAACTGTAAAATAAAAATAATGAAAAATACTTAGACTCTCTTGTTGAATTTCCACTCTATTAAAAAAAAAAATCAATTTAATTCTTCATTGTTACCTTTTCCCTTTACAATTTGTATTAAACAAGATGAGGCAAGTTTTTCATTGAAATTTCTGCGTTTTAACTTTGGGGCAACAAAACACCTGATTCTTCTTTCCTTCTCCTCCTCTCAAAACCTTTCAGGCAAATGAAGTGTAGGTGGGCACTCCCTAAGAATCTCAAAAGAAGGATTTCCTACTCATTGAGACTTTTGTTTAAATACCCTTAGAAGAAAAATCCATTTAATGTTTATCAGTATCTAGATGATCTTAGATCTCAAAAGTCTTCTAAAGGTTAAATTCATTGTTTTTACGTGAGCCAGAGAATTGTCAGTCTTTGATTGAACAATATTTTTTTTTTTTACTTTCTGTGATTATTCAGTTCCAAGTGGACCTTGGTTAAGAATGACTCAGACTTACATGGTCCAGAAGCTGGACCATTAATATTTCAAATATTAATGACACTATAGATTTTATAGACAATTCCAAACAATATTGTTTGCTGAATTTGTGAGAACAAAAACTGTGGGGGAAAGGTGATCTGGTAAATATAAGGATTTTAAAAGTATGCAGGTAATTAACTCTCTCTCCCAGCCAGGAAGTAGAAGAAAGTGGTACACATTCAGAGGCATGTCCAGCAGTTAAGGGACAAAAGCCAAATTACGAGGAAATTTAAATCAGACAAAGAGGGTTAATCTCTGAGCACAATGTGAATAATCTCTGAGCACAATGTGGATAGTCTCTGCTATTAAACAAACAACCTAGCTAAGAATCACAATTACCTCACTTCTTTGTATATTTGGGTTTACAAGGACTGGAAATATTCAAATCAGAGGCATGGTGGATCTGATGGATTTTGCTGTGCTTGTGGCTGTCAGTTCCTTGACAAACAACTAGAAAGTCTCACAGTCCTGATCCACATCTTTATGAAAACAAGGCTTCTTTTCCCAAAGTCTCCCCTTAGCTTGCTGTTAGTCGAAAGATGTAGTCACAAAGCAAAGCTCAGAGATCCTGAAGGGAGCAGACACAGGAAAAGACTGCATAAAGTGCAACACCTCCAGATACTTGGATGGACAGAACAGTGTGCAGTAATATACTATTTGACCACAAAAGGCCAGTGGAGATTATTTGGTCTCACAATAGCATCAGGACGCAATTCCTGGTCCCTACCCCACCTTGTTTGATTTAATCCAGGTATCTCAGTACCACACTCCATTACACACATTATGTTCTCATTTGCAGGCTATTTGCCTACATTCAGAAGCTCACCTCTTACCCCAAGTGTCATGACAAAAGTCATTGTAAATTCAGAGTGAACTTTAGCATCTCTTCTGTGCTTCTTCCCACTCATCAAATTCAGTTCTGCCACTGGAGATCAATTTAGGTAATTACTCTTTCAGATACAAAAGTCAAGAACACTAAATTATCATGATTTCTAGTGTTACTTAGCAGTGAAAATTTTAGTGTACAGGCAGTATACAAGTTTTTCACTTTGATGGCCAACATGGTCACCTAGGCTACTGTGTTTCTGTATCTGGTAGCTCTGAGGAAAAAAGGAAATTGGCCAAAAGCTAGCACTTTTGATGAAAGATTTTAAAAAATTTCCCTTCATTTAGATAAAAAAGCCTCATCCCATCCACAGTTAGTTCTGCAAAAGAGAGAAAGGATAATAAAACAAAGTCTCTTCAAATCTTCCCATAGGTTTTTAATTCTTGTAGACGCTTTTCATTTAACAAGTTTTACAAATGTTCCCTTTAATAAACTCCTAATTATTCAGAAGTTGCTAAACATTGACAAATGCAAGTCTGGCACAGACTTGAAAAAATTATTTCTGAAAGTAGTTGTGATTCTTAATGTTTATTCAGTTTTTCTTGCCATCATAATTTCTTTTCAGGAAAGGTTATGTTGCTTAGTCTAACTCAGTATAGCACCTAGGATATTCTATGTACTGTCAGCAACTACTGCTAAGTAATCTTCTTCTGACTTATTTATGTTTATTTCAAAAGTAATCCATTCCTTGGTGCCTAAGTTAATATCCTATTAAAAAAAAAAAAATAACCACTTAATTTCCATGTACTGAATTTCAATCTAAGTAAATGTAGAGAAGAAATGTGCAATGACTTTTTGGGACTGTGGTGTGCAGAATAGGCCTGTTTCTGGTGTACGATTTCTGTTCCTGATTGTGCATTGTGCACCCTCTTTTAGTTATTAACATTCATCTGCAGCTCATGTACATCTAATAGTGAGGACAACTGTGAAGGCAAGGCATGCATGTACAGGCTTTGTATTCTTTCTTAAGAACAGTAATGCTGTTGTTCTAAACAAGGTAAGTGAGGAAATTGATAATCTCTTTCCTTTCTAAAGTATGTGTCAGAAAAATCCAGCGGTTCTATTATGTTGACTCAGACTATTGTTAGTGTGAAGAGGATTGAATTCTCCTGTTGCTTCTCATTCAGAAGCAGCTTGAGCTACTAAATAAGATATAACCTTCTATATTTCATGTTCTTTCTTAGTACAGATAGGACATTTTGTTTTCTAAAGAAATGCTATCCACTATCCAGATCCACGTTACCTACGGAAGGACTTCCAATCAAATTCAGGTATTTCCTTTGGAGTAGTTCAAGCCTAACTTTACAATTGATTATTGCACTCTGTAGCTTTACATTTAAACAAATGTCAATGCAGGTAATAAAATTAAGGTACCCAAGATTTTTATCTGGTTAATGATTTCTGGTAGTTAGGGAAAAAGTTCATTCGGATTACAGGAGATTAGCAAGGTATATTTGTGCAGAGGACCTGTGTGGTCAAATGGAAAACTGGATCTTTAATTCTGAATCTCTCTTCCTTCTTACAACACAAAAGCTTTCTTTATTAAAACACACAATAAGTTTCTTGTTACCTATTCACTTGAACAAGAGAAAATCCTATCTCTCTGCTGTGATTTGGATTATATATTATAATTGGCATTATTATGATGCCACTGAAGAATAAAGGAAATCATTGGACAAGTACTAACACACAACCCACAATTGCCATTAAGAAATTACTAAAAGCTAAGAAAAAAACAGTTAAGTGAATCCCTCAACAAACTAAAGAGAATTCTCAACATACAAAAATAACATTTCAAATCTTTCAACAATGAAAACTGGCATATTTTAAAAATGTAAATATATTTTAAAAATACACATATATTTTAAATATACACACACTTTTTCCCCTTCTTAATGGACATGACTCTTCTTTGAATTTTATTTTACTAGGTGATCTATGCATCCTTGTTTCATTAAATTTATTCAATTTGAAGATTAAAGCCTTTTGAAGGGAAAATGCTTGACACATTAATGTAAGATGATGCTTAAGAGTAACCTATAAGAACACATAGAGAATAAATTTATTATCTACACAAATAAACACCAGTTTTAGGTTTCAAGAAACGTATTTTTTTCAGTTCTATTTAAGTAAGAAGCTATACACATTAAAATAAACATCAAAGCTACAAGAAAATCACAACAAACAACCTTAGGCATACTGACACTTGTGTATAGCTTTCGGAGTTAGTTTAAAATGCAATTAGTTGTCCCTTGACAGATCTTCTTTCTCAACAGCTGGGAAAAATAGCATGCAATGCTAATATTTTTCAGGACTGTAATGAAGGACTTCAAAAAGAAAAAGAAAAAAAGAGATAAGGAAAACAAAAGTATTTGAAAAACAAGATTCGGGTTATTAAAATATTTTAGCAGGGAAAGTGACAGTGTAATGAAAGGAATATAATCATTACATTTCCAATCAGAAAAATGAGGATCAGAGCTAACAGTAAGAGCATCTAAGCTGTATAGTGGTGTCCTCTATCTGTGACTTCCTGGGAGTGCACGTTTTCCTTTGTGCTTTTTGGAACATAATGCTATCCAGGTTGAAGTGGTGACAGTAGTTCCCCTTCTCTATGACCTCCCTGTACCTCATCTCATATTTTTTCACATTCATAATAAAAAGTCTTTCACAACACTTACAAGATTTCCTGAGTGATTCAACGTTTTTTGTTGTTGGTTTTTGTTGTTGGTTTTTGGTTGGTTTGTTTGTTTGTTTTTGTTTTGTTTTGGTTTTTTTCATTAGTGGAGCATCTCTGTTAGCTGTCTTTGTTAGATTCCTCCTGTGGCTTGAAAAATGATCCATTTCTTTTGGAAACTTTTGAATTTAGTGATTTTCTGATGCAATTTACCCTTGACTTTTTCATGTCAAGATGACTTCTGCCCTCATTCAGTAACTCACCATAGTTTCTGACTATTTTGTCTGAATTTCTGACTATTTTGATTGAAGCCACCAGCTGCCCTTTTATCTTTTGCCTATTGGTAACCTCAGAGAGAATGGCCACAATGGAAATGTCATTATTCCTGGTGGGACAGAGTCAGGTTAGCAACAGGGAAAGTAAGGGCTTTTTTGTCCTCTACTTGTGAATACTGCTGAGAAATTGATGGCAGGATGAAATAAAATCTATCAGAATGGAGTATGAATTGAAAAGCATTCAGGAAACAGAAAGGAGTAAGGTGGAAGCTTGGAGAGCTGGATGTAATGAACAGTGAACGAGAAAAGCTAATGACGAAAGTGAAGGCTGAAGAGTCAAGGAGCAAGAAGGTGATACAGTAACTTCATTCCCTGGAGAACTATCCACTGTAGCACAGCCATGTCAACACACAGTGCAAATACCAGTTACTCCAATTCCCTCTTTTGATCATACAGCTGTTTCAAAGATACCTCTCAAGATCGTCTGCAAACTTATAGAAATGATCACATTTTATGAAAAGTTTTCTCAACATGCACTAATATCTGATAACACATGAGATTACATATTTTGCTTTATGCCAATAAAAGCTCCAGTTTCCATCTGTGTCATGAGACTAAAGACATAAATATAACTTTGAAATTACCATCCATAAGGTCAGAAATAAGACCCACCAAAGCTAGATGCAGGTGAAGAATTTTACTTCTGCCAGTTAGTTTTGAAATCTTAATCTTTTTGAGCTGTATGAAAAATTTTTGTATTTCTGTTCTAATGAAGTAATGGCAGTGAACTTCCTCAAGGTTCTTACTAGTAAGTTCTCTTAGCATTGTGGAATACTCATCAGACACATGGCACAAATTATCCTTCCTTTCCTCAGCACTGGCACTTGACCTTTGTGTGCATGTTCATCATCCTAAATAAACTTATGGCATTTGACACAGATGCATACAGTGCCTACGTACCAGGGAAGCTTGGAATGTTAAATATCACTTTAGGAAAACTGTATTTACACACATGCTGACAGTTCATTTTCAGGTAGGAGCTTCTCAGCTGATTTGTACACAGCAGCCTCAATCTCCAGTCTTCCCACTGTGAAGTTTTAGACAGCTTATCTGCTGAGCCCTTGCCAGACCTATTAATATTTATACATTCCATACACATTTTAGTCAGAGCATGTAAGTTGCAGATCTCTCTGATTTAGAAGCTATTAAGATTCATGACCTCTTTAGCTATTTCATCTGTGGTCCTAAAGCCTTTGCAATTAGCTTACACATGAAGAAGAAAGGACAAATCATTACTGTTCAAATATTGTCCTGCACAGTGTCCATTTGTAGTCCATCAAGGAGTAGTTAAGAACTTCAATGCATTCATTTATCTCAAAGACACAGGTTATTATAGCAGCCATTTTTTTCCTTGGAAGGAGAGAGAATAGGAATGTTATTTATTCAGTTGCGTTTAATTTTGGATTAATGGCCTTTTTAGCTGTGGCTGCTTCTCTGCATATGAAATTAATCTAATTCATTTTTTTTGTTCTCACACCTTGTCATGCATTTGGGTACATTGTACAAGGGTACATGAATATTTTGTCAAGGATATCCATGTAGGAAAAGCACAGCCTGCCTTCTGAAATGGTAGTGGTGACTCCACCTGAAGGAGTCAGCATCCTCTCCTTAAAGGTTTACACCTTAAAGGTATAAAGGTATATAGATGTGTCGTCTTAGAAAAGTGCAGTGTTCCATCACAGACTTCTTCAGGATCCAGGAGAAATCTCAAAGACAAGATTTTTTCTAAATTCAAGTCAGTTTTTCTTCTGTAACAGTTCAAGAGTGACTTAGATCTGCTCTCAGTCAACTCAATGAATGATAGGAATTCAGCATCTCTAAAGGTTTATGTCTGAAGGCTGTAAAGGAATACTTCTCTGTAGAAGAAAACAAAGATGAAAAAAAAATAATGAAAATAAATGTTAGAAGTCCAAGGATACTTAGATTTTAAAATAGAATTTGTAACTATGATTTTAAAAGCTATCTGAGGCCTTCTATTCTGTATACTTAGGACTGGATGTTCTCTCACATTGGGACATCAGTGATTATCACCATACAATCAGTATCACCCTTGTGCTGCTTTCTTGGAAATAACAAGTGTTTTACGCTGTTGGACTTTGAAAACCCAATCACTTGGTTTTCTAAATTTTAGGGGAAATTTTTGCCTGAAATTTTTAAAGAAAACACTGAAGTATTGTATTAGTATTCTTGCTCAGAAAAAAACAAATTATGATTTCTTTAAATGTTGCTCTCGATATTTATTTTGCCTTACGCACATTATGTTCAGAAAAGTAATTCTTTCAGTAAATCCAGAACTTTGTTATCAGAAAATGATGTCTCTAGATCTTGCTTACAGTCTAAAAGGCTAAAAAATATAATGATGTTTGAAATTTTGAAGTTACGTTAAAGCCTGGCTTTAGACATTCTTTTCCTGGGAACTTGAGCACATACACCATAAAAATTTGTGGAAATTTTCAACACTGACTTCAACAGGAAGAAGACATAAAGCATTTATGGTATATGCAGTCCATCATATATATTTTGCTTTCTTTTTTTTTTTTTTTTCATTTTTTATTTCTGGAAATACTCAATATGATCTATTATTTAAATGATTTGCTCTCAGCTGCTTCCTTCTTATGGGAAGTCATAAAATTTCTGTCAGCAATATTATTGTATTCTGTGTGATAAAATGATGCATTTGGCAACAGTTTAAATCATAGTTTATCTAAACATTTAATTCCAAAGCAGTTTGTAAAAAGTTTAGATTTAACAATGTGTGGCTGTTAACAGTAAGCAACTGTTGGCCTCCTAGCATGTGAGACAGGCCAACATTTTGTGCAGATCTTACAGAGTGCAACCCTCTGACTTTAGAGCACACGCCCTCTCAATATGCTTGCAGTATTTCCCATCACTTTACTCTTCAAACGAAGATTCCAGTTGACAAAGTGTGACTGAATTATGACTTGAGGAGATGACACATTTGAAATTCTATCATCAGCAGTGGGAAGATCAAGTTCGAAATGGAGCTGTCCTGAAAAGAGAATATGCATTTTGTTGGAAACTATGAAACTATTTTCACTGCTTCAGAATGGACAGGTGAAAAATATGCAGTTTTTATCAGATGTCTGGAAAGATCTGGAATATTCTAATTTCCTCATATTGAGAGGAAAAATATTTCCTCTGAAAACTTCTTATTAATGTACTTGTTGACTCAATAGATCATGTGATAAAGACAAGACAAGAAGGGGAAACTAAAAACATACCGAAGCTTTCCTAAATTCAGGAGCAAGTGTGTAAATGCACACAGTGATGTTTGAAGAAAACTGGGAAAGAATTTTAAAAGGAAGGTGCTTTGGGTGCCAGAACACCCTCTGTGGCTGCCAGAGCTTATCTGTGATTGATCTCTTGGAGTAGTTTGTAAAGAAGCTGATTGCATGACAGTATGAGAAGAAAAAAAAAAAAAAAAAAAAAAAAAAAAAAAAAAAAAAAAAGTATTTTGTCAAATTCTTACTGAGTATTCAAGAAATTATAAAGTCCTGGAAAATTAAATTTAAGGGCCTGGAGAGGATTATACTGAGTTCAGTGATGGAGTAAGTGATCTAATCTCTGAGACTGGAAACCAGTGTTGCCTAGTTCTTCTCATATACCCACTGCTTTCCTGGCAGCAGCTCAGAGCCTTGTACACCAAACTGAGCTTTCAACAGGCTCATCTTGGTAACTTTTCAGAACTGGTCCTTAAAACCTCAAGAGACTGTGGACCTCCATTTCAAAAGTACTGAGTCTTTCAGAAACTGGTATGTTCTAAAGTTTCAAACTTTAATTTCTCTTCTGTGCACAGCAGTCCACTTCCTTGGATAACAGCAAGCAAAAAATGGTGCTCAAACAGCCACATCATGGAAACAGAATCCAGACCTGACAAGCCATCTGCTGCATTTACGCTAGAGTAACAGGATGGTTTTTACAATTTTTGCAAATGAAGTAAAGAAAAATAATTCATTACCATATAGATCTTTTGAATAACAGTTTTACTGTATAAAAAGCAGCATTTTTGGATGTCCTTAGAATAGATGTCAAATAAATGTAAGTTTGCACTAACAGACAGATTTGATGCTTTGTCTGACAGTGAGAGTTACACATTCCTGGCAAAGTGAAAAACCCTGCTATTAGGACTGGGCTGGCACCCCAGCACTTCCAAGCCATTGTGCAATGGGCAGTTGGCAGCTGTCGACTTTGCTATGATTATGCATGCATGCATTCCTATGAGATGCTACTATTGGGAACTAATTTATAGCGCAAAACAGGGCAACATAGCAGAACCTCCTTCAGAGCTCTAAAGGGCAAAAAATAAGAGCTTAATCATTGGAGGGCTGTGAAAGCTGCCCCTCCCCTTTGCACCTCCCTGCAGTGCAATGTATAATTCACACACAGCAAAGCACAGCTGCAGCTGTGCACAGTGTCAAAAAAGCACAAAAAGCACTCAGTGAAGAGATCTGTAAGAATCTGATTCATGCTGTCTCTTTAAAATGCTGATTCCTCAGACCCTAATTTCATTTTCTGTACCTCCTGCTATACCACAGACAACTTCTGACCTGCCTTCCACTGCAACCAAACATTCTCTTTGGTAACAAACCTGAATTGTGCTTTTCAAGGAGGTTTTGCAGTACATCATTAACTATTTCGGTTTCTTGACATAGCAGGTCATCACTGTAATTATGTAAAGTTGCTGCAAAGGTTGTCATAAATTAGCAGGTTTCATTTTAGGGTCTAAATAAGCTCCAAGTATATTCAGAAGTGCTAAAGAGGAAGACAGAAGACTGAAAATAATATATGCATGGAGTACTATGCTGTTCTCATTGAAAAATTCTTATTTCATGGTAATTCACATGGTAATTGAGCTCGGAAATTCTTGCAAGGATATGCAGCTAATATTCAACAAGTGGTAATAAGATGTATTTACATTACTGCAGCACAAATTGTGTAAATGCAATCCTCTGGATGTCTCAAGGACATACTCTGTAAGACAAACATCTAAATATAGTTTTCCAAAAGGTGCCAATAGAGAGGTATTTCTTCTAGACATAGTAAAGATGAAGTACATTTGGAACAGATCCATTTAGTTATAAAACTAACCCATATGCCTATTTTGTCTTTTGAGGCCCCCAAGCAGAAAACCCTATATAGGATAAGCCATCTGGAGATGTGCTATTAGAAAATCATTACTGTGAGCTGTCCCTGATCCAGTTCACAGGTGTATAACTTGGTTAATTTCAGTGGCATTTTAAACGGTGGCAGGTTAGATACTTAACTTGCTCTTCATAGTAGGAACATTTGTCTTGATAACACAAGTATGGTGCTGCCATTTCCTTTAAGTCACAGTCACTTGGAAATTTGCATATTTGTATCATACAACAACAATTCATCCCTAAAACTTTTCTGCAGCTATGTCTACATTTCCTAGCATTATACACTTATGTGAGTAAATTACTGAAGATGTTGGGTTTTTAATAACACAGGTAAAATATATATTTAAATTATCTGACATGGTTTATGATATACCTTGCACAAATTAAAAAAATTCTAAACTTCATTTGCTGATTTTATTTTCCTGAAGAATTTATTGAAATATCATGTAAAACAAATAAAGCCCACTTAGCTTCTTCTGAATAGTTGTTTGGGTTTTTTTAATAAATTAATGAAAGAAAATTAAGATGGCTTGCAATAGGCATGGGTTAGGCAAAATTTATTCCATTCTTGATCTTCCCTGGGAAAGAGAGAGTTAAAAATAGTATTGTGAGATATTTTACTTGCAAAGATGAATTAAGCCTCAATTCTACTTAAAAATATTTGAATACAAGAGGAGAGGTCGGTACCAGGGATTCAGCTGGCAGAGATCAGACCGACCAGTTAAATAAAAATATTTTTCCTCCTTCAAGGTTTCCAAATGTGCCTCTGAAAGGGAAATGGAATGTGTTGCATTTTTTGCTTCCATCATTTTCTCTGAGAAACTTCAAAAGAGGATTAAGTCCTGGACCTAACACAAATGATACAGTCACTAGTTTCAGAGATTTTTAATGAGAAGTTCTAAATGAAAAATAC
>VWYO01012224.1:28796-68312 GCA_013400275.1 Rhadina sibilatrix | reverse complement strand
CAGGAAAAAAAAAAAAAAAAAAAAAAAAAAAAAAAAAAAAAAAAAAAAAAACCAAAACAATGCCACATAGTGTTCAAATTTCAAAATTGCTTTCAAATTTTCATTGAGCCATTTGTGTTCTTACATGACAAATATTTTCTCACTTTCCTCTTTTTCCTCTTTCTTCCTTTTTTTTTTTTTTACACAAGACAAATTGCTGCTGAACTTTGTGCTGGAGGATTGAGGACAGGGTGTGAGAACTGGATGGGGAAAAAAGGGCTGCAGCACAGCCCAGTGGGTCCCTGTCACCACTTACCAATACTTGTCATCAAGGAGAGTGAACCAGATTTAGCAAGATGATAAGTACAGGCCAGACTCTGCCCTTTTACACAATGATGAATCTACACAAATTCAGTGCCACCGATTAGATTTACACCCGTGGAAATCAAGAACTCTGTTTTGTCCTTCTAGAACCTTCTGTTTCTCCTAGCCTCAGCGCACTTTATTGAAAAACCTCCATGCACCCTCAGCAATGCTCCTGCCATCATGTCACATCCACAGCTGTCAAAAAAAAGCCTTCTGGGTATGTCTTTTGTACACACCTTGAAACAAAGTACATTGAACTTTGTCAAAAAATCATTTGAGTGAGTAGGAAAATGTCTGTGAGTATCAAATGCCATCAGATTTCCCAGCTAATACTCATTGCTGAACTAAGATTGCAACAAGTACTTTGATCCTTTAAATGCCACCTGACAACTTTTCTTTAATATGATGTTTCTTATCTGTCTAAGATGCGGCATGCATTGCTATTATAACCAAATTATATCAATTTCTGCTCTGTTTCCAACAGTTGAAACACATGCTATTGATTTGCCTGTCTTTGCCACAGTCAGAGCAACTTCTGAGCCAAGTACTACCCAAGTTTTCCTCAAAGGAATTAGAAGTTAGCTTTGAATCCTGGAAGTTGACTTGCTTATCAAGGTCTGATGATGAGTCTGCATGCATCCAGTATGAAATTATACCTCTGGAGAAGGTGATGCTGTTGTTCAAAAATTGATTGTTTAACTAGATAAATTTATGATCTTCCAGAAAAAGCATTAATCACCATGACACACTAAAACCAGGATTTAAAGTCAATGGCAAAAGTTTATGTCTAAGTATAGGGAGGCCTGGCTAAACAATTATTTCTCTTTCCATAAGGCTGAAGAGCAGATATGAATATCGTTTCAGGTAAGATCAATCACTATTCAGGAGCTTATGTATAGTAAGCTGTGCATTAGCATCACAGAAAGGTTTCATTGCTACTCTGAGGACAGTGTGTCTTGCTGCAAAGAGATGGATGATTTACCATCTTTTTAAAACAAAAACAACCCCTTCAGGCAAGACCAGGCACAAGAGATGGTTCTGTTCCCATCTGACAGAAAGGAGCAATGCTCGTAGCAAAGCATGTTTCTAATAGCTTGTTAACAAGTGAACTGCAGTAGTTCATGATACTGCTTAGAAAACAGGGAGATTTTACAGTATTTTCAGATGGAGAATTTCTGTAAATACTATGGAGAACTTCTCAGTCAGTAAGTATTAATTTGAGTGGGAAAGAGGCTACAGGATGAGGTTACTGATTACCAAATACCTAAAGAGGATAACAACTGATCAAGTTACGGGTAAATAATTACTATCTATTTGATTGCAATCTCTAAAGAACTTTTTTTTTTTTTTAGCACAAAAGCAGTAACAGATTGTTTTTACATGTTGTCAGCTGTTAAATCATCAGAAAATTTTCTTTATAGTACAAGTGGTTGGCTTTTCCTTTTTACTAAAAAAAAGGGGGTGGGGGGGAAACAGTGTACTATAAATGGATCCAGAAGTGACATTACACCTTTGTGGTGTTTGGAATGGTTAGTGTCAGTGTTTTATAAGATGATTGTTTTGTGTTTGCTTTTTTTTTTTCTTTCTCTTTTGTCAAAGGACAATTGGATGGGTTAGGCTTTATATATCCTCTTTTCCGTCTAAAAAGAAACAGGAAACATAGCATTTAGTTGTGAAAGAGACTAAAATGAAAGTATTTTGTGGCAGATGGGATTTTTATGAGCTGTTTGTCACTATATACCAGTCTTGTTAAGGAGAAATCGTTTTCTGCTTCATTACACTAAGATAGCTCTGTTTAGGGTTCCACTCAGCTGTGAAATTACTTTAAAACTTCTATAAGGAATAGAGATGGGATTTTTTTATAAAAAAAGATTGCTAACACAGTATAAGGATTGGAAATAAAATGGTCAAACACACTGTTTTTTTAGTAACAGAGGGGAATATAGGAATGTTGCATTGCATACTTACACTTAATCTGCTGGTTTAAGATAAAAAGAGGCTCCAGGGCACTATTATTTTCTACACCTAAAAAAGGCGACGTTCATATTAGTCTACATAAAAAGACCAAAAAGATATTAGGGGAAAAATTAAACTATATTGGATTCTTTATGCTGCTTTTGAGGCAGACAAATTACAAACAAAAGAATTAGATGAACACAGATATAAGTATGAAAATACTGGGCCCAGATCCTCATTTGCCATCCACCTAGGGACCCTGGCAGGACTGTGCTGTTCTTATGCTTTTCTGGAGTGTAAGCTCTGAATCCTTAGACCTTTACACCTAGCCCTAGGCAAGTACAATTTAACATACTCCCCATAACCTTTTTCTGTAGTACCTCTTCACTGTGACTATCTTTCTGTCCCTTTTGTCCATGTAATTTCTCTTTCTCTCTTTTTTAATGCCACATCAAGCCTTTATTCTATGATATGAACTTCACATAATCTGTAATAAACCCCCTTCTTTCTTAGTGTACCTTGTCATGTTTTTGTGGAACGTTCATCAGGAAAGAGACTCGCCAGAAGGTAAAGCTGGGTTGCAAGGATATGGTTGACCCATCTTCAGCCAGAGGTCAAAAACCACTTAGTAGGCAGCTCCTCTTTGCCCTGCCCTGCTTGCACTGGTATGAACTCAAAACTTTGGTGTATGCTCGTGTAGAAAAGGTTGATCCCTGTCAGCCCCTCAATCGCTATGTATGTTTTCAAAATGAGTAAATCCAAGTGTCTGACCCTAACTCCACAGTCCTCAGGTCAGCTTCTGGGAATGGTATATTATTTTAGCAGCTGGAAGCTTTCCCTCAACCTTCAAGGTCATTGTCAAGCTCTCTCCTTCTAATATTGTGTGAGCTATGTTGAAAGACACATTCTCTGAGTTTCCTATTCTTTCTACCAATGGGCAAGAAAGAAAGGAATTTGCACCTGCTGCAAGAGCTTTGCACACCACAGTGTTCCGGGAATGATTGTACCTGGAGAAGTCCAAATGATCTGTTTCATTACTGTCAGCCATTCCCAATCTCCTACTTCCACTGAGACAATCTTCACCAATGTTGTATTTCCCTTGGGACTCCTCAGCAGGAGAATTTCTAAACTTTTGGATTCTACATTTAATTTGTCATATTCCACAAAACACTTCCTTCATGTTGGAGAATCTCAACAGGACATCCATGTATGAGGTAATCACACCAGACTCTATTATAATTAATAGATAAAATAGGCACTCAGTGCTGTTATTTGTCTACCTATGGGTTACAACTTTTTGGATCAGCTAAAATATGGTCAACACTCAGGCAGGGTAAGCCCTCTGAAAAAGAAAGCAGTAGCTGATGAATATTGATGAGCAAGTTTCCCATTGTGTTACCCCAAGTTTTATAAAGCATAACATAAGTGTTTAGTCTGGACAAGAACATTTAAACAGAGGCAACTTGTGCTTGAGAAATTTTTATGTCAAAAACCTAAGTACATATTTTCTTTATGCATATGCATTTACAAGAATGACATGAGTAGGAATTAACTTCTAATCTTTTGCAGGGCCTTGGCTTTCAAATTTACTTGTGTATTCATCTCACTAGGTAAAAATAAATTATCTCCTGATCATGTTTGCCATGAGGAACTGATTATTTGAAAGTGTGTCAATTAGGTGTTAACCTCCACAAAGAAATTCAGTGGTCAACAACCTTGAAGGGAAAAAAGTCATATGGATTAGCTTTAGACATACCTTGACTAGTGAGAAAAAAAGGCATTTAGACCTTTTTTTTGCATAAAAATCATTCATTATACAATTGCCTAAGCAGAACTTGTGTAAGCAGAACTGTGTCTTTTTATCAAAGATCCATTTCCCTATTACAGAAATACATAAAAAAAAACAAACAACCAAACATTGTAAACTCTAGAAAGAGGTTCTGAGACTACCTTTTTATTCTTATGAAGTAGAAAAGAAAAATTCATGTCATACCATTCATTACTGAGATGGAACACCGGACAAATGCTCTGGATTATTCTTATTTTGGGGGACTTTTCTGTATTGTTGTCATCTTTGTAGAAAAATGTTGTTCTTGCTTGAGCAATTCCTCATGTATTTAGGGGTCATTGTTTCTTCTACTCATGTAGTTAGCTGTGCATGAGAAATGCTTACTAATGTAGTACCCTTAAAAGTACTGTTATTTTCTCCCAGGATATAAGAATAATATTATGTTATTGAGCATAGATTTTTCTGTCCAAGTGAACTAAAAATAGAAAAGGCAAAATAAGTAACACAAAAGAGTAGAAAAATTTATTTTAACTGTTATTGAGCTATTGAAATCAAAATAGATCCTACCTTAGACACATTAAACAGTCTGAAATTAGAGTCTTAACTGATAGAAAAAGACATAACTCTGTGACAGCCAAAGGCAGTCTATCTAAGCTGAAGATCTGTTTTACAATATTTTTCTCAAATTATGTCCCTAAGCTATTAACGTGACTAACAAGGAAGTCAAAATCTGTCCTTTGGCCACCAATTATGACCTGATGTGTAGCACACTAACTGAAGTCATATTTCAAATTTAACATACTTACAAACTGTGAAAAGGCTTGAGAATCCAGTTAAGGAAACTTTAAATGACTAAACTCACAATTTGAAAGTAAAGAAGCAGTTGGTTTGCTTGCCTATAGAGAATTTGCAGGCAGATTTTGTTACGAAAACGCTCAAGTCCTCCAGGCTTAGTGACAGCTGAATCCTACAATATGCTCCATTTGGCAGTAACTCTTGGAAGAGATATATGTCCTCTTCTCCTCTTAGAGATAGGTGTTACGTCTTCAGTATTACTGGTGCTGAGTATAAAATCTTCCATCATAAAGATGAAGAACTAGACAGTTACTCTCAGGTGGCTCTACTAGATAGGTTTTTATAATCTTGCTATACTTCAGAATGTCAGGCATTTCTTTATTTCAAAAAATGTAGAAGGATAAAACTCACAAGAAAGGAAATTAGAATTAGAGGAACCAACTAAACTTTTGAGCAAATCTATTTTCCTTGCTGTATCTGTTCACCTGTTTCTCTGCTTTCTTTCTTTATGCTCCAAATTTCTCAATGCCTTTCTGCAGTGTCTAGGGGGAATTAACTGAGTTTGTTTGTTGTTTTGGTTTTGTGGGTTTCCCCCTGCAAACTGGTGGATTTTTGACTTGAGATGTTACAACTGTAGATTTTGAGTTTAAAAATTAAAATCTTCTTTTTAAATACCACAGGTTATTTATTCCCCCTATTCAGACAATTTCCTAGGCCTGGAAGTGCTGTCTTTGTCTTCCATAAGGGCAGCAACAATTATGTACTGGTCACAGAGAGACCTAAGCATACATTTGTTGGGAATTGGCAATTTCTGGAAAGACATATGCATTTCCTTAATTTTTTTATTACTTCTTAGAAGATAATTCCACAAAGAGTATATAAATTACCAGCTGGAAGACCTTGATTGTTAATTAAGTGCTGTTAGCAGGTGTTCACACCGAGACTGAATCCTCAGCCAAGATTTTGTTTAAGTCATGACTTAAATGTGGGAGCAAGGTCCACTCTGTTAAATGACAGACAAATATTCCTCAGAGAGCAATTACAAAAGAAGACTGAAGTGCCTAAGTGCTTTTGAAGTTCAAAGGACTTCTGAATCCAGAAGTCTTCTTATTTGCCATTCTATAAGCTCTTCAGTGAACACAAACATGATTTTTTTAATCTGAAACTTACCTACATTCTTACTCTTGTTGCCCACTACTGTTGTTACCTTAGGCAAGCTGCCAGGTGCCTCAGCTTCAGAGTTGCATAAATGGAGTCTGGCAGAGACTAGAGCCCACGAACAACCTGAGCTGATAGGGATCCACTAAGGTACAGTTCATCACAAGTAGAACCCTTGGCAGGAGTCTTGAATCTTGGGGAAAAGCAAGGACCTATTCAGATTCAGAGTAAAGTCACTCAACTCATTTTTCTCAAATGTGGTACTCTAGTGCCATTTCAGTGACCTGGAATATTCCACCTCTCCTCGAGCCATGTCCCTAGATAGCCATGGCTACCCCAAACCCCATGTTATCCCTACCTTGTGTTTATCCTGTACACCACAGGCAGTGTTATCTCACTGTAAGAAGGTGAGTAGACAAAGCTCCAAGGAACATGGTTTAGTGGTGAACCTGTCAGTGTTAGGTTTACAGTTGGACTTGGTGATCTCAATAGTCTTTTGCAACATAAATGATCCTAACATTCTATGATTCTATGACTTGAACACCTACAAAAGGACAACAAAATCCTGTCCTAAATTACCACCCTTGCTGTTGAAATATTTTCCTTCCTTCAATCTCTATTCTCTCTCATTGATTTGGTGACCTCTTATTCTTCTCTTTTTTTTTTTTTTTTCCAATATCTTGGATAATTTTTCAGTTAGGAGATGGCATGTTTTCTAAATTCACAGGGATCAGACACCTTTACAGGAAGCCTCTGAAACTCTGGGGTCAGTTTCTGATCAGACAATAGCATGCTCAGACAACACCTGCTATAAAGGATTTAGAGAAAAAAATGAAGAGACAACATAGAAAATGTTTATACACAAAATGTACACATAAATGCACACAGAGGTATTTATTTAGGAGGTAGGAGCCTTCTGTTGTAAGAGATAGCTGGGCAAAAGACTGGGACTTCCCAAATTTTTTGAGAAAGGATGAATAGCTATCAAAGCTGAATTTGAAATAAAGCAAATGTTGTTATTTGTCCATGTTGTCCATATATTGAAAGCTCCAGGTCTCAGTTCACACTGAGGATAAGCAGCTTGGAACACAAGCCCCACATATATCCCACGAATATATTTCTGTGAGTAGGTGAAAATGGGAGAAACACATAGTATTTACTCTAGGATACTGAAACCTTTTGTCTCTACAGTCTCTACAGACCTTATTCTTTGCTGTCCTGCTCTGGCTGGACTGCAGTGGTGACTTTACTATTTACCTTTCTTTTCTCTCATAGGTATAGACAACCCCAGAGCCACTTAGGGCAGCTTGCTATTCTCAGCCACAAGCCAGGGACTGCTGCTTTCTTCTGCATGCCAGATAAACAAGCTGAGACCTAAGTATATGTTGGGGAAAATAAAAGATTTTTGAGCATGGATAGTAAAGGGATTTACACTAAAATAATTGACTCTTCTTCAAGCATAAGCTGTAAGTACTGGGGATTAGTGTTCCATTTTTTTTTCCTTTTTGATAAGTCTCCTGTTGTCAGTGTGTTTCTTATTTAATTAATACCACAGACAGTAAATCATTTCCTTGTTTCCAAATTATGACAGCTTTAGCCACTTTTAGAATAAGAGCTGTAGTAGTGTGAAAGAAAATCCAAACAAATGTATGCTCCAAAATTATTATTCCACCCTAGAGACTTAATTTATACAAAACAGATTACCAGAATACAGTAAAACTCCCATTAAAACATAAGTCATCAATTTTCTGTTGAGTGAAGCATAACTTAAATTATGAGGATTTAATTATAGTAATTATGATACTGTTGGGGTTGAAAGGTGATTCATGTTCTGAGCTTGATTTTTTTTTTGTGCTTCCTTTTCTGCATTTCTCATTAGCTTCACTCCATATGTTAGCAAAAATCTTTCTCTGATAAGAGTAACCGAGTCACTCCATAACCATGACTTTTTTTTTTCCAGAAGCTGGTTGAATTTTGAAGGTAATCAAATAAGATGTTTTTAAAATACAGACTATGTCTCTGGTTAGTGCAGGAGCTCACACTTGGCACCTAGGGATCTGCAGGGATTGCTCCACAATGGTTTAGCATGCAAGAGTGCCATTTTGAAACTACTTCCTACTCTACAAGTTTCCCTGCCACAGGAGCATGCTGCCTCCAGCTTCCTTCTTCCCTCCAGCCAATTCTTGTCTGGAGACTGACTGGCAGCTTCACTGTGGTTTCTCAGTACAAATATTACATTTTAGCACATAGTGGTTGTAGTCAGGTGGAGGTTGGTCTCTTTCTCCAGGCAGCAACTGACAGAAAGAGAGGACACGGTCCTAAGCTGTGCCAAGAAAAATTTAGGTTGGATATTAGGAAAATGTGTTTTTACAGAAGGCGTGATAAAATACTGGAATGGTCTGCCTGGGGAGGTGGTGGAGTCACCATCCCTGGATGTGTTTTTAAAAAAGACTGGATGTGGCACTTGGTGCCATGGTTTAGTTGAGGTGTTAGGGCTGGGTTGGACTCAATGATCTTGAAGGTCGCTTCCAATCTTCTGTGATTCTGTGGTTTGCCCCCTCTTCCTATTACTTAGCACCCTTATTCCTCTTAGTCTGGTTTTGCCCTCTCCTGGAGGGAGTTCTGGGCTGCCAGCATGCCATCATCTCTTGTGCAGCCCTCCCACTCAAAGCAGGGTCAGCTCTGAGCTCAGACCAGGTTCCCTCAGAAGCTGAGCTTGAATGGTTCGCTCATCCTCATGGCTAAAGAAAGGAAAATCACCTAGAAAATCACCTTTAAATTTATACCCTTTATAAATTGCTGCCAACATACCTGTCTGGGCCTAGTTTTCCATCATCTCTAGTTATATAAATATTTAGTCCTGTAAATGCTCTCAAAGAGCACAAGGCAAAAGGATAGCCTGATTCTAATTTTGCATCTAAATTTATGTTATGATTTTCCCATTTTGAAGTGGTTTTTCAGGCTTCCTAGAAAAGATATCTGTTTTTGTAACATATTATTTTTCAACTGATGCTTAGTAGTAACTTTACTACTCTTTGGTAGCCTTTATTTTCAGAATCCAAATATTTTTAGCATGCTGTGTTTTAGGGGAATAAAGGTGGCTTTTAAACTCCTATATATTGGGAATATCGTATATGCCATATGAAAAGTGAAGTTAGAAGGACATCTTTCAGTTCAAAGTTGTCTTCTGCTTAGGCAAAGAGATCAAATTGAATTATGCAGGATTCCAGTTTAAACACAGTAATTTAAATCAGCATTCATATACTGAAAATGATATGAAAACCTTTCAAATCACACAATGTTGGATCTAGCTTTTCTAAACAATGGGATGGGACTGCCGGGAGACATTTCTTGAGTTTTTTATTGCAGTATCAGCCTCATTACAGGGTGAGACAATTGAAAGATGGTAACAGCTCACGTCTTGCCAACAGTAGCCTTTGTAAAATAGTTTACAAAATACAAAATACCCAACCATGACAATTATTAGTGTGAGGCTGCCAAATCCTATAACCAGTTGGTATCCCTAGGCTCTGATCTTTTTCAAACACCCTCAGAACCTCAAGAGTTGGAAATTCTTAGTTCTTTGACAATGGAATTTGTGCCCAGTTTCAGTACCAGGGAGATCTGTGTGTGTGGCAGATGATGGACAGAACCATCCAAGAAGCCTTTATCATCCATGAGAGAGATGTAGGAAATGAAGTTACAGAGAATTCTCAAAATCTTATAGAGAGATCACGAGACCTTGTGCAGTTGCCTGCTGACCCCAAAGTAATGTACACAAATGCAAACACAGATAAAGGCTTTGAATTAAGACCTTGGAATCCACAAGACTTATCAAAACAAGAAATAGTGATTACTACCAAATTTCACATACGTCCTTAGAACAGACCAGATCTTTCGCAGCATTAGAATTACTGTAGTTTAAAGTAAAAATGCTAAAACAAGTAAAAGAGGTACCTTAGATAAGCAAAAAGAAATACATTAAGTAGTGAAAGACTTTAAAGTTTGTTCATATAACCTTATGTAGAAATATTATAATGCTGTTTTGTTAGATGAAAAAAAGATGCACTGCAGTAGAACTCTGCAATGCAGGATAGTTAAAAATGGACAAAGCTATTAAGAGTGTTTCTTTGTAGTTATACCAAGAGGGGGAACTGTGGAAAACAGAAAAAGCAAAAAACTCTCAGAGCTGTGCAGATGCAGGCCTAGAGATAGAAAGATACACAAACAAGGACATGAAATAATAAAACTGTGTTTCTGTGCTGCATAGAGGTAGGCCTTAGCAACCAGAAAAATATGTCAAGCAACATAATAGAAAAGAATAGAACTAAATAGAAAATTTAATAATGATGCTCTGTGCTTCATTTATAGAAGAGTATAAAAAGTTTCTGAATAGCAAGAAAAATAAAACAAGCACCCATTGTTAGATATAAGGTATACGTGTAGTTTTAATGATTGATTTTTGCAGATGTCTGTAAGCTCTTTATTTGTTATTGGTTAGAAAACTTTTAAAAGGTCTTGTAAAAAAGAGAACTTTGGCTGCTGCTGGCAAGACATGAGCTGTTGCCATCTTTCAGGTGTCTCACCCTGTAATGAGGCTGATGGTGCAATAAAGCTCAAGAAACATATCCTAGCAGTCCCATCCCATTGTTTAGAAAAACTAGATCCAACAACACAAGGTTCAGAATTTTTCACTTTGAGCATCAGATATTTTAATTCTTGAGATATTTTTTAAAACTTCTTTTGAATATTAAAAGACAAAGTTCCCAGAAGATTCCTGACTTAAAGATAATAGAAATAATAAACCTTACTTGGTAAGATTTTTTTGATTTTTTTGATCACGACACAATGAAAAAAAAAAACCTCCAAACCTAATTTAGTCATTTTTAGTGATGTTTAATTAAAATTTAAAAATAACAACAAAAAACCCACAAGTACATAAAAATAGTGTCTCTGACATCCTTAGGGTGTAACCTCACCAAAAAAAAAAAGAATTAAAGACACATATAATTATTAATGTTTTGATAGTGTTTTAGTTTTTTAACTCTTGGCTCCAAAACAAACAGCTTGAACTCTAAAAATGAGGGCACACATTGGAAATATGTGATTTTCCCAGTTAAATCTGAATATTATTTTTGTTGAAAACTGATTTTTTTTTTTGTATTACTCCACTGTGAAACCAACTCTGAAGCTTCCAAAAGTATTAAGCGTAGTTGTTAATATTCAGATAAACCTGCTGAATGAAAAAGCTATGGTTAAACCAGAAAAACAACTTCCCCTAACTTGCAAGTAAAATTAAACTCAGTAGAATCTAGTGAAGTTATCTGAACAGCACATATAAGTCTGCTTCATACAAAAATATCAGATTTTTCACAGTATCAGTTTGTAAAACCAGTATACATGAACAACTATGCTCAGTGCTTAACAGTCTGAGAATTTAAATGTGCAGAATTTCTGTGTCTATAAGGAAACACCAAGTGCATAAATATTGCATCTACAAATGACCCACATCCCTGATAAAAGACATAATAGTGAAAAATAATGGCAGATGGTTTATGTACAGAAGTCTAATAAGTTAAGGAAAAAGTCACTCCACCTTTTAATTCCAAGAAGCAAATCTAGTGGAAAACATTATTAGTGCACTTGCTTCCAAAAGATGGATTTATGCTCATCTTTTAAAATAATGCTTTCCATATTTTAAAAAAATATATTTTGATTCTTATTTTTTTGTCTTCAGGAGTGTGTCTGCTGGAGAACTTACACCATATTCTAAACAACTGAAGTATGCCTAATCTCTCTGATGTTGGGAAGCTCTATACAGAACTATTAAAAAGTGTAAACTAATCTTTGTGAAAATGGACCTGCACACTCTATGAACTGAGTGGACAGATAGAACATATTACTCTCATATCTTACTCTCTTATAGTGCCCAGGACTTGGCCTGCAATTTTCTTATTTATCCAACATCTGTTTCAAAATTGCTGGAATTTTTTCACTGTTCTTTCAGCCTCCATGCCTCATATGAATCATGAAATCATAGAACAGCTTGGGTTGGAAGAGTCCTTAAAGTTCATCTACTAAAGCTCCAACCTCTACCATGGGCAGGTACAACTTCCACAAGACCAGGTTGCTCTAAGTCCTGTCCAGCCTGGCCTTGAGCACTCCCAGGAATGGGACATCCACAGCATCTCTGGGCAACCTGCTCTTGTGTCTCACCACCCTCACAGTAAAGAATTTCTTTCTAATCTTGTCTAAACATAGTAATTTCAGTTTAAAGCCATTCTCCGTTGCTCTGTCACTACATGTTCTTGTAGAAAGTTCCTGTCCAGCTCTTTCGTCCCTTGACCATTTGATCACTTCTGTTTGGATGCAGTTCAAAACACAACTGACTCATGACCAGCCTCTCCTCCACCAGCACCCAAGCCCTTCTCAGCAGGGCTGCTCTCCATCTGCTCACCCCCAGCCTGGGTTGATACCAGGGTTTGCCCCCATCCAGATGCAGCACCTTGCACTTGGCCTTGTTAAACCTCATGTTAACCTTGTTAAACCCAAGGGCCCACTGCTCAAGCCTGTCCAGTTCCCTCTGGATGGCATCCCATCCTTCAGGTGTGTCAACTGCACCACTCAGCTCGGTGTCACCTGCAAACGTGCTGAGGATGCACTTGATCCCTTCATCCCTGTCATTAATGAAGGTATTAAGCAACACTGGTCCCAGTGTAGACCCATGAGGGACACTATGTGTCATGGATGTCCATCAGGGCTCTGAACTTTTGACCCCTACCCCCTGTATGTGACTGTCCAACCAATTTCTTATCCAAGTGTCCCAAGTGACTAAGCATGGAATGTCATGGAACGTAGCAGATGAGAAATTTCACCATCAGCAATTTCCCCACAGCTCTCAAGAATCTGTAACCAGATCCTAGGAATTGATTATTGTACCCTGTATCAGGACTCTCAAACAGCTTCTTCCACTGGTGTTTCCGCCAGTTTCTCAGATTCAACTCATAAAGACAGATTCCAGTTTGGGAGCCTTGCTACTCACCTAACCAATGCTAATAATTTTTCTGTTAAATCAACTTTTTTCAAATGACCCTTATATTACCTCTTGGTCTCACCAAAATCTTAGGAGGCTGCTTTTTCCTCAGCTTGTACCTTTCTGGAAACCTCATGTTTAGCTAAAGACAACGTAATTTCAAGTAATCCCTGTAATGCCTTTCCAACTGTAATCCTCACTTTTATTTTCTACTGTTACAATCTTTTTCTTGTGTTTTCATTCTTACAAGAGTGTTGAATGTCAGCATTGACTATGCCCATACAAGATAAATCATCTCTTTACTTTCTCATAGTTACATCTCATGTTCTACCCATAGCTACATGTAGGGCCATTGTGTCTCTTCCATGGGACTTTTACAGTTTGCTGTTCCAAGTAGCAATCCTCATCTCTAATCTCTTCTTCATGACACAGCATAACTTTACTTAATCTGCATTGAATACTTTTGGAATGCCTGATTTGTACAGGCAGCAGCTAAAAAAAGGTCTCCAGATCCCTCTGAATTTTTTAGTGTATATTTATAAGAATCATATATTGACCATATATTGAGTAAAAAGTTTTCCTTTTTTCCAAGCAACTGAGTCCATGCCTACTTGCAGTATTCAGTTCATACTGTTACTGCTCTATTAGCACTAAATGCTCATCTCAGCTGTGTTCTCAAAGACCTTAATGCTTTGCTTGAAAGCAATTTATTCTGTTAATCTCTTCCAAGCTTTCCAGAGATCTTTTCAATCATTAATGAAATTTGTCTTTCTGATGAGCTCAAATATTTTTATGTCCAGTGTGATGCTCACAATATTCTAGCCATTGTAACAAATTTTCTTAGAGCTAAATATGGTTTTGAATCTGAAATGATTATTTTTATTTGAAGTAGGAATTAATGATATTTAGAATATTTTTTCTTTAACTAAAAATACCATTTAACACAATTTTGAGACAAACAAGACACTATGCAAATTCATAGTGTATATTGTCTTGGTTTGGAAAGACAGGTATCTGCCAGGGAAAGCTGAAGTTTCCCTTTGAATGGGGAATGTAAACCCTTCACCCGCCGCCAAATTATAATTTTGCAATTAAGGGCTTTCAGGCAAAGATTTGGGAATAGGAATAACAGTTTTTACTGGGAATATTAACAATACAAATGTAGTAGAAAAACAAAAACCACCCAACCAACCAACCAAACAACAATTTTGGAGAGCCCTGACAGAGTCAGAGCTACAACCTGACACCCTGTTGGTCAGGATGTTGGAAGCAGTCCAAAAGTGAGTCCTCCTGGAGTGGCAGATGTGGTTCTGGTGGAGATGATCCTGTAGAAAAGGGTCCAGTGATGGTGAGAAGGGTTCATTCTTCCTCCAGGAATTCGGTGAAGTTAGATACCTTGTGTTCCTACATCTCAGTTTTTATCCAGGTAGGAATGGTTGGCTCCCCCCACTGGGTGGAGCATCTCACAATGGAATGTGGATGCACTGCTTTGTGGATGTACTGCTTTGAGGAGAACAGCTTGGGGAGTCTTAATGGCCCATTGTGAAAAGAGATAAGAAACACTGCCCCACCTGGTTTTAACAGTTGGCCCATTATCAGAGTGCACCCACCCCCTCCCCCCAGAGTTACAAGAGATAAAGAAGATCTCCTCAACTGCTTTCAGCAAATGAAATAGAATACACATTTTTGGTTCCATAACCCAAGACATATATATTTAATTCTCTGGTGTTAATATTAAATATAATCTGGGTATGATATTAACTCAATTGGAGTTCTACCTTTTAAAACTACCCATCATTTACTGTTTAGATTATACACTGGATTTTCAATCTCTTCACAAATATTCTAGATGGATTGTATTAAAATTCAAAACTTTACGAAATAATTCAAAAATGTAGTGTTATAACTGTGGTGAAAAAAGTTTCTTATCATCCAATATGTCTTAGATGGAGCAAAATGCCATTCTGTGGTTCTATATGGGTTTTCTTTTGTTAGCTTTTCTTTTTGTGATAAGCATTCAATTTGTAGCAAGAAGTACCCTAACAAGACTAATTCTAGCAAAAATTGAAATGGGAGACTGTGGCAACAAGCATTGGTAAAAATTAGTCTAGTATACTATGAAGACTCCTAAATGTATAAATAAAAAAAAAAAAAAAAAAAAAAAATTTTTAAATTTACAAAAAAGAAAAANAAAAAAAAAAAAATTCTTTAGCTGTCACAAGTAGACAAAAAGACTGCTAGGATGGTAAAAAGTGCTTATTTTGTTAAGACTGCACCAGAGAGGTAAGGGGTGTTTGTTTCATAAAAAAAGAAAAGGAGAATTCTGAATGAACCCTACAGATGGTGTAGGTGAGTTACCTGTTAGGGAACAGAGAAATTATAGGAGTAAAATGGAACTGATATAAGGTAATAATAAAAAAAAAAACAATCAGAAATAAATATTGTCTTGTGATTAAAAGAATTCTGAGAGAAGTAGAATCTAGAGTATTCTTCAAAGAGCTTACTTTTTACCTTAAAGTTAAGGAAATTAATTGGAGGGATTGTCTGATACAATATTTACCACTTTCCCCAAAAGGTGTCTTCCATTCCCTTAATGTCACAATTCTATTTCCTAGCAGGTTATCAACTGTCTTAATAGCTAAATAATTTGTATTTATAATGCACAACCCTTCTTTAACATTTAGAACTTCTAGGAGAAAAAACATTTCTGGCGGTATCTTAGATAATCTAAGAGAAATCCTTTGTCCTCCATTCTTATTCAAAATACGAAACTTCTTTTTTCAGAGCTGATTCTTAGAAGTGTTTATTTGACATCATTGATGGGCACATGCTTTTAGCTTGCTTATTCATGAAATGAAACATCCTCTGCCATTATTGCAATGTCTCTTCTAATGCTGTCTCCTAATCAAAAATGCCTTTTACTTAATTCAAAAATTCAAAATTCTTTGGTTTTATTTCTTTGTCCTGAGACTGATTATAAGAATATAGGGTAAAAAAGGACATTCTAACAATGGACCTTGTGTGTCCCTTAAGCCTGCTTGATGCTTTTACCACAATCTGTAAGTGGTGTTGCAAATTCATTTGACTGTATGTCATAAAAACTTGATGCTGTGTATATATCTGTTTGCTGTATTAGGACACATAATTTTTAAAAAAATTATATGACTGAAATAACCAGTAATATCTAAGTACTGAACCAGCAAACAAAGAAATCTACAAGCAATCTGATCAATTTCAGTGTTTGCAATGTGTTTACTACATTTGTCTTTCAACTTCAGTCCTAATCTGAGTATAAAAATAGAGAGTATTTGGATCTGAAATCATGTGCAAGAAAAAGGTAATTCAAATAAACTAAAGAGTATGGCAAGAAAAACAAACAGCTTACCTAAATAATTGTTATAGCAACAAGTTATATATACATTCTATTATATTCAGAATGAATTGTTTGATCTTCTGGTCAAAAAACCTGATCATTTTTTTACCATTCATCACCTAGCCTGACTTTACAAGAAATATAGTTGATACCTTGATAACAGGTTTGTGGCAATAAACCAGACCTCTCTAGATAAATACCTAAATGAAATGAGGGTTTACAGGTGTTATGAAATTATATGCAAACATCATCACTTCTACATGTGAGGGGTGGCAGATAAGAAGGTATTGTCATATAAAGGAAAAATATAGAATAGGGGATACTAATCATTTAGTTGTAATAATTTGAGGGTATACTCTCCTTTTGGGAATATATAGATATATAACTTTCATATCTCTGTCAAGGCAAGCTTTTGAATGTACAGAATCCATAAGTCTGGTTTTTTTCACCTTTCTTTATTATACCTAACATGTTTCCTCGTGTTCATCACTTCCATAATTCCACTGATGCTGTTTTACTGCGTGTCTCGATAAATTTGTCTGATCCGCACACCATCTACAACTGCCGCAGTAAAAGCTGTCAGTAGCTGAGGAAATGTGCCTTCTATAAATAGTAGATATATTTCTCTTTTCTTCTCCTACACTATCCAAAACCTTTTTTGTTCTCTGCCACAGCGCACGGTTTACTAATGCCAAAATTACAATATTCTATTTGATAGAGTAGTTAACACTGGCACTTTTATAATGGAAAAATAAACTTAATTAATATGTCATTCTGAGGTGTTGAATGTGGGGTGCAGCTTTAAACCTTGTGATTGGAATGTCTTCTTAGGAAAGGCAAAAATAAACTCTATGTAACAAACTTCAGTTTTACTTACTTACTTTTATATTTAATTGGCAGAGGAATGAACTCAAATACCAGAATGAATCTTAACCAGGAACTTTATTAATTTCTATTTTTAAACTATTTCAGTCTATTTCTATTTTAAACTATTTCAACTCTGGAGACTGATTCATTAGGGGAACATTTAAACAATCAACTGTATGGAAAAGAATGGCTAAGACAAAGCTGTACCTTAATCCCAGTAATTTAAGGATCATAAAACTAAATAGAAACTGTATATGTGCATCTATGAGAATGCACTATCAAAACTTCACAACCTCTTCCACATTGTCTTAGTTTTGTAGAAATTAATATTAAACTGTGCTAGTAGTTTTTGCTCACAGTACCCTTTTCTCCTCACAGGCATTTATCTCTATTTTTATCCTCCATAAAATGACCAAATCTAGAGGCATGTATTAAGGAGCATTTTATGCCTTCTGTATTGTTACAAAGATAAATATTACATAGTGTAATCTTCTTAGTTCAGCCTCAACAAGATAAATTCTTAATTTTAAATCTGGAAAAATCATGCAAGCTGTCTTCTACACTAGTGAGACAACAAGACTGAATGAGTTGGAACTCATTCAGCTCATTCATTGGAAGAACATTATAATAATGTTTAACAAATTAAGAAATAGTGTTTTCAATTTTCATGGATTTTATTTGTTCATGAATTTCATTAACAAAATGGCCTACGCCAGTTGGATGACTGAGAATAGTTTTTTCATTTATATAACTTCCTATAAAAGTCCACATGCACTTTGTTGTATGTAACAATAAAAAGCATTCACTCATTCACCATAAATTAGGTAATATTTTATTTCTCATTGTTTTTCTGAGCATCTACTTCTCATATTACAAACAACCTCGCTAGCACTCTGCAGTAACAATGTAAAAGTTAGTACTGAATGCCTTTTTCTTCTCCTTTCCCTCACTCAGTACTTCAGTGCTTCCAATATTTCTGCTGCAATATGCACTTCTACTGGGCAAGAAGAGGTGTTTTTGATATGTTTCAACATTGTCTGCTCAAGTAATTTTTTATGAATGTGGGGGAAATTAATTAAGCAAAAGTTTCAATTTATTTTTGCATTCCTATCTCAGGAATTTGTATAAAGGATTAAGCATACTAAGAAAATGTGGATTCTGTATCACTGAATGCAAGTATACATGTAAGCAGCAGCTGAGGAAATGTTTTTCCTTATGGTCTCTCTTTTGCAAACTGTAGTCCCGGGAGAAATGTTGAGCAGCAGCAACAGTGTCTACATGGATGAGTGAAAGAATGTAGTTGCTGAAAGCCCTTAGCACTGACCAGCTAGATATTTTCAGTCAGCACAATTCACAGCCTCTCATCCTCGTCACACTTCCCAGTCTGGTCTGGTGATAACAATATAGAGGAACTAAGAGCATTGACAAAATCTTGTCATCAGTGTACTGC
Source organism: Rhadina sibilatrix (assembly GCA_013400275.1). Classification (NCBI taxonomy): domain Eukaryota; kingdom Metazoa; phylum Chordata; class Aves; order Passeriformes; family Phylloscopidae; genus Rhadina; species Rhadina sibilatrix. Next base: position 49,546 of record VWYO01012224.1, on the reverse strand, counting down.
AGGGGCACACAGAAAAGGTGAGAAATCCCATGTAGTGAGGGAAAATTCCAAAATATTAAACAGTAAAATTCCCTAAATGAAATATCAGCCTGCCTGTTTACCATTTCATTTTTATATCATTTGTTTACCATTTATACCAATTTAACATTTCCATGTTATTTTTGTTTAATTAAACATGTTTATATATAAAGGTACAGTAAATATTTTTAAGTTTCTCCATGCAATCCACTCTGAACCAGCTGGCTTCAAAGCCAGATAATACTTACTAACACTTTAAATTTATTGTATAGTTTTATTCTGAATGAATCAGAGGGCTCTGTAATTGCTTTATGCTTCATAATTTCTGAATGCATTAAAAAATATCTCTAGAAGAGGAACGGAGACTTCAGAAGCTCCATCAGAATCATAACTCCTTGAAAACCACTGAAGTAGGTTTAAACAAAGCTTCATTCCATATCTCCAAGCCACAAGAGACAGAAAAAAATGAAACAAAGCAGAAAGCAGCTTACTTTCTGGCAGTAGCTGATTCTTTAGCACTAGATAGTTAGCATTTTATAACTTCATTCAACTAACTCAGAAAATGTTAACTATCAAACTATATTATTTCAAGCATGAGGAGAACTGTAAAAAAAAAACCCCAAAACAACAACAACAACAACAACCCAAACAACAAATAAAAAACCAACAACTTTTAGATTGACTGTACTGGAGTTCTTTAGCTTGCTAAGTGCTTCTCTAGAATTTGAATTAAATAGTTACACGTCAGAGCTTTACACAGCTGTTTCAAAATAATGTCCTTGCCTTGAATTTTCCAAAAGTTTTTGCAGATTTCTCACAGTTCAACAATGAAGTAGTAACACACTGTCTTGAAGTTAATGCAAGTCAGGAATGGGAAAGTAGGGAAAGATTTTCTTGAACATATGGCAAGTTCACTGAAAATCAAAGGTTGCGAACATCTGAAATTGCTCACAAAATCAAGTCAAAGGTACCAACATATTGATTCAGACAATTAAAAACATGGACAGAAAGGAATAAAATTTATTTAACCCTGAATAATTTCCTAATCCTTATTTAATTGTCTTACTCAAGGCTCAAAAAAGAGACGACTCATGGAGAGCCTTAGACTTTTGACTGCTCTGCTCTTATTGTCCAAAGACACCCTAGATCCAAAGACAGTTTTTGCAGGTATCACACCCTCTTTTGATGAGTTTGGACTACCGTATCTGACACATGTGAAATGCATAATTTTAGGAGAGGGCACTGTATATATACACTGAGCAGATTGACATTCTCTGGAGTTCTACAGTTATTGGCCCCCCTTTCAGAAGAGCTGAAACTGTCAAGCTAATATGTCTGAGTAGGTTCAGTCAGCAAAAGTGTTTCTCAGGAATTTTATTTTCTACTTGAAATTTTGGCCAAATTTTAATGTCATATTCTGAGGACTGGATCACTCAACTCATATATTGCAAGACATGTATTTCATGTAAGAATAAATTTGCAATATAGCATACCTCTCCAGTTGTTATAGTAAGGCACTACATAGGAGATTGACTGATGATTTCAAGCCCTCACTCAGCATACAATTTAGTAGTTCATTGTATGATGTCTTCCTTCATTGGAAAGTAGGAGGAAAAACAATTACAGCAAGCAAAAAATAAGACTTTCATTTGTAATTGAGGCTCAATAATTATGTTTACAGCATGAATTTTAAAATTTTCTTGCTACTCAACACTTTAGTCTGCTTTTAATTAAGACTTGCATGTTGGTTGCAAAAACAAAGCATATTTGCATAGAAATAACCATGGCAAGCAGAAATCTTAATTTTAAGTAATTTTAATCACTTTCCTGTACTGATAATTATTTCTAGTTGATCCATTTGAAGTGATTCCTTGCAGCAATTGAATATATTCATACCAATTGAAGTTTTTCCTGGGACTGAGAGATCATGTGCATATGATATCTCTGGGAGGGGGCAAAGCATATTTTTTATCACAGCCTAGCAATTAACAGAAATTTTTAGTCCACCTTGCTTGAGCTCAAAAAAAAAATAACATTATGATTACTTTTAGCCCTAGGTAAGGTAAATATTTGATGTTATAGTGGTGAATCAGTTTTAGTGATATACAAGTTAGCTCATGATATATATGCTCTGAGCCTTAGCCTTTAATAGTGCTACAGATATTAATAAGAAAGGCAAGGTAAATTCTACTGCATCTGCTCTTGTTGCTTCATGCTACAAGCAGATAACCTGGGAGACAGACCCATCAGAGCATCCAGATAATGAACTCCCTTGAGACTGATGCTTTACATAAGCTGAAAACCAGAAAATTGCTATTAGCAACCTCAGTGATGGAAAAATAGTTAAGAATATATTTTTCTGCTATAATATCTTAAAAAGGTGACAAAACTAATCCTCTTCAATACAAGGAACCTGTACCAATTAATACCTACAATTCTTTTCCAAGCTGAAAACACTGAAGAAAACTGGATTTCTTCAGACCTCTTAGGAGTGTTGCTTTATATTTGCTTCCTCTTGTAATTTTCAAAGAGGAAAAAATAGACATATTATAAATTACAGAAAAAAAATTAACTGTGAAAGAACAAGAAACTTGGTCTGGAAAATTACTGATTCTGTGACAATTCCTAACTGACACTGATGTTTTGGGGTCATGTGGAATAACTGCCTAGTGCAGTGTACTAGAGTTTTCCAGAGCACTTTTACTTCTCTATTAAAAATATACTTTAGTAAGAAAACTTCACTAATACACAGGACATTCAAAGAATATGTTAGCCTAGTGCATTACACTCAGAAATATTAAATCAGCTGTTTTGGAGAACTCTGAAAATATTTCAGAGGATGTTTGATGCAGGACTGATGTGATTTACAGTCTGAGAGGTACCCAAAGGATATATTTGAGTCTGTAAACTTTGCAGAGTTATGTAAGTTGCAACGTTTGCATCCCACTGCAATTCCTGCTCTTTAATTTAATCTTACATTTGGCTGAGCATTTTGTAGGATTGCTTCACATATCTTTATTTTACAGATTCGCATAGGCCAGGCATGAAAAAAGCAAACATGTGGGAAGGAAGTCATATGGACTCAAGTGTTTAATACGGAGGAGGTGAGAAGAGGAAAGGAAATTATGACAAAATGAAATACCTTACATGCTCACAAATGTCTTCAAATTTTCTGTTATGTTTTTGGAGCTATGTTTGAAAGATATTGAAAGAAAATTATGAATGAAATATAGACATTGCTGAAATATTAGTGGAAATATTTATGGCAAATTAGGAAACAAAAATTCAGAAAATCTTTATTGCAGAAGAGGGTGTTTGTGAAAAAAACATCTTTATCCCAAGTGTGAATGCTGGCCTGGGGAAAAATCTCAAGCAGCATTGGCATTGTGCTTATCTTACTTTGCCTACATAGCAACTCTTCCAAAAAATTAAAATTACTTTCTCCAAACATTGGGAAGGAGTAACTCAAAAAGTTTTTGTCGTTTCAGGCAAGCATAGGAAACTGAAAACTTTGCTGGAGAAATTGAGATGAAGTCAGTATGGAAGGTAGAGGTTTAGGTTTGAAGAGGAGGAGATAGCTAGGCAGGAGTTCACATTTCATGACTCTTAAAAACCATTAATTTTGCACAGGGATAACATAGTCCTAGAAGGATTTGCCACTGAAGTCTGTTGGTAATGCATGTGTTGCCAAGGGCATGAGAATAAGGAAACTGGGTGCTGTTGGCAATATTTGTTATCTACTTTTATTACAATTAAGTTTATGTTTATTTTAGCCCACACATCAGGACTAAACTAAAGTTTTTGCCTTGATGGAAAAAGGCTTAAGATGTTCTTTTCCCTTTTTTCCCCTTTGTTTTCCTATTTTATTTTATCTTTTCATTTCTGTGTCAGAGATCAAAGGCCAGACCAAGACCTATATTTGGGGGGAAGGAACAAAGGAGACAGAAAACTTTCTTTGCTGGGTGTGGATAGTTTGCAAGTTGTGATGATGGATAGAGAGATGAGAGCAACCCTCCTCTCCAAATGGCTGTGCAAAGTGTGACCTGAAGTCCCACACCTGGATTTATAATCAAATGCAGAATCTCCTTGGAAAAGGCAGGACCAGACTGTACACACTCCAATGTATCCCAAAGTCACACCTGGGTCAGAATTCACACTTGGTCTTCTTACACTGGTTCCTCTTGAGCATATAGCCCAAGAGACTTTTATTTATCTAGTCTCCAAACAGAAACAGTGAAAAGCCTCCTTCCCTACCCTTCAAATAAGGGAATTGATCAAAATAACATAAAATAAGATTTGTGGATTTTTTTAATGTTCAAAACATGTTTGATATAACATACGTTGGAGTGACTGACACTGAATGTTAACTTTCAGATCAGATTCTGTATCCTGTGCAGCAGGAACCACAACTACTGGAGCTCAGCAAAATTATAATAGTTCAGTACAATTTATAATAAATACAGAAAGAGTAATTAACACAATATCATTTGTATTTGTTTTTGAAGGCATTTATGTAAGATGTACAGAAAGGACAAGATTAGGAAACAGCTCTATATGTCCTTGTGTTTAACAAGTGTGGAAACTCAGAAGGAGACAGAGACCTCTGGATGCAAATCTCTTCACTAGCTTCACTTACTCAGCACAGTAAGATTTAGATATTCAACGTTTCAATAGATATAAAACTCCTATATATTAGTTGGACCCCTACATTCATCATTTTCTCTATGTGGATTCAAGAAGCATCAGAAATGGCCAAGATAGCTTCCATTTTAACTGAATGGCTGGCTTTACCTGGTTACTTCAAATGGAAATGGAGAATTAAAGAAAGTAATCTCTACATATTACTTTGTCATAAATAAAATAATGGCAGGGCAGTTACATTCTTCTTCACTATACAGAAAGCTCTACATACTACTTTTCATATTCCTTCTCATTATATATAAAATTATTTGAGGGAGGAAAAAACAAATTATTGGAAGTAATAATGTTATCAAAGGAAAAGTGTGGGTTTGTTTTTTTTTAATGATCCCTCATTTAACTTTTGTTAGCAACTACAATCCAACCAATGCCGTAATTCTGCACTGCATTTTAGTTTCAATTTGTCTTTGGTTAAAAGTTGGAATGACTGTAAATTATCTTTAATCTCATAAAAGCAATATTTAAATAATAATAATGATAAAAATAATAGCTTTCAGTTAAAAAAGGCCTCCATAGATCTTCATTACATATAAATGAAATACAGAGCTGGAGAGGTAAATGCAATTCTTAAAAAGTCTGTCTTGATTTTTAATTCTAGAGACATTATACATAAAACAAGAAAAAATATGAATTTTCTATCAGCCTTCTTAATCATGATAGTAGTTACTATTGGCCAGACAAGTACTTATGAAGTATGGCATTGCTGTCGGCAAAACTATTTATCTGTATGACACTGTATGTCACTTTTGAACTTCAACTTGACATCCATAAAATTACATTTTCATCACACTGAAAGATCAAGCTTTCTGTGCTGACTCACTTGGGTCAACATTTTGCAAATGACTGGATTTACCACTTGAACCATAAAACTTTTGTGAATAATTTTGTGCATTGATGTCTGATAGCCTAGGGCACAGATCATAATTTTTGAGTTAAAGAAAATGTGTGAAAGCAAAATTAATTTCTTTTTTGCATATCAGATTACTATATACTATTCCAACTTCCTTTTTCATGTGATGATTTTTAAATGTCTTACATACTGTTAAATTAGATGAATTTGCAGACACTGTAAAACTACCTGATTCCCTCAAGACTTATTTTTAGTGTCTTTTTAGTAGTTTGAAAGATCAACCACCCCAGCAGACTAAAAGCTTTTAATTGATAATGGATTTTTTTTTTTTTTTTTCCTGGTGGGAAGCCTTTAGCTTAATTTCCAGGTAGTATTTACAAACTCAACAGAGATATGAATTTCAGATGAGCGTGCAAAATAGAAAAGCTGCTGGTTTTTTTCAATTGACTGGTGGTGTTTCATCTGTCTGAGCATCTGTAGCTTCAGGATAGATGAGATGAAACACACAGCTGGATAGCTGATCTCAAAAGAGCAATAGCCCATTGTGCCCTATATGCCCCAGCTATCTGAAATGCTAGCTGAAAGTCTGTACAAAACTTTTACATTAAGAAGTTTTCAGTAAGCCACTTGTCTTTTTTGGATGACAAAATATTTTCAGTAAAACAAAGCTGCACTGAAAAATGTTAGTTATCCAGGCCTTCTGAAATGTTTCCTTCAAAACAAAATTGGTTATGCAAGCTTAACCACAGCCCAAGGGATGATATCAGGTGACTGCCTAGGATTCCTTTACAGTTTACACAGACTGGATGTTGGTAGAACTTGCAGAATCCCTTGGGATCTAGTTTAGCCCTAAACATCTCCATTCCCCCAGATAATCCAGCCTTGCAGCTGTCTGCATATGCTTTGTGGAATTGATATTTGAAGACCACTTCCATGAATATTTTTCAGGAAACTTTCAAATGCTCTAGCCACTGGCTCCTGCAGGCAGAGTTTTATTCAAGAAACAGGAATGGCTTAGAGTAACATCTCACCTAGAGCTCTACACCAAAGAACAGGAGTAGGCACTACTGTCTCCATTGACCACTTCACTGCAATGTCACCGTGTACAATGTGGTTTCTACATGAAAGAGGCAAGTCTCAAGCTTGGGTTTTATTTTCAGGCATGTACTGTCTGCATGTTCATCCATCCTTACAGTGTTGTGCTCTGTATGTGTAGCTAGGACAATGCTGGTAACACATGGATGTCTTGGCTACAGCTGAGCAACGCTACAAAGCATCAAGCCTGTCTTTTCCCACCCCAAAGGCCCCAAGTAATCTGGGGCAAGGTGCTGGGAGGGGATGCAAGACAGCTAACCCAAAATGACCGAAGGGATAATCCATGCCATGTGATGCCATGCTTAGCAACACAAGCTAAGAGAGGAAGAGGAAGGGAGGAGGCAGACTTTTGTCTTGCAATGCAACCACTACACAGAGAGAGGCCTTCCTTCCCAGGGAGTCGCTGGACATTACCTGCTAATGGGAAATAGAGAATAAATAATTTTGTTTTCCTTTGCTTCTATTGTGGCCCCTTGTTATTCTTTACTAAACTGCCTTTTTTTGATCGATGAAGTTTTCATCTTATTTTCTTCCCCTGTCTTGCTGAGGAAGGGTGAGTGATAGAGCAACTTGGTGGGCACACAGGGGCTACCACAGTTACAGGCAAACTCACTTCTTTATTGCATTCTTGAAGGCAACTGGCAAAAATCAGAGAACATGCGAGTCTCCACCATGTATTTTGTACAGTTTATGAAGGCATAAAACTTCCATTTCCCTTGTGTTTTTTACACGTCAGTGCAAAGAAAGTGAAAAATGAGCAGCCAGATGCAAGCATGAAGAGATATTCTGAACATCAATAAACTCAGTTTCTATCTTCTATAGGTGAATGAAATGAAAATAGCTACCTACAGATGTAAAGCTAATGATGAGTTGAGAAAAAGAAATCAACAGACCTCTTGAAGTAAAATTGGAAACTTATTTGATGTATGACTGAGCATGGTCAGCAAGGAGCAAAAATTATGAAATAGATTATGCAGACAAATTTGTCTTCTGTGCCTTACTATTATGCCAGGACAGATGATTTGAGGATATTTACTCAGGATTTAGGCTGTAACTCCCTTCTTTCCTCGTCACACACCTACTGCTGGATGTTAAATACTCCGAGAGAACTCAAGGTCTGCAATCCAAGGTTTCAATCAGTGATGTACTTGTCCTATGTGTGAGTACAAGTCATGGTACAGCCTCAAAAGAGGGTCAAGTTTATCTTCCAGAACCCTTTTCCCTCACAGTCATAAAGCAAATACATATTTTCTCCTCAGCAAAGGGGATATACAGTCTGTCATTCTCATTAATTGTATAGGATGATATCTTCACTGCTGCCATTCCTGTTTCTTCTTTGACCTTAAAGGATACTTAAATTCCTAATACCCTTGAATTCGAGTGTAATGGTCAGGATGAAGAATGTGAGTCCTTTTTGTTACTTGAGAGATGGTACTGGGAGTGCTCTGTGCTGTTTTGGGTATCTTTAAGTTTATATTCACCATAATTATATTTTAAATAATATTAATATTATCACTTTAACCAGTATTTTGTTATAACCACTTTAACCTTCTATTTTGTTATTCTTTCTGAATTACTCTCTTTTTCATATAATACAGGATACTTTTTTTGTCATGCAGTTTTAGCAGAAGCCATTTGTACTCATACAGCTTCCCATTAAATCTCAAAGTTGAGAATTGCATTTCTCATATCAGTGAAGCTTTCTGAAATCTCCCTCTTCATTTCTAGTAGCTATGTCAGGAGCTGCAAAATGCATATCATGTGGTTGCCTAAAGTTTTTTTCTCCCCACTTACTAGAAAATTCAGTTTTACCACTCAGTTTGTTGCCTGATAAATTAAACATTCATAGATTCTTTGCAAACTCTGTGCTGTAATCCACAGATTGAACCAAGAGCATCATTTGTTGTCTGTGGTTTCTGCAGTGATTTTCACTTGTTTTTTTCCCCCAGTTTGCTGCAGCTTCTTAAAAGATTGATCTTGAAGCTGTGCATGAAAGATTGTTTCTCATGATGAAAGCACGTGGGCATTGTTGGCTGCTGTGCCATATTGAAGCTAATCTGTTGTCTGGTTCTGACATATATCATTTGTACACAGTTTATATATGTAGTTCATGGTCAGGATGGTTCCACTTGGTGATGATGGTTCCACTTGCTATTAGCAACAGCAGTCATCATCATTAAGAGTCTAGTCAGTTTGTCAGCAGCAGTCTTTACCTGACTTTGTTTTGCAAATAAAGTACACTCAGTCACTTAATACATTGTTTAAGCATTCTGCAAACTAAGAGTGCTTTGATTTAAGTCTTTCAGATACAGCCTCAGAAACAGTTTCATGTTTTCATTTAAAAATTTGTAATCACCAGTCATTTTGGGAGAAAGTTATTCTACAGGATACCTCCACATCAATTATTCCTTTTTCTAGGTAGCTAATAAGAACTATGAAATCATCAAACTGAGTGTGAGCTTTTTCTCCTACTGGATGTCATAAAATTGAGTATTTTTGCTCAGTAGTTAAATTAATAACAGTTTCATATTGCAGCAGGCTTCAGTCATGGAAAATTCTTTCCTTTCCTGAGCTAAGATTTATTTTTGCATGTAATGTTCAGACTAGAATCTGCAGTCACACATTTTCCCCAGTACTTCTAAATTAAAATCTCACCACAGTTGTTGCTTTCTTCCCCTTCACAGTAAATAAGATATGAAGGAATCACATGTTGTCAGTGGGATTTAACTACAGAATCCTTTACAGTGCTAAGCTGAGATATGAAGTGCTTGCTATTGTACTTCATGGAGGCACACAGCACCTTTCCTTGCACTAGATAATGAAAGTCATTATTGCATTGTAAACTCACTCTCAAACTCACTGCATCCTAACTTCCCTATCTAGATGGTCTCTAAACAGATGGGTTTACTGCTATTTTATGGCATCCTTAGCTACATATTTGAGACTGTGACTGAAAACTGAATGCTTTTGTTAAATGACAAATGTTAAAATATGCATAGAAGGCAAAATCATTTGAATTCAGGGCATAAAAAATGTCAGTGCATATTTTTATTATGCCGTCTCACAGCAAACAAACTGAAGTTTTTCTGTTTATTTTATTTTGCGGTTTTTGGCCTGCAAACAGTGTTCCTCTCTTCCCACAAGTGTGAATGATTAAATTCCCTGGTCTGAACCTGTCAGAAGGTGCCTTGCCAGCATCACAACCTCAACCCAGGCTACATGGACACTGCGAGGAGTCTGCATCCTCAGGTGCAGGACATGGGAGCAGGACATGGGACTTACCCTCAGAGATGTGTAGGTGACTTGGCAGGAGCATGTGCACTGCTTACAGATTGCTGAGAGCACTGGGGCACACTCAGCCCCAGAACATCCAGGTCTCCCTCAGAAGAGATATGCAAGGATGTAACCCACATTCCTGGGACAGGATGTGCATGCAACCCACACTGCTGGGAGGACAAATGTGACTACTGGTATTAGAACATAATCACAGAATCAGTCACAGAGTCACAGGATAGGGAAGGTTGAAAGGGAGCACAGTGGGTTGTCTGGTCCAACCTCCCTGCTCAAGCAGGGTCATCCCAGAACATACTGCATGGGGTTGTGTCCAGACAGTTCTTGAATATCTGTTCCAGAGCATGGCCACCAGCACAATAAAGAAGTTCCTCCTCATACTCAGATGGAACCTCCTGTGCATCAGTTTCTGCCTCTTGTCCTACTGCTTGGCACCACCAAGCAGAGCCTGGCTCTGTCCTTTTGACACCATCCCTCCAGATTCTGATAGACATTGGTGAGCTCACCCCTCAGCCACCTCTTAAAACTGAACAGGCACAGCTCCCTCAGCCTTTCCCCATAAGACAGATGCTCCATTCCTCTGATCATCTTTGTCACCCTCTGCAGGACCCACTCCAGGAGCTCCATGTCTCTCTTGCATGGAGGAGCCCAGAACTGGACACAGCACTCCAGATGTGCCTCCCCAGGGCTGAGTGGAGGGGCAGGATCCTCCCTTGGCAATGCTACTGGCAATGCTCTTCCCAATGCACCCATTGGCCTTCCTGGCCACAAGGGCACTGCTGGCTCATGGACAGCTTGTTGTCCACCAGCATCCCCTGGTCCTTCTCCACAGAGCAAACAGAACATTTTGGGAAGCATTACGTTGGGGTAGAAATTCACAGGTGCATATTAACTTTTATAAGCATCTAATATTGTGTTTTACCTCTTGTATTGTGCTTTATCTGTTGCACTGCAAGTATTGATCTTTCTCTCATAGTTCACTGATTGCTGGTTAATTAAATGTTGTTAATAAATCAATAAACCACTTTGATTCTGATTTGATTAAACTGAGAAGTTTTTGCCTTTTGCCATCTGTTGTAGGAGGTCAACTGCATCCTGCTCTTTATTTTAAAGAAACAAATGGTTCCTAACTAGGGCAGGAGCTAAACTCCCCTACCCCCAGGACAGGTCTCTGCTCAGTCTTTAGTTTAACTGCATAAGAGCAAGTTTTCAATACTGCTGACTCGTTAGTAATCAATGTGAATACATTTTTACCCTTCTATACACTGAGGAGAAATGAGTTAAGCCCAAGTGCAGCCTAAGAAGCTGACAAAACTAATTTTTGGAGTCATTACATGCTTTCAAGTGGAGGACTACACTTACTGGAAAGTAATGAGGTCAGATCAAGTAATTTTCTGATATATTGTGTGAAACATATATGTGTATTTAACTTCAATATAACATTTCTGTGTTAATTCAGACAAAGATTTCTTCCCTTTACAGTGCAGTTGTTTATTGTTCAATGAATGTATATACATATACATTCATACATATACCTATAATTCTGAGCTATATTATATGTGTATATATATATAATTCTGGGCTATATTAAAGTCTGCTGAATTTCATGAGTGTTTACTGTCAGATTAAAAGTACTTCATAAGTAATTAATAAGCACAGGCCTTTGATATGATATTTCCAATAGGGTGATTCCTCAAGTAGCCAGGAACTTGTTCCTCTCTGATCCTCTATCCAGACCATCCTGACCTTAACAAAACCAAATGAGGCTCTAGCCAGGAGGACCATTTTTCATTCTTTTGGGTGATAGCTGACCTGAATGACAGTTTTAACCCAATTAATATATTAATCAAGCTTAAATTGTCATTTTCACTATTCCTATTCAGCATGAAATCATTTCATTTGTTCATAGTTTTTAAAAGAATGCTTGCTGGGGAAGGCCAGGTCTGGACAAGGCCCCAAACCTGTAGCTCTGTTGATGTAATTGCAAGTCCCTGCTGGGTATTCCAGGCATTGTGGCTGAGGAAGGTGCTGGTCTGACAGCAGAGAGGGAAAAGAAGAGACGTCAAAGAAGTAGAGAGACTGGAGGGACTGGACAGAGAATTAGAGGAGGGAAGAAAATGGGACCTGGGCATTGAAGAGGGATTGATCATGCTGGAAGAATAGGCAGCTGGAATGGGGACTTTTTAAGACAGGAACTGGGAACAAGGAGTGGTTTAAAAAAGGAGCAAGGAGGACAGGGGAAATAGGGAATGACAGTCTCACTGAGTGGCTAAAGCTCTAACTTGGTAGAAAACTGTGAGCATTAACTTGCATGCTTGCATGCAAGTGAAGATCTCAAGTTAGTAACCCAGAAAACAAAGAAAAATAAGAGCATTTAATCTGCTTTTAAGTAATTTGCTGTATGTCATGTAGGAGCCCTGCAGCAGCCAGTTAAAACACCCAGGCCTTCAGGGTAGTGTACATCTGCCCTCCTCTGGCTACACTTTATTCTATACATGTGTTTAAGTTATTGCTAAAGATGAAACAAGAATATTTTAGAGGATTACTACATAATCTTCAGAGCTCTAGCCATCCTATGCACTAGTTAAAGGATCATGTGTGCAGAAAAAAAAAAAGTGATTATGTAATAAAAGGTTACATCCAGAAGTATATAATTAGCTGAGAAAATGAATCTAAATGAGGATTTTTGTATCTTTTGAACCCTTCACTTTGCAATCTCAATAATTTATTCTCTTAGTGCGAAGTTCCTTGTCTGAAGTTAAATGTTTGTGTTACCCCAGAAGCCCCAATGTGTTCAGAGCATAAAAGGACAACTGCTGATACAAGGATGTAGCCATGTACTGTATCACAAAACTAGAAGTCAAGCATCTGCTGCTGTGCTTTCGTCACCACTTTGGAGGATTGTCCAGCTGGCAGCTGTCAGGGCAGCTTTACAAGGCAATGGATGTCTTTCCATGCTGACCATGGAAAAAGGAGGCAGCAGATGATACCTCAGAGAGACAACTAAATTGGAAGGTGTAAGGCAGGCAAAAAGTAAAAGACCTAAATCTTAAAACATTTGAAACAGGATTCAAGGGTGAGGACAGGGGCTTTGACCTTGATGTGGTGGAACAGGAAAAGCAAGTGCTTAATCACCCATGCAACATCTTAAACAGCTGTTCTGGTCATCATGTAGACATTCATACAGACTGACAATTTGGTTAGCCTTTCAATTAATAAAACATTTTATGAGGAATCAGTTGTATCTCCAAGTTCTCATATTTTATGTAGGTTTTAATTACTTATTAAACACTTGCAGTCTTGTTTGCCTGTACATGCTGAAAAATAATTTGGCCTTTCTGAAATGAATCATCAAAAATAACTGCACAGAATATCCCATTAGATAGAAGCACAGGAACAGCCCCTGCCTCAATACATTGTTAATATCCTGGGGAAGGGTAAATTTTTGTTTTCTAGTTTTGCCAAGATACCTTTCCTTAAACTTTCCTTCAAAATTGCTTGTGACATAAAAGAAGAAAATTTCTTCAATAACTATCCAACCATAGTATTTCCTAGAATTACGGACAGTTCCTTATCCACTGATGATACTGTTCTGTTGTGCAGAAGTTAAGCACAGTGACAAGTCTCTCTCAGCTCTCAGACCAGGAGATTGTCATGGTACTCCCACTGATCTCCAAGGATCCTCCACCCAGGCTCTACTTTTCCCAACAGCTGCCCAAAACCAAAATGTTTCATCAGCCAAAATGAGTGTTCACAGATGTTCCCAACACAACATTACCCACCTCCTGTCCGTTGGTATGCCAAATCACCCCTTGGTCCCAAGAATATTTCCCACTAAAACAAACCCAAAGGGTTATTGGAAATTAATTTTAAAAGTTTAGGCATTGATGAAACTTGAAGGCAACAGTGACGTTTAGAAGATGCAATGCATAAAAAACATTGGGTCTCCAATTATTTTGATAAATAAAAGTGTAGGGAAAATATCTCATGAAATAGAGGTCAATATTTAATGAAATGTGTTCATACATTTTGTCTAGCATTTTAATTCACATATTATTTTTGTGCCCAGAACATATAAGTGAACTATAGCTGATGTTGAATGGAAATATTATAAAATGTCATTTTACATATTTTTATTTTGGATTCAGGATCCATATTCATCAAGAAACACTGTTATAATCAAAGAGATTATATAATCGATAAATCTTTCTCTGGATAAATATTTATATCCCATTTTTTCTAGTGCTTGGTGTTCAAGAAAAAAAAAAAATCCAAGAATTCAGGGCTGCACTATTCAGATAATGTTTATCAATAATATTGCAATAAAATACGTGGGGTTGGAATTAAAGACTTTTTAATAGATTGAAAACAAATACACCATTGGTCTGGAAATGAAAAATTAATCACCAAGAGTACATGAAATGACCACCTTTGATGCTAAATTAATACTGGAAAGGGTTGGGGAAATGAGGAACAGTAATGCTACTTTAATATTTTCATATGCTGTTATCTCATTTAGTAAGTATAGATTTTGTACCTACTTTATTGTGATCAATCCAGCTTTCACAGTGACTGCACAACAGCAATCCTCTACTGTAAAATTCTGGAGCATGGTTCATTTGTTTCATAAATATTAACAGACACAACATAACTTTTTAAGAAATAATCTGATTAGATTTGTTTGCTGTAAATCACAGCCATAACCTCAGGAGTACATCTTCTTAATGACAAACACATAGAAATTCAAGGATAACTTATTATTTTGTACAATATATTGAGTAAAGCTTTCCTTCCAGCTCAATAAAAATTATGTATACTAATATCTTACCTTGTAATTAAACCAAAGAGACAAACATAATTGTACAAATCTTATAAACCCACACTACCGGTTTTCTGAGCTGCTTTATTTTCTTTTTATTTCTCTGTTGAGTTGTTTCCTTAATGATTAGATTTGTATTGATGATCATTTCTCATTAATACGTTATGTAAAATTATATTATGAGTATATCAGTGGGTTTTTCACACTATTTCATTCCTGCATAAATAGATTAATTTTTTAATGCAAAGACAGCTGCAAATTCAGACGACTGCTAGAATGGGTGAATAATGTTCAATATGTATATTAATTAAAGTTTGTGTCTTATACACTGCCCGTAGCAGACTGCAAAACATGTAAATGTATGTAAAACATACATTTATTTTTAGCTCTATAACCAGTTTCTCCAAATGATTTTTGCTTCTGATTCATTTGTAAACAGCTTATTAAAATATAAAATAGGAAATATTGTTTAGTTACCACCCACTGGGTAAATCTCTGTTATTTGATTAATTTCACTTCAGCATTTGGTTTTCCAATATAAATGCATATTTTTCAGTAAAAAGTTATTTTATATAAATAATTTCCACTAAAATAGAAATCAAGTTTAATCAAACAGTGTATATATAAACACATAAAAATGCATTTAGCATGATTGTGCAGTGGAATATCAACAAGCAGGCTATGTTTCCTAAATCTCATAAATTATTGAAAAGAAAAATTATTTTTGACAACTTTTAACTCTACAGGTTTTTGTAAAGATTTCTCTGCGATTATATAAATAGGAAGTAGAAAAATGTGTGTCTACTGACCAACAAAGTAGATATGCTTTCCAGCACACCATGTAGTCCAATTTTAATTTCGCCCCAGTTTATCCACACAAGAACCTTTCATGCTGAAGCCAAACTGCAGAAGAGAAAGCACAGTGTATGTCTCAGCATGCACTCAAGCCTGAGCTGAGAATTCAAGAGTTAGAAGACACTGCTGGGCTAGGTGTGATCTCTATTACTTAGCTGTCATGGCTCAAGGTAACACTGTGCTTTTTCTTTTCTTGCCTAAGCATGAAATATTTCTGGATGTAAATACTCATCTTTAAAAAACACTGTGCATTTCATAAATGTAAAGTTAAATTTACACAAGGACTTGCAGGAAAGTTCAATATTTAACTATCAAATAGTCAAACAGTAAAATATTCAGAGCAATCAAATAAGGTGAAAGATGAGTACAGATAAGCCAAATAATTTTTTAACGTTTATTGCTAATATTTGCTATTTATTTGTTACATACTAATGCCTCTGAATCTCAGGAAATTCTCTAGTATCACATGAGTATTTTTATCTCCACTGGGAAGGAGATCTCCCCACAGATCCTTGCAAAATTTGTTCCCTTATAATACTGCCAGTGTTTGGGACACAGTTGCAGTTTTAAGAATAGTCCTGATAATCATCTGTGCCATGCTGTTGTCTATTTGACTTAAAAGAGCAAACCAAATCTTGGAAAAGTGAGGAAGTGTTTGAGTCCAGGGCATGTGGAAAATCCCTCCTGCTGCCCTGGCGGGTCCGAGACCCCGGCTGGGACCCCAGGAAAGCACTGTCTTTGACCTTAGTCCATGGGAAATACTTCCAGCACTTAGAGATGAGTTGAAAGCAATGAAGGTTTGAAAGAAATAGTAGTTTAGTTTGTCACAAGGTGAAAATTTGTAGTTTTGGGTTTTTAGTATGGAGACAGATGAGAGCAAGATGGAGAATTTTGGGTGGTGTCTCATCTTCTCCTTTTTCTGCTCCATTTTCTGCTGTGATGGTGGCACAGAGACTTTGGTAGAATGGGTTTGACACAGAGGGTATGTGTTTAGAATAGGTAGTGATTATTGGCACAGAACTATAAATGTAGCATATTTGAAGAGTTAAGTAGACTAGAAACCATTAAGAACCTTGGGATCTTCTGTCCAAGGGGGTTTTTCACTGTGTTCCTGGCATGTTAAGCCAGGTTTCAGCGGCACACAGAACTTGAGATAAGAAATAGAATAAACAGCTCTGAAGACCGAAGCTGCGAGTCTCGTTTATCTTCTTAACCCTGGTACTGGACTTTTGAAGGAAAAGATCACCCTCCAATGGGAGACTCCCGAAAGGAAGTTTCCCTCAAGGAAATATCATTTTAAGATTTGCAGCACACAGGTGTTGTGAGCAGACAGATTTATTTTTAACTTTGATTTTATGCTGGAATTCATTTGCTTCCCCAACGTACTCAGAGATACTGACACATAATCAAGATGTGGGTATGAGCACATCCAAACACAGAGAGGCCAAGTTGATCGCTATTTCTCTCAGCTGGGTATTGGCATAGGGACCAATGGATACACAAAGACATGATGGAAAGGTGGCAGGAGTTTCTGGCAGGAAAAAACATCTGTTTATTAGTCTGTTGATTGCAGGATTTGCCTTCTTAATGACTGGATATGGGTAACTACCCTTGTGACATGATATCCAAGTATGCTGCTACAAACGGATAGCCTTGTTTAAGTGTCTTCTTTTTTTCACTTCTCCAAATATTGCCTGGATTTGTGAATAAAAATTAATATTTTAGCTGGAAGCACTTGCTTTGTCATCTTTGATGAAGAGGGCTACATATTTGTAATCTTGGCTTATTGTATCAGTTCATGCACTGCGCAGAAAATTGCAGAGAGGTACCCATGGGGAAGAGGACTGCCATGACCTTCTTAAAAGAGATTATTAACATTATTTCATTGGATATGCAGCTTTTCCATTTCTTTGACAGTCTGCCTGCTAGCATTCCAGTTGGTATTGCCAGACATCCCTCAGAACCACCCACCCACACTCTGAACGTGTTGTTCTGCCAGCTCTTGCAAGGAGTTATTCTCTCTCAGGAGAGAATATCTTCTTTGTTTAATCTAGAGAAGTGGTAAAAATGCAATACCATCCTAGGTCTTAGGAGCTCTTGGATTTTAGTTCTACTTCATTCATGTAACGGAGTTATCTTCCTTTCAAGATCAAAAATACAGAGTCTAATTTCAAAGTAAATTTTATGTTCCTTTTTACTAATGTCTAAATTTCATCTTATCAAAAATTAGAGAAATCTACTTGCTCTTGTCCTTTTAAAGATAATTTTGTTGTAATATACCACCCAAGATCCAGCTACTACGTCTTCATCTATTTAATTTGACAAGCCACATATAAAGATTCAATTCTGTGTTTATCACAGTATGAAAGTTATAAAGCTCTGAAAAATGTGGTTTCAAACATAATAGAAGTGGTGACATAGCCTAACCTATTGTGGCAGTAACAACACTGCTATAATATAAAAGGTTACTAAGACATATTGGCAGTAAAGGCTGCTTGCACTGCTATGATTGCTCTTTTTATAGGTATAGTAATGCAGCTCAGTTCCCAAGTATCACATATTGGCAAATGAGGGTATAGTAGTCAGGAAATATTCTTCCACATGAAAAGACTTTTTTATTTGTGTCTTAAAGCACTGGTAATGACATTTTCTGAGCTGCAAGGCCAAGTTTAGGAGAAGCTTCCTGTCCAATCAGTGTTAGCTGTATCTCTCATTCTGGGAAAAAAAGTGCCATTGAGGAGAAATGTTTAATGCTGTTTAGCAAAAGGCTAAAGATAATTACGGTTGTAGAGTGACAAGTTTTGAGGTACGATAATGTCTTTTCTCCAGAAACAGAGAAGGAACTTCTAGAATATGTGATGCTGGTATGCAAAGTACTGCCAACATACAAAGAGGAGAGTGATAAAGAGGATACTATAGTTAAAATTTCAGCATTATGTTCACTGGGAATAGAGTAAGGAATATGTAGGTAGAAAAAGGAGGAATATAAAAATCTGTTCTTATATATCTTGCTAGAGAAATTAATTTTTCAAGGATGCTTGCTCCTAAAGATTACCTAGGGCTGCATAAATAAGTATATAACAAGTGAAATTAAAAGAATAGTAATAAAATAGTGTAATTACCCAGATTCCAGAGAGCGAGAGAAGTTAAGAAGGAAATCTACCAAAGAGTTGGGCGTTTCAACAAATATTTTGGCATAGACATAGAGAAAGTCTCCAAGACAACTCACCCACAGCTAAATAAAAATTCTGCACAGTGCTGAGCCCTGGGTGTCCTCCAAGTCCATGCAAAGAGAGCCTTGCGCTTCAGAATCATGGTTCTCATTCCTATTGGTTTCTTAAGCTTTAAGGTCTGAAATATTTTAAGGGTTAATCTATAGTCCTTCATAGTGGTATGTTAGCAGTGTGAAACTGATGGTCATTGCTTCTGAGGTGTTTTACTCCACTAAGTTAGTGATTGAGAGATTATTGTTGTTTGAGAAACTCCTAGAACAGATTTGGAGGCCTGCCCTGAGAGAAGAGAAGCAAAACCTCATTCAGCTTCATGCATATTGATTTTGGAAATGGTCCCTGTTGCATAAAATCTCCCAACCCCTGCCCAGACATCCCTCAAAAAGTGCTAATTGACCTGAGTCATTATCATGCCAGTTGTGTGCCAGCTATTTTGTACTAGAAAAAGCTTTTATCTGTCTTCATACAATATCTTGTCTTCTATAAAAACTGACCACATTTTTCACCCAAGGTCTCATTTGATCATTATCTCCCATTTGAGCTGTGGTTTCAAGGTTCTGATCGTCTTTATCTTTCAAGACCCTAATGAATGTTTTTTGGTATTAGAAAGCTACATTAGTTTTTGTGTGCCAGTCACTGAGAGTACTGCCATCAACAATGACATTATGCCCTCCAGCAAACACTCAAACTGTGAAAAGTAGGAGGGCCTGTGTGACAAGGCTTTAGCTATGTCATTCCTATTATTACCGACAGGTCTGAAACTTTTTTTTTTGATTTCTAAGCTGCCTTACAACAAGCAGTAGTAATTATTTCCACAGTGAGAACAAAATAGCAGGATATACAGTGGGTTAATTATTCAACGAGTAATTTTTTCATCCAAGGAACAACAAATATGGTGAAAAATAAATGTAAGTCAACAATGTAACACATCAGAGTAGCAGCACTTACAAGCAGTTAACATGGGGCCATCAGTCCTTCATCCAGCATTTGCCAAGTTCCTACTGAAACAAATCTACAGAGTGAAAAGATATTCCCTCTCCACAACTCTAAAGCTCTGTCAGTGCACCCAAAGCTGGTGCTAGCTCATTTTTAGTATTGTAAACACCTGTGAATTCCTGAACTCGTGGTAATGAATTGTAAAATGAAAGTTACACAGAATGATATTGGCAGCACACAAGATGTTAAAAATAATCTTTGATGTCTCTTATACTTTCTCCTTTTTCTCTGTTTCTTCCTTATGGACAAATCTATAAATCATGATTTTTTTCTGCCAGATACACCTATTCAGGGTTTTTCCAAAAGCTACCTAACCAAAAGCAGACACAGACATATAAGGTGACCTCTGAAAACAAATTTTGATGATTACGTGTACAGAGGATTACTGATTGCATTCATGAGGAATTTATGTCTTTACCCAAGGCCCATATTTCAGAGCAAGTAGTAAGTATATTAAAAAAAATGAATGGAAAAGAAAACTAGATTTTTAAAGGCCAGGACTGGAAAAAACAAGAACATTTTCACCATTCAATATGGAAAAAGGACAGGGCTTGGTGAAAAGAGAGAAAACAAGAGGAGAGGCAATTTTTGAGCCATAAGAGTTGACGGAAAAACATTAACTATACCATTTTATGGTTTTCTTCCGTAATTTTACATGTTGATTTATGTCAATTATATGCAATGGACATTGTCCAAAATTTCCCAAGCACTGGGAGTATGGAAGAAAGGAGTAAAGGAATAAATTGTGAAACCCTTGAAGAAGAGGCATCTGCTAATGGCAAGAGACTCTTCACTCCAGAACTGGGCAGAGAGAGAAGGCACAAGGAAGAGAACAGCTCCTGCCAAGCGTGCACAGCTGCACACCCCTGAGGACCAGCAGGTACCCGTGCAAAAATTG
>VWYO01012224.1:4398-28790 GCA_013400275.1 Rhadina sibilatrix | reverse complement strand
AAAAAAATAGAAGAGAAAAAAAAAAGTGTTTGTAAAAAAAAAAAAAAAAAAAAAAAAAAAAAAGCTCTCAAATACTTATGAAATCACAAAACTGGAATTGACTTTCAAAAGACTTAGACTGAAAAATTCTTCATTATCACTTTTCAATAACTTGAGCTGCTACTTTTCATTCTCAGTCCCTCAAGGCAAAATGGCCTTTTCCACAAGAGGAACACCCATGTCATTACCAAAAGGTAAACTAACTGAGTTTCCTTTGTACCCTTCTGTTCAGATAAAGCAAAACCTTATGGAATTGAGGCTTTTTTTCCTACTTAGAAAGTTCTTTCTTAACTTTAATACATAAATATATGATATGTCTACAGACATACATAAGCACATGTATGTCTATTTCTATATGCTCACAGACAAGCACATGTGCACTGCCATTATGCTAAGGGACATAAAATGAGTGGTTTGAATATCTGATCCAATTTTTTTTTCTCTTCTGTATACGTACTGAGGTTCCCAATTAGATTTTACACACCTTCAAGATTTATGTCTTTTTCCAGTTTTCCTCTTTTGCCTCCTTTTTATTTGCAATTAGCACCAACATAGCCTGTGGAATGCATTTGTCTTAGCAATGTAATTACATGGCATGTACTTAAAATGAAATTAAGTGCTCCTACATTTTATGGTGGAGTCCTTTGACCATTCCTGTGTAAGGCTGGTAGCAGTGAAGTCAAAAATCTTTGGTAAAAGCAAATAGGTCCTGTTATGTTATGTTACAGATTTAAGTTCACTAGCTCCTTTGAAGTGAAGGATTTATATTGACATAAAATCAATCTAAGAATCAAAATCCAAGCCTATAAAATGTAAAATATGTCCAAAATTGACACGAGTTATTTAAGTCTATTGATTTCTTGGTAGACAATCTGTGAGGTGTGAATGGGAAGAACTTTTTCTTTAAACGTATTCTTGAAATGCTGCCTGCTGGTCTTGGCTTTCTGGGTTTTTCTACTTTGGCAGTCAGTGAAAAATGGTTACTGTTGAGCTCATCATGAACTAAAGCCAAACTACCACATACCAGACCATGAACTCATCTCATTACTCAATTAAATCTTTAGTCCTGAGAGAGGCTCAGCATTCGCAGATTTCTTACCTGCTTGTCAGGTGAGGGAGCCAACTCCCTTTTATTGAAGTAAAACAATATCACTCAGGCTCCTGTACCACACCTGCGCTGAAGCTCTCTGCAGTGCCTCAGCCATTGCAGTTGTTATGTGCTGAATTATGGGCATGCTTTTGGCTCATTTAGGAAAGGTATAGGATTAGACTTTTCAACAGGCTCACCCTACTTTGTGGGACTGTGGATGCAAGGCAGGTACCACCCTTCCAAAACCCTAGTCTGCAACTGCCTTCTCCGTGATAATTATGAACTGCAGAACAGAGGCTCTAGCACATTACAAACCTGTGGGATGTGTGAGAGCTCTGAGTGGGTTAGATCTATCTTTAGTCACATAGAAATTATTTTTAAGGCATCTACAAGGCTCTACTTGTAAGGAAGAATAGTAAATATTTCGAGCTTTACCTGGTTGCCCATGCATAGGTCATTAACACCACTCTAGATGTCTCAGGCTGTCTCAATTAGAAAGCCAGAAGTACAAATAACTTTTGGTTTTGGGATTGTCTGCCAGATTTATATGGATATCTCTCAGATACAACAAGATATCTACCTCAAAAGTTATTAAATGCTTATTTTTAAATGAATAGATCAGACCTTTCCACTACAGAATTCATAGGCATTTCTTTGTCTGTCTATAATAGAATAAGTAAATCACAATGACTACTTCTGTTATTGTCTGCAGGTGCTTTGCTTTTTCTAGGTGACATTCAGATGGCAAAGAAAAATAATGTGATTCCTCTCAGTGTTTCCAGGATCAGGTTTGTGAAAACTTGATTTTTTTTCTAAATATTTAGATTATGCTCTTGGAACCGGGGAGGAAAGATCATAAACTATGATGCTCCTGATGCAATTCACCCTTTCTCAGTTTCTCTAACTGCAGTTCCTCTACTGGCAAAATGAGGAACCAACAACCCCCCCTTTAGGACTTATGACTAGAAAATAAATGTAGGAGGTAATAGTTAATATCCAGACAGACTTTCTCAGACTCATAGTATCCTAATTACAGGCAATAACTCATTAAACCACACTATAACAGGATGCAATCATCTTTCTCTTGCACAGAAGTTGACCTGGTTTAAATATTTTGGCACAGTTTCTTGGGCAAATGCTGCGCTCAAAGTTACAATGTTACAAGTTACAATCTCCAATAGGGTGACTCCAACAGGGATTCTTGGCAGGTTCAGATTGAAGGGAAATGAGGAGCAAAGGTACTCCTGCATCAGCATTGGATGGATAAGGGCATATTTCTGAGTCATGTGACATAGGTACTGGTCACATCTATATTATTCCTTCCTTCAGTCATTTATATGAAACTGCTTTTTCATTCAAGGGTAGAAAATAACAATATACAATCCTCTAAACATTGGTTCTGAACATTTCTCTGTGTAAAGTTCTCATGGAGAAAGAAATTAGTTTTGAATCTAATACTTTCCAATAAAAAAAAATCTCAAATTCCAAGTAATTCTAAGGTAAAAGTGTATAGAAATCCTGTCTAACACCATATTCGGTTAATTAATTTTCCCAGGGAAAACAAATGGCACAATTTCTAAGCGTTATGAGTGGAAGACATAAGCTCCTACAGTCCCCAGCATCTAGGTCTGCTGAGCACAATGGCTCTGATGTTTCTGGCTGCCCTAAGGAATAACACTGAGCATGAATTTAGGAAGAGGGAAAGCAATGAAAAATGTATAAACCCATTCTTTAAAAAAGGAATTAATCTCTGCTAGAAGTTTGGTTCATATGCAGACAAAAATATGAGACTACAAGGAACTTCTTACACTATTGAGCCCCATATCCTTTTATTGTAGGTAATCAGTTTATAAGACCTGATATATAATCCCATCATTCACTGTCTTAAATGAAGGCAGGAAATACTTACCTGAGCATCAACATGCTAAAGCTTCAACAGAACTGGTGATATATATTTACTTTATGAGGAAACTGTCTATTTGACACTTGCAAAAGCACAGGGAAAAAAATAATCAGTGTTCAAGTACTTCAACATCAGGTTCGTTTATCATTTGTTTATCAGTCTTAGGGCTGTAGACACTGGTACGAAGGTATAGACTTAAAATGGATCTATCCATAATTCAGTTGTGACAGAAACTCAGTGCTGAGAGAAATGGGTATCCACAGAATAATATGCTTTTATAAATTGTATAAGCAACTGAAGATGAAGGAAACTTTAGCTTCATTACCTCAGCAGTTGTGATCTGATCTTTTAGCTGCAGTTAGTAAAAATTCTTTGTTCTTCTTTGCATACCAGAAATTAACATTTTTCTAAACTCCCTGATCTCAAGCTTAGTAGATTGCAACCAGTTTTTCAATGTCACATTTCTGTAAGAGCATTATAGAACAGAACTAATTGCTGCCTGCAGTGGCGGCAATTCCATTCACAGCAAGATAAATTGGATTTCTAAACTGCGGCTTCCATTGTGTTACCTCCATGTATCATAAGAGTTACACTGATGGGCACAGCAGTGACCCTTCTTACTTATACACTCCTTTATGCACAAAGCATCATCTTGTTTTGCTCACCAATAGAAAAGACAAAAGGAACCCCAAAGTATAACTGTAGACTGCCATCTGTTGGAAAGGGTTTAAACAGAGTCACAGAATTGTTTAGGCTGGCAAAAAGACCTCAAAGACCACAGAATGCAAACATTAATCCCACATTGCCATGTTCACCACTAAACCATAAACCCCAAGTGCCACATTTACACATGCCTTGAATACCTCCCAGGATAGTGACTGCAGCACTTCCCTGGGCATCCTGACCCAACACCTGGCCAATATTTCAGTGAAGAACTTTTTCCTAATATCCAACCTAAATCTCCTCCAAAATAACTTGAGGCCATTTCCTCTGGTCCAGTCACTTGTTACCTGGGGAAAGAGACTGAAACTCACCTCCTACAACCTCCTTTCAGGGAATTGATGCACACTGGCTCTAATCAGACCATTCCTGGAGGAGTAGAAAGTATGACTTCTACTCATGGATTTGATGATCATTCCATTTCAAAGCTGGAGCTGTGTTTTGGCCACTAGGACTAATAAACAGTCAAGCAGCTTCTTCTTTGATTCTCTGGCTGGAAGAGCAATGTTTTCCCTCACACAGAATTGTAACTCCTAACACTAAAAATATGTACCAGGTAAATTTTTAGTTTGGATATTTCACAAGCTTATTCTGTAATTGAAAGAAAGGAAGAAGCAAGAGGAAACAAGTAGTCCTCACTGTTCTAAAATGTCCAGGGAGAAAATTAAATAGAGTGAAACCTTCTGACTTGGCAGGCTCAGAGGTTTGAAAATAGTGGCACAGTTTTGAGCTGGAAGCCAAACATTAATGATATGAACCCAGTAGTAGGAACAATATTTTTAAATTTATTCATTAACAATCTGTAAGATGGAACCAAGAAAATCCTCATTGATTTTTGAAATGCTGCCAGATTGGGGGAAGGGGTTGATATACCAGATGGTCATGCTGCTACTCAGAGGTACCTTGACAGGCTGGAGAAATGGGCAGAGGAACTCCATCAGGTTCAGCAAAGGGAAATGCTGACTCCTGCACCTGGGGAAGAGTAACCCCAGATACCAGTAACTGGCTAGCTCCAGTCAGTTGGAAAACTGCCTGACAGACAAATCCCTGGTGATCCTAGTAGGCACCAGGCTGTACATGAGCCAGCATTGTACCCTTTCAGCAATCAAGGCAAACAGCCACCTCAGCTCTTTTAGCAAGGCCCTTGCCAGCAGGTAGAGGGGAGAGCCTTCACCTCTATTCAGCACTGGTAAGATGCACCTGGATTGTGGGGTCCAGTTCTGGACTCCCAGTACAAGAAAGGCAGAGGCATACTGGAGCTATGTGCTGTGCTCCAGCGAAGACTCACAAAGATTGACAACAGGATTGGAGTATCTGTCACATTAAAAAAGGCTAAGAGAGCTGGGACAGTTTAGTCTGGAGAAGTGAGGTTCCAGAGGGGTCTTATCAATGCGTATCAATGCATAGTGGAATGGAGCAAAGAATATGGAGTCCAGCCCTCTTAGTAGTGACCACTAAGGACAGAGACAAGAGACAATGGACACAAATTAAAAGTAATGAAATTTTATCTGACCATAAGAAACTGAGATAAGTCAAATATTGGAACAGTTTGTCCAGAGAGGCCATGAAGTCCTCATCTATTCCGTACACAAAGCCTCAGCAACCTGTTCTAGCTGCCCCAGCTCTGAGCACAGGGTTGGACTCGGGATATCCAGATGTTTCTTCCATTCTCAGCAATTCTGCCATACTTAAAAGATGGCTCAACTGAAAATCCAAATGGTGGTGGCTTTTTTATTAGATGCAAGTGTTGTTTTGAAAGATAAGGGTTGCAATACTACAATTCCAAAACCAGGTCATCAGTACAACACAGAACTAAAAAACACTGCATCTGATTATGTGTAATAAGATACATCTCAGGGATTTAAATTTAAACCTGTGGTCTGAAAAATTTATATTAACAGTATAATTCAGATCATGATTTACAGCCAAATGTACCAACGGAATAAGAGATTCCATTTCAATTTAAAGCAAACTACTGTCATGTATAAAGCAAAAATGATATTTTGAGCCCTTGTATTAAGAAAAAGATTCTTGAAGAATCAGATGATAATCTCAAAGGATTATCAGCAAGGATAAAGGACTCTTGTTTGTCCTGGATGACACTGAACAAACTTCCTTATAATTTCATATCTAGGTGTTGAAGTAGAAAATGTCTTTAAACTCTCACTTTGTGTGGACATTGGCCAGTGCCTTGACATCATTCTAGCGTAGTGTGAGATTATCAGAGCTCTCTCAATACCAGCTGTTTAGGCAGAACAGAATTTTCTTGCATCTAGTACAAAATACACCAGAATTTTATTTTCTTTAACAATAGTGTCAATGACTTTCAATTTGGTGACAATGAAAATACAGTTGAAGAGGAATAGACATCAGGAAGATTAGGGGAGCTGTGAGGAATCAACAGAGTTTCAAGGAGCAGTAGAGGCTGGGAGTAAGAGGCTGGGAGCAGTAAGACAGAGATGAGTTAACAAGCATTTACAGGCTTTCAGAAGGGAGTTTCTGTTGCTCTTGGTGCTAGCACAAAGCTTAAAAACCAAGAGCAGATAAAATACCTAGGATACAAGTAGCTAAATTTCATCCCGCTGGGCCCCCCTGCAGATTCTTTCCTTTGTATGAAACACACACTTGACTTGTGATAAGACTTGATAGAGCACTAACTGAGCTCAGTAATTAATTCAGTTCAGTTGAAAGAAGTTTGATCCACCTAAAATAAACAAAAAATATAAAATCATAGCAGACAGGGCTAGGTGCTCTGAATTGCCACCTGCATTGTTACCAGTGGTATTTTACATTATCATTTGCTTACTTGTGCCAGTTCTGCGGTGAACTTCCTGTCTTCTCTGGTCTGCTCTTCTTACTCATATTGTCCATAAATCATTGGGACTGCTGCAATGAAATTTGCTGCCAAATTCATAAAATTTGAGCTTCCTAGCTGTAAGGTCACAAGATTCCACAAGGTTAACTTAAAATGTCACCTAGATTTACCTTCCCTGATTCGTGTGCAGAAAACACATATCTCCCTGATGTTCCTCACCATCATTTAGACACATTTTAATGTCATCTGTGTCATCAGCTGTGCAGAATTCTTGTTCAAAATATGCATCACCATGACAAAGACTCCCTGCTTGACAAAGAGTTCTCACAAGTGTGATTTATTATAACTTTATTAATCTGCCTCAGATTTTTTTCACTCAACCTTTTTCAAGATATTTGTGTATCATCTTCTAAGGACCTGTGACTGTGGTAGTTACAGGAGAACTGCTTAATACTCTTGCATTTCATTGTCACCTAAACATATTTAGCTCTCTGTCAAAGAATTAGTGAGCTACACTTATACAAGTCACACCAGAGGTCAAATCTTGCTCCCAAATTCATGAACAAATCTCACTAACGTAAAATCAAACTGAATATGTGACTAATGAAACTCTATTACAGAGCAGATACAGCTGACCTTTTTTTCTCTAAAATGACCCTGAAAGGCTACAGAAAGCATTGGAAACTCAGATCTTTATCTTGTCCATAGAACAAGGCAAGCAGGCATAGCAGTATCTCCTGACTGGAGGACAACATATGTAGAATGCTGTGAAAGGTTGTGAATTTGGTCTGTTCTGAAGTCAGTGAAGAGCATTAGATTAGATTAGATTTGATTCGATTCCTCGGACCTCTCTTTAATTTATCCTAAAATGGGCCTGTACATTTGAGCACCTTCAGTGACAACAGTTCTTACGTGACAGAGGTGATCTACCACAGATGGATTCCAGAACATTTAAGGTAAGTCTAAGAGCACATAAAAACACACCAATCCACAAATGAGGTACTTCCTTCTGGAGTCAAGGTTTACAAACTGGTCTTGCACATTATAGACAAGAAGTATGGAAATGGTTCAAAGCTTTACCATAGGAGTTTCAGACTAGATATTGGGAAACATTTCTTTACTGAGAAGATTGCCAGACACACAGAATAGCCTTACTAGAGTGGTGTCCCTAGGCTGTGAGTGCTCAAGATGGATTTTGACAATTCCCTTAATAATATGCTTTAACTTTTGATCAGCCCTGTAGCAGACAGGAAATTAGACTAAGATGATCACTGTGGGTCTCTTCCAATTGGAACTGTTCAGGTTTGTTCTGTTTTATTTTAGTCTATGCTAGCCTAGTCTAGTCTAGAGATCCTATATTTTATGGTCTGTGTTTCAGACCCTTTGGACTAAAAATTTTGGTCTAAATGCATTTTCTCTTTTTCAGTCAGTGCACAATGCAGACTTGTCTCCCACAAACTCTGGCCTCCTTGTGCCCACTGCTGTTGCCACCATATTTCTCATTTCTTCTGGATCCTAAGGGAAGGTTCAGTTTGGGGCAACTCACACCAAGATGTATGAGGTCAAAACAGATTACTACATAGGACTCAGGATAGTTTTGAATGGAACATGTGAATAATTTCTGAACTGGGATTGAGACATACTGTTGTAAATGTTAGACAGAAACAGTGAATGCTGCTAGAGATGAAGACAGGTAATGGTGAAAGTGAGGAAGCTGATGGGTGCAAGGTGGCCTACATGCTGATGGAAGTGTACTGGGACAATGTGGAAAATTCCTTTTCATGGCAAGTCTCCTATCTTTCATTTGTGGATGTGACAGCAAAAAAAAAAATTACATATATTCATCAAAACAAGGACATGACACAGAATATATATATATATATATATACATATATATATATATATATACACACACACACATCTTTTGTGTCTTTTTTGGGCCAGATTATGAAAGAAAGCACAGGTTTCAGATTAGCTTTTTGATGCAAAGGTCTTTTTGTTAAATTTCTAGTCATAATGGACTAGATATGTATAAAAGAAGTATTCTTTTTATGCTTTTTGGTTTAAATACTCTTCTCTGTGCTTCTTTGACTGTGTTAGAATATACAATTTTGTTTAATTTCTGCCAGAACACCCTTATAATTAGCTCTTAATTACAGTTGTGGCTGAAGTGGCATGTACACAGGAAATTTTATTTTCTGCTGTTAAAAGTTCTAGAACAGAGACACCTTTTAGAATGTTTTGTTTTGTATGTTTGCAGGGATGAGGGATGCTGTTGTTGGGTTTTTAATTTAAATTTTCTATAAAATAAATTCATGTACAATGTTTCAAAAAAACACAGATAAACAAGACAGTTCACTAAATTATATTGGGGGGTTGGATTTTTTTTTTTTTTTTAATAAATCTTGTTTTGTCATCCTGGCCTGTATCAGCAATAGTGCAGCCTGCAGGACCAGGGCAGGGATTGTTCCCCTGTACTCAGCACTGCTGACTGAGGCTGCACCTCAAGTGCTGTGTCCAGTTCTGGGCCCCTCACTAGGAAGGACATTGAGGGGCTGGACTATTCTCTTGTCTAGAGAAGAACAATGGAGTTGGTGAATAGATTGGAGCACAGATCTGATGAGGAGCAGTTGAGGGACCTGGAGAAGGGGGAGCTCAGGGGGGACCTTATCACTCACTACATGGCCTGAAAGGAGGTTGTAGCAAAGTGCAGATCAGTATCTTCTCCCAGATAGAAAGGACCAGGACAAGAGGAAATGGCCTCAACTTGTGCCAGGGGAGGTTTAGGTTGGATATTAGGGATTATTTCTTTACTGAAAGGATGGTCAAGCAGTGCAACAGGCTGTCCAGGGAAGTGGCTGAATCACCATCCCTGGAAGTATTTAAAATACATGTGGATGTGGCACTTAGGGATATGGTTTATTCATGGACTTGACAGCGCTGGGTTAATGGTTGAACTCCACGATCTTAAAGGTCTTTTTCATCCTAAATGATTCTATAACATCTATACACTTGTCCCCATAAGAAATGCAATACAAATATATAATAGTAAAATATGGTTTATGGGCATGTTTATGTACATAGACAGATGACAGTAGAGAAATGCAAATATTGCTAGTTATAGCCAGAGCATTAAATTCCACTCTGTAGTGATATCTCAAAGTAAAGAGCATTAATTTGGGTATGAATTTTGTCCAAAATCATGACAAAGCAAATTTATGACAAATTAGGACTGATATGTTTTAGTAAAACAAAAGATACTTCTATTCCTCTTAAATTGTTTGGCAAGATGCTTTTGTTATGTTAGTCATTCTAATAAGGCAAAGAATAACATTAGAAATCATGAAGATTAGAAACTGCAAGAGATAATTTGCTATTTCTTGCCATTAAAAGCTAACCATTAAGACTGTTTCCTTTGTACATAACTGTGAGAACCTTGATCTGCAGGAGTTCCCATCCCACAAGTTGGTCATGATAATATGTTCATAGGATTCAGTAAGACCAAGCCCACAGAATTTCTATTACAAACTACTTTTAAGGTATACACCTGTGATTAGTAAAGCAAGTATATATGTATGTTAACACATATACATTTATATATACATATATTTGCAAGCTACTATGAATTACCACTAGTCAAGAACAAGCTGTTGAATTATTTATATGCATGCCTATATAAATATTTCTCCTTCAAATTATT
The DNA here is from genome assembly GCA_013400275.1 of Rhadina sibilatrix. Lineage (NCBI taxonomy): Eukaryota > Metazoa > Chordata > Aves > Passeriformes > Phylloscopidae > Rhadina > Rhadina sibilatrix. The sequence goes on along the minus strand of VWYO01012224.1, from coordinate 18,523 downwards.
ACCAATGCAGTCCATTTAGCTGCTCCCAGAAAGGGGGACAAAACAAGTGTGTAGTTAAGTTCACACAGAGGTACTTGGAGAGAAAAGCTCATTTTAGGAAGACAATGATTTACTTTTATATCTTTAATATGAATATATAAGTAGGCATAGGGCGTAGGACACCAGTCCTGTTGCTGAGTTCTCCTTTCTTAGGAGGTCAGTTTGTAGGTTATAAGAGGTTCTTTGTTCTGCAGGTTACGGCAGTTTCTTTTTTTTTTGTGCTTATCAGGCATGCTGCAGAGCCCCAGCTGTACCTATTGAGGCCAACCCAGGCTCCCACTTGTGCTTGTCAAGGTTGTTCCAGATTCTCAGGCTAGCAGTTCCTACACTGGCAGAGATTTGGTCTGTCAGTATTTCAGTAGATGTCTTCTGTCAGTAAATTGCCCCATTATAACCAGGTCACCTTTATGGCTGCTCGGACAGAGTATATGTTTTCACTGATGTTGAGTTGGTAACACACAATGAGAAAAAAACTGGAAACTGAATGTATGCTGCTTTATTTATATAATAATTTCATTTCTCTATCATCTTATCACATCCTTGATGCTGAACTTTTCCATTAAATATCTAATTTACAATATCCAAACCTTTAGAGGGCTCATGTTGAAGAAAGTAAAATATAAAAATTTACCTTTGTAAACTTACCAACAAGCAAACCATCCACACTCCAGCACAGGTGCCTTTAGAAATAATAACTATAGCTTTCAACTCCATCTGATATTCAGTATTTATGGGGAAAGCATGCTGAAAAGCTAGTTTTGTGGTAAATTCAAAATAATGTACCACACAAATTTTTTTTCAAGAGTTGTATCACTGAATAGTGTTAGCAGCTCCTACTGAGAGTCAGTAGCACTCTAATCTTCCTAGCACTTGTTTTATCACATATGTTTATTTTAATACAACTCTGAGACTGAAATTGTGATTTGTCTCCAGTGGGTCTGGCTCTGCAGAAACACACTGTCTTGGTTTAGAAAGACAGGTATCCACCAGGGAAACTGGAGTTTCCCTTAGAATGGAGAATGTAAATCCCTCACCCCCGCCAAATTATAATTTTGCAATCGAGGGCTTCCANCACCCCACTGCCAGGGGCATGTGATGCATCTCACAACAGGGTGATGGAAATGCAGATGCACCGCTCTGGGGGCGGGGTATAGCCTGGGGGGGTGCTAATGGCCCATTATCAGAAGGGGTCAGGCCTCTCCCACAGATGAAAATAGAATACACATATTTGGCTCTACAACCCAGGACACACACAAAACTAAAATACATGCTTACAGTCAAAAGCTTGCATCATCTAAAGCCCCAAAAAACAGACACAAAGGTTTCAGAAAGCCTCATAACATTCAGGCAAAGTTATTGTGATAATGACTCTTGTATACCCTGTTACATTAATATCCTAATGTTTGGGCTGGGATGTTAATCATTTTAAAAAATAATTCTGTAGTTTCTCTGTGTCCTTTATGGACTAACTGCTGTTCAACAAAGACCATTATTTCCACTCTAGTAGAAATGTTCAGATTTTCCTAAGATATGACATTTGCTTCATGTAAGGAAAAGGAAACAGTGATTGCAATAAAATAAAGGAATAAATAGAAAAGCATGATAATAAGAATCTGTGTGGGACTGAAAAATAGAAAATGAATCAAGAAAATATTTTATCTTATACATTTTATGAAAAGGAAACTTTAGTTTAAACAAGTTTAAAACAAAGGAAAAAACCCCAAAACTTTATCTAGTTGTAATAGGAGGCGAAAATTAAAAAAAAAAAATTATCTGGCTAAATTGAAACTGGAATAAAAACCTAACTGTGTTTTTTATTTTCCAATTTGCAAAATTTTTCATTTAGTGAATTAGCATCAAATTAATTGAATAGTTTATATGCTACTAACAATAATGTCCTGTGGATACACAGTCAAATATACCCTTAAAATAATGGACAGAATTTATATTAGAGCCATAGCCATAACAAATTTCAGCAGATGGAGAATCTTATTTTTAATCATCACAGCACTTAACAAGGAAAATGAAATCAACGTCTGAGCACTTATCCTGTAGAAATTTATGTACATTTTACACATGTTGTGATGCACCCAAATGACACAATCCAAGACTATAACTTAATTTCTTCAGTAAATTGTAGATGAGTAAATGCAAAAAGATCCACAAGACATTGTTTAACTTGTAGGGTCTAACTTTATAAACAACACAGAGTTGATGAAGACACAAAATCCACACCAGCTATGCCAAAAGGTAAAGTCTAGACATAATAGTCGTAACAGCATATTTCATTTTGTATGAAAACACACAGAAAATTCCATAGAAATTGCATAGAAGCACTATAAATGTGACAAATCCTTGTCAAAATGGTAGCAGAACTCTTTAAAGTTCACAAAAGCAAAGCAGATTATCACAGTGGTGCAAAACATATCATGGCCCAGGGCTAAATGACAACTTTTCTGACAGCTGGATGTTCCAGAGGAAAATGTCTTTTCAAGGATGTGAAGGCACACTTGCTTAATGAAATTTAATAACCAGCTCCTACTATGAACTGGCTAGAAACTAGAAATTCTGCTTGACTGGAAATTCTGATTATTTTTCTTTTAAATGTGTCCTAAAATGAAAAGAAAACAAAAATATTTTCTTTCCCTTTCCTCTATGGCAGGAGTATTTTCATTTTTCTTTAGAAGAAAAAAGGAATGAAAAAAAAACAACTTTATTCGTTTCCTTTTTTAGTTACTTTAAAACCATAGTGGACTACAAAAGTAGAGTTTAGGAGTATGGGGTTTTTTTCTAAAATTAGAAGGAAAAGGAGGTTTTGTGGACTCTGGGTCTCTGCACTTTACTGCAGATTTGGTTAAGCCCAGGAGTCCTTCTTCAGGGAGCGCAGTAGTTAGGGATTTGAGAACAGTGATCTGACTGAATAGTGTTTTCTGCAGTGAAAAGAAGGGAAATATTTTGATTTATTTATTTCAATGGATAGGAAATGAAATTTCCAATAACAAGTCAGTTTTGATCATGATCTCTGTTCATGATTTCTTTCAAAAGCTTAGTTTCAGCTCCTTCTTTGAGGATTTAGGATGATGACATCCTAAGGTTGCTTTCCTAAGAAACCACATTTCTCATTGGATAAACTAACTCTTATCTGTCTTTTATACAGCCTCTGAGAGTTTAAAAATATTTTTCTCACTGCAGTCAAGGTAGATAGGCCCTGCTATGAAAATATATATCTTAAAATTTCCAATCCAAATTTAAAATACATAGCCACCAGAATCTTTGCTGAGATCTAACATAGTTTCAGGAATAAATGTGAATGTAAATTCTAGTTGCTGAGTGCATTGGAACAGCATTTAGAGGATTTCAGCATTAAATTATGCTTTCAATCACCAGGAGATTAAGGAAATTTTATGTTCCCTATATCACCTTGATAGCCAGCAGTTATATAATGCTGAATCTCCTGTGTCTTCCAATATTTCAATTTAATCCCTAAACTGTCAGGTGGTCTCTAGAACAAACTCCTGCTCAGAGTCACATTTGAGCTCAGACCAAGTTGCTCAGGGCTTTTCCAGCTGGGTCTTGAAAGCTTACAGGGAAAGAGGTTTCCCAGCCTCTGCTCTGGGCAGCCTGTCCCTCCCCCTGGCTCTCGCCCTATGGTGACTCTCTCTGCCCCCCACCCCACTATGTCAAGTCAGAATGTCCCATTTCAATTTATGATCTCTCTTTCTCATCCCTCTTCCATATGAAGATATTGCTTCTGCTTTCTCAAAAAAGCACTCTTAGTCTTTGGAAAACTCTTTATATTGCTCCCAGATTTCTCTTCTCTGATTTTCAAGGGTCCTCATGTTGAGTGACTCTCCTACAAGATGTTTGACATCAACTTTCCAATGGAAAAGATGTTTTTTTTAACTCCATCAGCATGAAATTTAAATATCTGCTTTTCATAAATCTTACAACTATTTTATCTTTTCCTGCAAAATATCACAAATAAGGGAAATCAAACAAGTACATCTCTAAGCTGGTTTTCATGCCTGAGCTTATAAAAAGAAGGATGACGAAATATCTGTGCTCATTAACATACTCACTGCTTTTTCTTAGTAGAAAGTTAGATTATTTTTGGAATGAAAATATATTTGTTTATTTTTCATTTATACTTCTGCTACTTCCTTGCATAAGATATAGAGTCCAGGGATAAAATCCTGGTCTTTTATGTGCTACTAGGAGTTCTACTATTGACAAAGGGGAAAAAAGGAAAGTTCACCTCTTTTGACAAAGAGGAATATCACAATTGACTCCATACATTTTATTTGCTCGTCTCCTTTTATGTATCAGAGTGATTTTTTTTTTTTCTATCCTACTTGAAATTTCTGCAGGAAAGTCTACAATTTAAAACATTTAATTAAAAAACATACTGTAAAGATAAATTTTAGTTCATAGGTATTGTGCATTTGGCCAGGTAACTTTTCATAATTTACCTGAGCTGCCCAATTTTTTTCCAGACAGGGAGCTATCAGGAATTAAGTTCTGTATGTTGGAAATAGCTGTAAACGTTAATGTGCAAACATTGGTTTTACCAGCAGGAATTCTGAGGAATGGTTCTGCTGAATAACAAAAGAGGCACTGGTTTCAAAACAGGACAGGTTTTTATGTATGTTTTTCATTATTTTAATTTTCAGACCTATTAAAATATGCAGCTGTGGGGAAAGAAAGCTTAGATGTGCATTTTAAGTGAAATAAGACAGATGTGAAAACATGATGCTTATCTAATGGAAGATACAGTATGTTGACATATAAAGGAATTATCTTTCCAGATGATCAAAGTGCTACTTTAAAGAAAATCACCATTCCTTTCTCTCAGATCCTCTTTTGAAAGCCTTATTTTCTTAGTTAGTTTTGTTTCTTCTATTTGGTGGGGGGGTTTTGTTGTTTGTTTGTGTTTGTTTTTGTTTTTGTTTTTTAATAAAGCTGAATGTAGAATAATTTGTATTTCCTAGGTATCAGCCATAATAGAAGACAACACTGAAACTTTCCTGACACTTGAAGTGCAGTCATTTCTCTTCTCATTATTGCCTTCCTAGTCAATCTGATTTGTTTATAGTCCATTCAAGTAATTTATAAAGATAACAAATTGCAAAAGTCATTTGGAAGCCTACAGACATCCCACATCATAGAACTTCAAATAGCTGTGGTCTTTCTCCTGTCAAGTAAACTGCTATATATTCCCTATTTCTTTTGCAATTCTTGAATTTATTTAGGCACATACTTATTGATGAGTCAGTGTGGAGATCTTTGTCAATCAGCCTGTGATTCCATCATCGCTGATGTTCTGCTCTTCAAATAAGCATTTTCAGGGGAAAAAAATAAATTGGAAAAAAAACAGTCTGTAAATGTATCAGATGGCAAAAAAGAGACAATAAATGGGTAAAATTTAAAATGTGATTAAGAAAAGCCCAGTCTGTGACAGAAGTACATTTTATATGTGAGAGATGGTTTCAGTAGATGACGTAAAACCAAATGAGACAGACTTAATACAGTGAACACTTAATATAAATCATTCCAGATCAAGGCTTATAAATGCCTCTGGGAACTGTGTGTGATATCCTTGCTTCTTATTAAGGCGCCCCTTTATAAACTGCCCACTACCAATATTGCCTGTAAATTGACAACCAGCAAATATGGGCTAAGTTTGAGCAGACTCCTTAAAGATGAGTTTCAATACCTTGCAACACCTTGGCAAGCTGCAACACTTGGTAAGTTGGTACACCCACAGATGGCTTTGCTGTCTCAGAACTAAGCTGATAACAGGCCAGAGCAAAGCAATAGTGAGTAACCACTGCTCTGCTAATTAGAAGTCATGCTGGAATTTAATGCTTTATTCAGACTGTAAATAAGTAAAGAGACATGCAAAAAAGCTACCAATAGCTCTTGTGGTGACACTTGTACAGATGGTTTGAGCACCGAGGATGGCATATTTATACATATTTATGTGCATTTTATCCTGATGTGAAGAATAAAATTTTTTCTGCCTGTGAGATATTATCTTGCCAGAGGCAAAGAAGGAAATCAGAGGACACTACTAGAAGAACAGCTGAACAGTCACCTCTCTGTGGAATCTCCCAGTAAATGATTCAATACAGCAACCAGGTTATTACCCAATGATGAAGTTACTGGCCTAACATGCAGTTGTAGAGAGGTTCTTTAACATGTTGGTTTGGAAAATGTGAAAAAGGAAAATGAAACTTCAGCTTAACTGTTCAAGATAAACCACTGGCAGATAGAGAAGGAATGGCTGCAGCTGCACCTGTCATATTTCCTTCCTCGGTCCATGTATGGAACTAACCTGGATCTACTGGGGATGCAGATAGATATTATGTAGGATAATGAAGGATACATTTTACTATATTAATTACCTAGATGCCATGTTCCACTTGGCTAGGAACAGCAAACAGTTTGGGATATTTTTAATTCCTCATTCCAAGTAATTTGGCACCTCTTGGATTAACAGAAGGGAAAAATTCTAGGACAAAGGCTCCTGCAGCAACTAGAGCAGGAAGTGAGATACCCTCATCATCTCACCAGCACAGCATGTATACAGTAGATAGCTACTCTGCATTTAAAGAACAAGTTTTGGCCTAATGAGTAAATGATATATAAAAACGGGAAGGAGTGTGACCTGACAAGTCACATTGAGGAAACTCATGGAAATCAAATTGCCTCTGAAATGCTGAGAAAGCTGTCCCACATGATGGCCACAGCCTCAAAAAAACTTTCTGCACTTCTGGTTGATATGTGACAAGGGCATTAGTCTGCAGCCTGTACTTCCTGAGGACATGGCATTACAGCTGATACCAATAGAAATTCAATCAAGAAAGTAACACATTTTGATCTTTCTCCTTCTCAAACTTCAACATCAACAGTAGATGTGTATTGTATTGTAGTGTAGTGTAGTGTAGTGTAGTGTAGTGTAGTGTAGTGTATTTCATTGTAAAGTATTCAGGGACTGTGTTTTTACAGCAGAGTCTAGAACCAAGAATGATGCTGTTCTGGTCTGTTTCAGAAGGAATTCTGGAAAACACAAAAATTTGTATAAGCAGGAGAAACTTAAGGTGAGATCAGTAAAGGGCAGCTCATCCATAGGTACAATATACCTTCCCACAAAAAATATGTCTCTTTTCTATGGGGTACCACAACATTTGTGTAGTACTCCTGTTCCTAATGACCATTCCCCTAGCTAATTTCCTCCCATCTGGTTACAGACCAACACAGGACACTGCTCACCAAACCGTTTCATTTCCAGCCTACATCAGAGCTCCTCCACCCTCATTTTCTTTATCCAAAGCAAATATTTAAAAATTTCTTAATAATACCTGGAGCAGAAGGAAGGGAATCTCCAATCAGAACTTAAGTTACAGTCCTGGCTTTTTTACCAACTACTCTAATTAATAACAAGGAAAAATAAGGAAGAACAGAAGATGATATTTCAGAAGACAACACTGAAAGGGGTTAACAAGTGTTTCTTATCCAATTTATCACAGGGCTTTCTTTACTGCCCAGACAACTGGGCAGAGGAAAGTCACACAGAAGGTCAGACAAGATCTTATTAAAAAAAAAAAGAAGAAAAAGAAAAAAAAGAATTTTATTAAATTGTAATGTTAGTGATCTGTCTTTCTCAATAGTTTCTTCAGACTGGTAAGTTTGAGCCAGGGTTTTTCCAAGTGTAACATTTTTTACAGAAGCATTAAGTCATAATATGCCATGCTACCTTTGTCTACATGTATATGTGTAGCTGAGTCATTCGGAAATGAACATTCAGGTTCACAAATCACAGGCTTAGGAAATCTTTTATCATTTGCAGAAAACCAGTCATGCAAAAATGACTGCCTGCTAAAAGAGATGCAGGTTTAGGTAAGGCTTCATAATGGTCTCTTTATGTGGTCAGGATGGACTGCTATAGTCTGTTTTTAAAATAGTGAGCCCTGAGAAATGTGTAATGTTGACAAGAATCTCCTCAAGTGTGTGCACAATTTGTGTGTGTTTATACAAAATAAATACTAAACCAGTAGATAAGGACTTTATGCTGCATGTTGTAGCTTTTTCTATCACACCTTAATGGGTAGTCTGCAGTATTTGGACCTTGATTACATCTATTTCAAATTCTTGTTTCAAAATTATTGCTGGCAACCACCCCCAGCCAGCAAGCTTGCTGGCTTAAAAATCCAGTCTTGGAGTACTATTCACTGCCACCAGCCAAAACATCAGTTTTCAGTTTATAAGTAATTGTTTAATGCAACTAATAGCATTTAAGCTCATTTTACAGCACATTTTGTTTTGGTTTTCAAAATATACATTTGCTAGTCACTAGACAATAACAATTGTTTAATGGCATAATTAATTAGGCCTTGATTTGCAAGACATATGACTTGAAATCATATGATTTCCAGGATTCCAGTAATTATTTTTAATTCAGGCTATAAAATTCCATGCCATATGGACCAGCAAGGCTGGGAAAGAATCCAAAGACACAGTTTAACTTCTCACGACTTAAAAAAAATCTTATTTTCCAAACTCTGTTCAACTCCTGCTTTAGTAGACCATTTGCTATGCAGATATTTCAGTATTAAAGCTGTGAAGTCTAGTCAGCACAAGATTAAAGTGAAACGGAAATTAGTGTCTAGACCAGTTCTTTCACAGACCAGCTGCTTCATGGACACAGTATGGGTGGGTTGAAAAGGCTCCATCTTCAATGCAGCAACATGAGGGATTCAGCAAAGCAAGGCACCGTAACCACTGAGTTAGGATAGGCTACTTTGAGTTGATGGGATTCAGCAGATATCAACAAACCCAAGACTTGTTTCATTCAGAAATCCATTTCATGCATTTTACCCTTGAAGGGTATGTCAGAGAACCTTTCTCAGCTAAAGAGACCTCCCTGAGTTTTATTGCTCGCAACGATTTTATCAATGCTTATTGCTCTTAATCTTGCACCTCAGCTTCAGTTTCCCACAATTAATGAAATCCAAAACCCAAAAACCCAACTTTTTTTTTTTTTTTTAATATTATTATTTACATGAAGAACACTTATTTTTTGGGAACTCTTAAAAACCCAGGACTGAATTTCTGTTTATAGGTGGCAACCCCTCAAGTGTTCCTTCACAATGTACAGGTAACAAATTTTTCCCTCAACCCATTCAAAGACAACATTCAGAGCGGCTATTTCTCCTGTACAAGAGAAACCTGTTGTATTGAGAGGAGGGATTTTACATCAGCCAATAGTATTAATTTTAAATAACACAAAGGAAACAAGTATTCTAGATCTGGAACAGAACAAGTCAACTTACTCCATGAGGTTTTTAGTACTCAAAGAATTTAAATTCCATGTATAGGAAGATCACCGGCTTGAAACATTTTGGGTGCATGTGTAGGGGAAGGGTCAGATCAGGCCATGCCCTGTTGAGGCAATGCCCTGCCCTGCACACCCCACCCCCCTGGGGCTCTGTCCCAGCCCTGCAGTGGCCACCAATCCCTGGCACACTGGAGGCAAAGCTCCATACCTGCCTCTGGAGGCCCAGCCCAGCTCCTGAGTGACCAAATGGCCTGAAGTCCCACCTAGGGGAAGGGCCCAGGAAGACCAAGGAGTATTTAAAGCAGGACCCCAAGCAAGCATGTGACTTGATCCTTCTCTTGGAAATTCTGTCATCTGGATGCTGCTGAAACCAGGAATGGTAATTATGTTTGTTCTTTTGTACTCCTTTTCTGGTTTTCTTGTTTTAATTCCCTTGGAATTTTTGAGTAACTTAAAATCAACCAGGCTTAGAGTTTGCTAAGTTGAATGGACTAAGCTGATGCTTTGGGAAGTGTTTTATGTTGAGTGATTGCTGTTCTAAACCTTTTGCCAAAGTGCTTTTATTTTCTAAAGTTGCCAGTAAAGTTCTTCTATTGTTTTGACCTCTTGAGAACATCATGTCGGTATTTCTCCTGTACATCTGATTCAGAGTACATGAACAACTGTAAGCCTTGTTAAAAGTCTCATTGAGGAAGTTTTCTGGGGCCTTACAAATGATGATGATAAGGCACTCAAGTTTCCCTGTGATTTTGCAAGTTAAAGAATAGAACTGAAACAAGTTCTTCCTGATGATCAGAAGCTCCTCTTCAGTATCAGCAACCTGTTTTCTGCATCACATAAACTGGCAGTTTAAGACATTAAACACGCCAAAATCTTCCTTCTCTCTATAATATAAATTTGAAAAATCTCTGTTACATAGACTTTGAACATGGTATTTTTTCATTGTATGATTTTGTCTTGCTTCTTTCTACTCTGGGCAGCTCAGCTGTGTTTAGCTTATTCTCTAATTTTTGAAAATATGGCAAAACTTTCCATGGTTGTTAAAAAAAAAATTAAAATTCTCTTACTTTTTTCCCAGTTTTAGATAACTGTATATAACTTTATTTCTGCATTTGCTGAGAAGAATTGAACAGAAGTGCTAGGATTTATGCACAAAAATTTTCGAAATGCATTTTGTGCTAAAATACTTTATGTTAATAAGAATTGTAAAGTTATTACTGCACATCAGTTTCATTACGTAGCTTATTTTAAATGGGGCAGAATATTTTAATAGCCCAAGCAAAGACATGTTTTATAACTTACAACTGGAGATATATCTGTAATTTATTCCATAAAATATGCATGAATGATTTTCAGCTCCATTTAACTAATGTGTTTTGAAAATTCTTTGCAACAGTAAATGCAGCAAATCTCAGGCAAGACAAGCAGTAATGTGTGAGTGTGGTTAAGAGTAACTTTTCATTTTGCGGTTCAAATTTTGGACCAGACATTTCCTTACACAGATTACTCTGGAGTGTGACAGACTGAACACCAGGTATAAAATTTCAAACTGTGTCAGAAAATAAAAATGCCCAAACATTATGAACTACTCACGCTGTATTTGTTAAAGGAAAAAGAAGGGTGTGCATCCTTATATTGATTGGGAGAGCCTCTAGGAATGATGAGGTACTCCACAGATTGATACAAAAGATAGTCTTGTCCTGAGACAAGAGCTACTAAACAGAGTGAAGGATAACTGAGAAGAAGCAGGGATTATTTGGTGCTGCCCAGTGCAGGTGAGCATGGTCTAAGATCTGTTAAAGTCTCAGAATCCCCAAGACACCTGGGCTTGCCAAGAGCACATTGTACTCTGCCCTCATTCATCTGCATGCAAAGTGTGTCACACCCTTCCACTGCTGTTACCTCAACTCAGGTCAGCAGTGCTGGGGTCTGGAAGGCTTGTTCCTGATGTTTTCAGATGTTTTCTGATGTCAGTGTGAACAGCCTGGGTTCCTAAAACTGAACAAAGAACAACAAATGTAACTTTGCAAGTAGCTGATGTGATATATCAAAAGGGACTTAAAATATGTTGCTAATAATTACCTGAAGCTTCAAAATTGCAAACAAAATTCCCATACCTAGAGTCATCCCACTTATCTTAAATATATAACTTAAAGGAACCAACTCAGGAAATGAGCATCCCAGTTGTTTCTTATGATAAATATCTAGAGCTAGTCACCTCTATGGAGTAATTCAGCACCTAAAAGAAGTGATTTTTGTAATAGATCATAGAAAAACATTAAACCCAGTTCCAGACAGGGAACAGAACTGCACTTCTGCTTCACCTGCAGTGAATTTGTAGATGACTTATATAGTAATATGCCCTCTTTCACATATTTCAAGGCCTGTGATTTTTCTCACTTGTCTACTCAGAAGTTTAGTTTCAAAAGGCAGAATGAATGGGTTTTTTGATTTGGATCCAGTAGGGTTTGTTATTAGGACATAATTCTAGGGCTTGATAAAGTATCTAATGCTGGGAACCATTTCCGGGTACTGTATGGTCCTCAGAGAAGCTATAGATGTATATTCTGCATGAGCAGATAGTGAGATGGACTAAAAACTGGCTGAATGGTCTGGTCCAGAGGGTGATGATCAGCAGAACAAAATCTAGTTGGAGGGCAGTCAGTAGCCATACATTCCAGGGATCTATACTGGGTCTACTTCTATTTCACCTGATGGGGCAGAGTGTGCCCTCAGCAGACTTGCAGACAACATCAAACTAGGAGGAGAGGCTGATATGCCAGATCATCCTGACATTCAGAGCCTCAGCAGGCTGGAGAAGTGGGCTGTCAGGAACCTCCTGAAGTTCAGCACAGTGAAATGCAAAGTCCTTCGCCTAGGGAAGAACAACACCGAGCACTAGTGTATGCTGTGGGCTACCCAGCTGGAAAGCTGCCTCACAAAATTTGTACATCTGCAAATATTGTGAATATATGTGTGTTTTTTTTCAACGTGTGAAAAGCTGCCTTGATATATTCTGTTTTCAGATGTTGTAGCAAAAAATGGAAAAACAGTATGAGAAGTATAATGTTACTTTACATGATTGCTAGTTTTGAAATGAAAATATAGTTATACAGTCATCTTCACTTTAAAGACTTGAACATTGCTATTCATGGAAAGATGGGATTGAAAATGCAGCAAACAGAAACCTAGATAGTAGAAGAAATATAACCCATGCAATGGCAAATGCATTATTTACTACATGCTAAATTGCCCCGTTAACACATCTTTCTTGACCTTGAAATATCACACTGAAGACAAAAGAGTAGTTCTGCTTCAATGCTTTTTTTTTTTCTCTCTCTCATTTTATGTAGAAAATGACAAGATGTCTAGGATATCTGGCCATTGTAAGTGTATCTGTTGCTACTCCTTGTCAAGAACATACATCAAGCATAATATTCAGATAAGTGTGAAATAAAGGTCAACAAAACAATATTTGAACAAATATAGACTAGACATTGATCTAACATTCAGTTTGCTAGAATAAGAAAAGTATTTGAGGATTAAAGGATTATAAATTAGGTGTGCAAGTTATGTGTCACCTCTGCATATAATGGAAGTTTTAAGATGAAAAAGGCAAATGAAAAGTCACCACTACCTGGAATGTAAACTTTGTTTGCTTTCTTGTGTCAGTGGCAAATCAAACTAGTATGAAGCATAAGGCCTGTTTGTTTCCAAAAAAAAAACCCCAAAAACACACACACAAAAAACAAAATCCCAGCAAACAAAACAAAAAAGCAAAAAGTAAAACCCCCCAAAACTCCCTAACACAACTATTCAGCTATCTATTCCAGCATAAATAAATTAGGTGTTTACTACTCTGATAGTAAAGGAATAAATTGAATAAAAGTATGGAAATATTTTGTAAGTAACAATTAATTTTACTGTCACGGATGATAGGTGTTGATGGTTGATTTCTTTTTTCTCTCCATGGAGGAGGTCAAACCCAAGAGGAGTAGCAGAGTTTTGAGGAGCATTTGGCTGATTTCCTTGCATTACTCTGCTCTAAAAGCAAAGTTAAAATTAAGAAGTTAGATACAGTATATGACAACAACTGGAATGGAGCCAAGATAAATGCTCTGGGCATATTGCCTGCATCCATTCAGATTTCAAGAAGGTGGTGTCAGTTTCACTGAGTATTTAGTCAGATGCTTATATTAACAATTAACAGCCTAGAGTCCTATGTAGCAGACACAGAAATAGTATCCTTTTTTTCCATGTTAGTAAAGCTATCATCAAAAACTTCTGTTTCAATACAAAATTTGAAAATTCAAAAGCACTTGCTCAAAATTTTGCGTCATTAGTGCTAGAAGTTGTAAACTTCAACCCAACTCCCAATTCAATGTTTTAAAGATCTTGTGTGGACATGTATGTTTATGTATCTGTGGATGGTAGAATGTGTATGTGCATGCACATTTGTCTGCATATAAAATAATGGGTACATATGATAGAGTACAGGACAATTTTAAAACTGGTGACATTGCTCTACTTATTTGACAGCTTGAAATAAAGGCTGGTTTATAAATATCTCTTTGAGACCAGAAGAGTGCCAATATTTTATTCTGGACCAAAAACACTGAACAATACCAGCAGCAAGATACTTAATTTCAATATTAATTATAATCCCTCTCTCCCCTAAGAAAGTTGTTCAGTTGTTTTTTGATGGGTTTTTTTTGGTTTGTTTTTTTTGTGTTTTGTTGTTTTTTTGGT
>VWYO01012223.1:0-10979 GCA_013400275.1 Rhadina sibilatrix | reverse complement strand
GACTGAATCCTTGAGCAATGTTTCTATGAAAGAATAGTCATGTGACACATCTACTAATGAAAGACTCTCCTGTTTTCTCTCCCCATTGCAGACTTTTGCTTAGCAAAAAAGGTATTCTCTTCCCTTCTTCTTCTAGGAATGTAGTTATTCTGTGATTTGTCGTAGTGTTGTCAAGTAGACCCTTAGTGAGTAGCTTTTGATCTTTTTATCATTGTGGCATTGACTGTAGAGTATAAAAACAGAATCATAGAATCATCAGGGTTGGAAGAGATCTTTGAGATTGTCCAGTCCAACCATCCACCCAGCACTGCCACTGTAACCCCTAAACCACATCATCCAGTGCCAGATCCAAATGCCTCTTAAACACCTGCAGGATGGTGACTCCCCCACCTCCCTGAGGAACCAATTCCAGTGCCTGATCACCCTGACAGTGAAAAGATTTTTTCTAATATCTCATGTGAATGTCCCCTATCTCAGCCCAAGGCCATTTCCTGTACTCCTGTTCCTGCAGGCCTGGCAGAAGAGACCGACCCCACCTCCCTCCCTCCACCCTCCTTTCAGGGGGCTGCAGACAGCCCTGAGCTCCCCCCTGAGCCTGCTCTTCCCCTNTGGATAGACTCAGATGGAGCCTGTCCAGGCCTCCAGCAGAGCCTTCCATCCCCTGAGCACACCAACACTGCCACCCAGCTCAGTGTCTTCTGCACAGTTACTGAGGGTGCCCTCGATCCCCATGGTGGTGTCCAGGTCATCCATAAAGAGGCCAAACAGGAGGGCCCAAAGCAGAGCCCTGGGGAGCACCACTGGTGAGCAGCTGCCAGCTGGATTCATCTCCATTCACCACAGCTCTCTGGGCCCAGTCATCCAGCCAGATTCTCACCCATGGGAGAGTCCACCCACCCAAGCTGCAAGCAGACAGTTTTTCTAGGAGGGTGCTGTGGCAGATGGTGTCAGACACCTTACTGAAGTGATAGACACATCCACAGCCTTCCCCTCATTTACTAGGTGGGCCACTTTGTCATACTAGGAGATCAGGCTGGTCAAGCAGGGCCTTCCTTTCATAAATCCATATGGGCTGGGCTTGATCTCCTGGTTGTCCTGCATATGCCTTGTAATGGCACTCAGGATGATCTCTTCCATAGCCTTGCCTGGAACCAAGTTAGGCTTCCAGGCCTGTAATTCCCCGGATAATCCTTCCAACCCTTCTTGTAGATGGGTGTTACATTTGCTAATTTCCAGCCAGATGAAACTTGTCCAGTTAGGCAGCACTGCTGATAGGTGATTGAAAGTGGTTTGGCAAGTTCTTTCAAGAGCTCCCTCATTAGTCTGGCATGGATCCCATCAGAGGTCATAGACTTGTGAGTGTCTGGTTGGCACAGCAGGTCACTAACCATCTCCTCCTGGGTTATGGGCCCTTCCTCAGCTCTCTATCCCTAACTTCCAGCTCTGTGAGCTGAGAATCCTGAGGGACAACTGGACAATATTAAAGGCTGAGACAAAGAAGGTATTAAGTTCCTCTGCCTTTTCCTCATCCTCTGGCACTACACTCACTACCTTCAGCATTCAGCAAATGATGGAGACGTTCCTTGACCCTCCTTTTGCTGTATTTATAGAAAACTTTTTTGTTGTCTCTAAGGCCAAGTTCTAGTTGGGCTTTGGTCCTTCTAATCTACTCCCTACGTGACCTTGCAACATCTTTATAGTCCTCCCAAGTTATCTGACCCTCCATCTGGAGAGAAGACATTTTTTTTTCCCCCCAAAGTTCCAGCATAAGTTCTCTGTTTAATCAGGGTGGTCTTTTTCCCTGACCACTTGTCTTTCAACCACATGGGCATGGGCTGCTCTTGAATATTTCACAATTCCTTTTTTTAAAGCATATCCAGCCTTCCTGGACCCCTTAGCCCTTCAGGACTGACTCTGTCAATCAGTGTCCTAAACCAGGCCAAGGTTTGCCCACTGGACATCTAAGGTGGAAGTTCTGGTGCCCCTCTTTACATCACACACTATTGAAAACTCTGACATTTTGTGGTCCCTTTGCCCAAGGCTGCCACCAACCACCACATCACCCACCAGTCCTCTGTTCACAAACAACAGGTCTACCAGGGAACCTCCTCCAGTAGACTCTCTTACCCGTTGTGTTAGGAGGTTGTCTTCCAAACACTCCAGGAACCTCCTAGGCTGCTTCCCCTCTGCTGTGCTGTATTTCCAGCAGACATTTGGCAAGCTGAAGGGCTGGAAACCATGAAACTTCTACCAGCTGCTTGTAGAACACCTCATCTGCCTGTTTGTCCTGGCTGGATGTTCTGTAACAGCCTCCCACCAGCAGATCCTCCCTGCTGACATCCCCCTGACCTTCTGCCATCATGACATCAAATTACTTTTCTACTTGAAACATGTCAGGAAAATCATGGTGCAGGCACCAAAAACCTGTTAGACTGTGCCTTGCATCACATCCAGCCTTCTATAAAGGCAGCTCCACCTGCAGCAGTCTTCCCCTGGGAACATTCCTTCTTAGAGCAATCTTTTCCCAGGAATACTCCTTAGAGAGTCACTCAGTATCAGCAGTGTGAGAGCTCTCCAGCCAGGGATTTTACTGGGATTACACTGCCAAATCCATAGCAATCAACAAACTGATTCTCTGGTTTTCCTTCCTTTGGAGCTGATTTAAACCTCAGGCCCACACCTATTTCCATGGCACAAATGAGGATGTTCCTCACTTTTGCTTGCATAATGCTCCTCTATTTCAAAAGTCACACAAAACTGTACAAGATGCTCCTGTGTGGTGCAATAAACAGTAGAGGGTTAATCTCCATTTCTACCCTGCCCATCCTTCTTAATTTTAGAGATTCAGGCTGCATTCCTTCCAAGAATCTTCTCTCATGCAAAAGAATAGGCTGTCCATCAATTGATAAGCTTCAGCTGCAATTTTCTAAGAATTTCTGACATTTGTCTGTCTGTCTGCAACTAAAGTGTCTTCTTTTGAGATACCTGCTATGCATTATGGAGTTACTCCACAAGTTTCAGTATCTAATCCACCACTACACTCTGGCACAGGCAAAGTTAGAATAGTCCTTGCTCTTCCTCTCAGCTGGATTATATTATTTGGAGGTTTTTGCCTCCTAGCCTTTACTCTATGTATATGATGGTTCAGGCCCTTTGCAGTGGTAGAAAGGTGGAAAGAGGTTTTCTGCCTTCTCATTTGTACTCTTTCCCCTCCTGCAGCTCAAGCAAGTTTGCTGCAGTTGGATTCCATAAAGCTCTGACAGAGGAGCTGTCTGCCCTGGGAAAGGATGGAATAAAAACAACGTGCCTTTGTCCGGTTTTTATCAACACTGGATTTGTCAAAAACCCCAGCACAAGGTAACTCTCAATACTCTGCCTTCCTGTGCTGCCCTCTGTGCATCAAGGCACTGCATGAAATCCCCAGCTTTAGGCCTCTGTTCCAGCTGGCTGTGTAACAAGAGTGTGCATCACTGGCTAAAGAAAATCTGCAGTGTCCTTTAACCCGTGCAATTGTTGCATTTGAATTACCTGAGTTTGTCCCTCCTAGATCAGCTGGTACCACCCCTTTTTCCCACTGCAGCTCTCATGTGTTTGCTTTCCTGTGTAGGCTTGGAAAGATTTTGGAGGTTGAAGAAGTTGTAGAGGCTCTGATGGAAGGAATAGTGACCAACCAGAAAATGGTTTTTGTCCCACCACAGCTAAACATTGCTTTGCTTTCTGAAATGTAAGTACAAAAGAAAATGAAACAATGGTTGTGGAAACAACAATACTACCTGAAGATACAAGGTTCAAACTTGTAACTTCTGAGTCAGCAGAAGTTCCGGAAAAATCTGCTGCTTGTTACTGTTTGTTTCTTCATGTCAGAACTGAGGCCACAGAGGCTGAGAATGTTCCTTCAAAAGGCCTTTACTGCTCTCTGCTATGTAAAGCCAGATTTATCCTCTCACACAACTAAATTATGCAGCGCAGCTGCTGTGCTGAGGATGTGTTTTTACCAGAGCTGCAGTTCCAAACCTGGAATTCACATCACTAAGAAGTTAGCTTCTCAGTTAAATCCTGTAGTATCTCAGGAAACACTTGGTAGTTTCTTGTTTGCTAAACCAAACACCAGACAGTGGGAAAAATATTTTAAATCTTTTTGCAACTCCAAAATCTGCTTGTTGAGAGTGCAAGACTGCAGAAGAATGGGCAAGTCAAAACTGATGCCATCAAATCACTTAGAATGCAAGGAGAACTTTGCTTTTTTTGTCATAATTTAGGACAGGGGAATAAAGAGACAAACGTCTTTAAGAGAAGGAATCTTAAAAGTAGAAACTGCACCTCAGTTTGAACATCCTTCCACAGGCCTGCTGCTTTGCAGAGCATGAAATGTAATACACAACTACATCTGTACAATATTAAACCTTCCTGGATCCTGCAGCAATATTGCAGTTCATATAGTGCCCGCAGACACCTGGCATTGCAACTGTCCTAAAAGGCCAGGACTGGACTGTAATTAGCCAGAGAATGATTAGAGCTATGGACATAATGCCCAGTTTTATACTTAAGTCTCAGTTCATTTGTGTACATGCATTCTGCTCCCAGACCAGCTCTTCCCTCACCTGCAGTGCCACTTTCCCCCATCATTTAAGTTTCTATCCCTCTTCTAATTTCATGTTATTGTCTCTTTCAGGGTGTTCCCAGAACGCGCTCTGAACCTTGTGAAGAAGATGACCACTCCAAAGTTTGATGCAGTCATTGGGCAGAGAAGCACCCAGTGAAAAGCAAGAACTGATTCTCATTTCCCAGTGCAAACAGAACTTGTGCTGAGCAGAGTTCAGCTGGCTTGATTCAAACAGAGCTCAGGCAGGTGCTTCCAGGCCACCATTCCCAGGCACACCTAAGGGCTAACCCCACACCTGCAGCTGGAACACACCTGCATAACAGGGAGTGTTGGCAAAGCAGTGATGCAGCTCTAGAAGGGCTGCTTTGAATGTACATCCCATTGCCTTGATCCCATTGTGCTGAGGCAGCCAGGAATTCCCACAAAGGCCATGTTTGGGACAGCACAGCTGCTGAGCTGAGTGCAAAGGGATTGCCTGAGAACATGTTAATCTGGACTCATCCCTGAGCAAAAGCATCTTGCAAGAAGCAATTTATAGAGGAGGTGGGTGGCCTGTTTCATCTCACTTGAAAATTTTAAGTTAAAAAAAAATGTGCTCTGATGAACACTTAAAGGTTTTCTGTGCATTTGTAATGAGCATTATTGAATTAATTATTTGTATTATTGAAATAATACAGCCTTGTTTGTAATGTAATGTCTAATTACAACATCTATCAATTATGCATTAGCACCATCAACACTCCATATTACAAATAAATACATTTTTCTAACCCAAAGGTGTCTCTCAGTAATGAAAGTGGTGACCAGGTCCAGGCAAGGACAGGGGAGCAGGTGCTGCAATGCTGAAAGGATCAGGCAGAGCCTGCCAAACACCAGCCCAGGCTGCAGGAATGAGGCAGTCCCCAGGCACACAGGGAAGCCACGTCAGGGTCAGTGAGGAACAGGGCCAGGCAGTGCAGCCCATGCACGGGCCAGGGCTTAAAGGCAGTGCCAGGGCTGGGGGTGCAGGGGAAGGCTCCAGACGAGCCATAGCAGCTCCTCTTCACAAGCCAGGAGCCTGCCTTGACAGCACAGGAGGTGAAACCCCTAAAGGTCTTTGGCCTGGGGTCCAAGAGAGCAGCAGCTGCTGACACACGGGTCAAAGACCCCTCCAGAGCACAGAGGATCTGTGCACCCACTTGTGCAACTCCCACTGCTGCAGGCGCTGCTGGCCTGCAGCCATCCCAGGCAGGCACAGCTGGAATCTGTCCTGTTCACCTGAGCCCTTCAAGTCGTTCTGTAAACAGGCTCTTCAGAAAAGGGAGAGCCCTCACCACCCAGCTCCTCCTGCTCTTAGCTGGCAACAGGTAGAAGCACTGTTGACAGCTTAAATAACACACAACTGATTTCCATTTTGCCCACGGAACAGTCATGTAACAGGACACTTCCCAGCCTCACCTCATGTGCTTCACGGTGCAGGATTCCTGCAGCTGAGACAGGAAAGGGAAAAAGGGGTTCATGAAATTCAGGACATTAAAAAAAAAATGTTGTAAGCCAATCAAAGAATACTCAGGCATGATTTCCATTTAAAAACCAAGCCAAAATGTGGGGGGGTTGCATCCCTGCTTCTTTTTGAGCTGCATATTGCCCTCTTGCTACCACAACAGTCCTGTCACACATGAGAGACACTTGAAGCCACTTGATCTGTGTGGGTCTTTGGTTATGTTCACTTCCACCTGTTCTTACCTAGTGAGGAGTCAAAAAGCCTAAAAATACAGATGCTTCAGAAGTTCAAAAGACCTGCCAGAGCAAGCAGCATACCAGCCAAAACGTTTGTGCTTAGCACTCCCTGGAACATAAGGGCTAAATCAGTACTTAACTGATTTGTGGGTACTTGACAGTTTTCTCTTGTATGGCTGCCAAACATTCCTAACTTCCCACCCAACTTAGACCCACCTTCCACATTTCTTCTATTTCATGACTTGAATCCTTGCTCAAAGGAAGATCACAGTCCAGTAACTGCACAGAAAAAAAGACCCTGGAGAAAAGTCAACATTGGATGAGTTGGCCCTTTTCTCTGACTGGGGAAGGAGTGGCTTCGGTAGGACACACCAGACAAGATGGTTGGCTTCTCCTGGCACACCATTCCTGGCATTCCCATTCCCACAGGGCACAATAGCCCTGTGTATCATTCAGATTCTGATGGCAGCATTAAACTGGAAGTCAAAAATCCATCCAGGGAACGACAGCGCTCTTTTGCAGAGTCTGGAGTCTCAGCACACTTGCTCCTAAGGAAGGGGGACTATTGATTCCTGCTTTGCCAGATCCAGTTCTGGTTCTCAGAGCCCAGGGGAGCTGGGAAAGGCTTACTGGGAAAGGCAATTTGTGCAGTACTCCGTGTGTGTCTGTGGTTCTGTTCTGTGTCTTCTATGGCTGCAAACCTTCTGCTTGGCATGAAGAAACATATGCAAAACCAAGGATTTCAGCCTTCATCTCCCAAACTCCAGTGACAGAATTGAGTCACCAAGCCCCCCAGGCTCCTCAGTTCTCTTTCTGGCCACAACACTCAGCTGAAGCTGAGCCCAAACTCTGGTCACACGTGGCTGCCCAGCAGGAGTCCATGTGAGCAGCTTTCATGCAGCCACCTACAGCTGAGTCCCAAATTTGAAGAGCAGTACCTCCCACCCTGCTCTAGGACCCCTTACGAGTCAGGTGAGTGACTCTGGCCCTGTGCTCTGCCTCCTGCTGAGCTGTCTCTGGGAGTTGGTGCTTCCATGCCCTCCCTGCCTCCTCTTCCTTGGCCCCAGCACTGGCTGGAGCCCTGTGCCAGGAAAATGACAGCGCTGCTGAGCCGTGCAATTGGGGTCTGGCCCAAACACTGATGTGTTAATTGAGCAGAGAACCAAGTTCCAAGAGAGAAGTAGGAAGCGCCCAGCTCTGAATCTCTGTGCTGGAACTGACCTGGTGTCTCATGGACAAGGTGAGCTGCAGGCAAAGCACCAGGACAAAAATAATACTTTTCAAAAACTGTAATCTTAACTGGACACAGTTTTGGTCAGTTGTTAGATGCTTGTGAGCCCGTCACACTTCCCCAGGCAGCTCAAAAATATCCTTACATAAAATGATGAACATGACTGTGATACATCAGGTTTTCTAACTGAAAAACAAAGGAGTAAGGTCAGCAATCCTTTCCAGGGAAGGCCATGCAGTTGTATTGAAAGAGCTGGAAGAAACACCTGAAAGTACTTTTCTCCTATTTCCTGCAAGCATTCCTGTTCTGCTTAAAGTTCTGGATACTCCATTTCATACAAGTGAGTCCAAGTGTGATTTAGATTAAATTAGATAAAAAATGGCCCAATTCATGCAATATAATGCCATTTTCCAAAGGACTTATGGAAACCAAGCAGCTGCAGCATAAGATGGAAGGTCTGAGTATGGTTAACAAAACAAAAGACACATTAAGACAGCTAGGCAAGAGCTCACCTGTGGAGTCCCAGAAGCTGAAAGGACTTGTCTCATTCAGCTTTCCTTAGGGGACCTGAAAGAGGATGGTGGGGGACGAAGCCTGCTGACAATGCAGAGAGAAGCAATGGAAGGAAGGACCACGAAGAAAACTGCTCAAGGACCTCATGGTGCTGAGCGACTCGACAGGCACAAAGCACAAAAACTGAAAAGCATTACAATACAGAGTTGAATGGAACTTAAGATACTTTTGTCAGGAACTGGACGAGCAATTTTACTGCCACTTCCGCCCCTCTTCCACCTGTAGCAAATGACAAACAAGAACACGTTTTCCTGCTTCCTTGATACAAGGGGCTGAGAGAGGGACAGAAAGGCACAGAAAAACCGCCCTAAAAGCCACGCTTCTTTATCCACGCTCCTATCAGCTGCGGGGCGAACACGGTTCTGCGAGGACAGGTTGGAGCGCAGACCGCAGCTCCTGCGCAGACCTCCCCCAGCGCCAGGTCACGGCCATCAGCGCAGGGACAGCGGGAGCTCAGGGCGGGACAGCCCCGGGGGTGGATCCTGCGGGAGCGGACGGGACCAGCGGCGCGCACTGAGACGGGCAGCGGGTAAATAAATCAGCAACCCGCGCCCGCTCCAAAGAGAGTAAAGTTCAGTTCGGTCCTCAAAAGAGTTCCGGGAAAACAATGAATCTGTTTCTGGAGCTTCTCCTGTTCCTGGTCACGCTCCTCTACTCCTACCTGGAGGCTTTTGTGAAGCTCTTCGTGCCCGTGAGGAGAAAGTCTCTCAGCGGGGAGCTGGTGCTCATCACGGGCGCTGGCCATGGCGTCGGGAGAGCCACAGCCTTGGAGTTCGCCAAGCGCCAGAGCAGGCTGGTTCTGTGGGACATCAACAAGGTAAGGGCACACTCGTGTGCTCGCTCCGTCACCTCCGAGTGCACGGGGGATCGAGGGGCGTCACAAGGGCAGCGCCAGATGGCAGCCCCGTCGCCTCCTTCCAGCCCGCTCCCGCCGGCTCCCGCTCGGCTCCTCCGGCTGGGATGCGCAGCGCCAGGAGAGGCTTTGGCCGCGCTCGCAGCAGAGGATGCGGGGCTCCGGCCCCACGGGCACTCGCTGCTGCTGGGGACGGAGCAGAGCACCTGCGAGAGGGGCTCGGGAAGCTGCTGGCGGAGCCGCTGAGACCAGAAGGCTGTTTGCGGAGAGGAGCGGGTCTGCCTTGGCTTGTTCCCTCTGTGGCCTCGGGTGTTCCGTGTGCACGGCCGGGAGGTGTGTGTTCTCTGCGCTCCCACCAGCAGCATCACGGTGCCGGGCTGTGTGCGAGCCCTCCGGGCAGCTGCGCGGGTAAAGGACCTTGGCAAGCGGAGGATGGGCAGATCAAACACGCAGCACGGCGTTCAGAAGGGATCAAGGCAAAGTGCGGAGTGCAGGTGCAACAGGGTGGGTGGGGGGCTGGGCTTTCTGTTTCTGACATGCTGGGTCAGCAAAGAAGTTGATTGTGTCATCCTGAAGCTGCAAAATAGACCCCAGCACAGGCCCCCACTGGCACGGCCTTCTGGCAGCTGGGTACAAGACAAGAGCAAAACCACTCCTGCCCTGGCTTTGTGAGCTGATACAGTGACAGAGGGAAGCTTCTCTTCTGTGTCAAGTGCAATTCTGTAAGGAGGGTCTCTCTGCACTGTGCGCTGCTGTGGTGGGTTGACCTTGGCTACATGCCAGGTGCCCACCAAGCTGTTCTGTCATTCCCTCTTCTCAAGTGGACTGGGCAGAGGAAATAACATGGGGAATAACATGTAGGTTGAGATAAAGCAGTTTACTAAAGCAAAGCTGGAAGGTTCTGCACACAGCAGCAAAGAGAAAAAAAAACAAACCTTTATTCTTTACTTCCCATCAGCAAGAGATGGCCGCCCACGTGATGGGAGGTGCTTGCTCTGGAAGGCAAACATTGTAAATACCGGATGCCCCTCCTCTTTTTCCTCCTTTTCTTGGCTTTTACAGCTGAGCTGTCATCATACGACATGAAATATCCCTTTGGTCAGTTTTGCTCTGCTTTCCTCATCGTGTCCCCTCCCAGGCTCTGCTGATGGGGCGGGGAATGTTGGGAACACAGCACTGACGCTGTGCCAGCACCGCTCAGCAGCAGCCAAAAAAACGGGTGTGTTACCAACCCCCTCCCAGCAACCCGTGCAAAGCACAGCCCTGCGAGGATGCTGTGGGGAAATGAATTCCAACTCAGCCAGACCCAATACAACCTGTGGCTCTTCTCACAGCCGGCATGTGAATACAGAAATGCACAGAGCCACTCGCGACACCTCAGGGTGTCAGCCAGGCCCGTGTTGCACCAGCTCTGCTCGCACTCGCAGCGCTGCCTGCTGTGCTGTGACAGGCACCTCGTGCCCTCTGCCTGCTGTTACATGTGCCTTACCAAGCCAAACTCACTCTTGTTGCCACATTCCGAAGGCTAAGAGAGAATTGGGATTGTTCAGCCTGGAAAAGCGATGGCTTCGGAGCGACCTCCGAATTGCCACCTTCGAGTATGTGAAGGAGGCTGGCAAAAAGATGGAGAGAGAGTATTTCCAAGAGCGTGTAGTGACAGGACACAGGGAAATGGTTCAAATTTCAAATCGAAAGAGAGGAGGTTTAGATTGGATATTAGGGAGAAATTCTTTACTATGAGGGTGGTAAGGTAC
Source organism: Rhadina sibilatrix (assembly GCA_013400275.1). Taxonomy (NCBI): domain Eukaryota; kingdom Metazoa; phylum Chordata; class Aves; order Passeriformes; family Phylloscopidae; genus Rhadina; species Rhadina sibilatrix. Next base: position 246 of record VWYO01012223.1, on the reverse strand, counting down.
TGGAACAGGTTGCCCAGAGAAGTTATAGATGCCTCATCCCTGGAAATGTTCAAGGACAGATTGAATGGAGCCATGAGAATTTGGTCTAGTGTCCTGCCCATTGCAAGGAGGGGTTGGAACTATATACTCTTAAAGTTCCCTTCCAACCCAAATCGTTCCATGATTCTGCAATTTCCTTTCTGGTAGTCACTCTTCACAGATCCAAATATTCCAGCTGGAATACCTATACTCTCAATGACCCCACCT
>VWYO01012222.1:3082-18952 GCA_013400275.1 Rhadina sibilatrix | reverse complement strand
AAAAAAAAACAACAACACCACAACACCACAGTAGGATAAGCCTCTGGAATCTGTTTTGGTCCTGGACCAAATTAGGTGGCTAAAATAATTGACATGATTCCATCTACATTTTGAAATGATGCCCTGCTACAACATTTAGTCTTTTCCTTAGCTTTGGGATTTTTAGGGTATTTCAGTTCTACCAGCTGAGATGCAGCTTGAGAAGCTCTGAGCTGCTTTAGGAGCCTGGAGTTCAGAGGAAAAGATTGGAACATTGAGGGAAAAACACGGATGAGAGGGAGGGCGATGCTCATCCTGCTGATGGTTTATTAAACACAGATCTGGGTGGTCTGACCATAAACACACCTCATCAACACTTAGCTCTGAAATGCTGAAAGTTGGATGGGTCTTGACCAGAGAGAAACTCCAGACGTGCCAGAAGATGCTCCTCTATCCCCTCCTAATGAGAGTCCAGGAGAAATCCACGTGATCAAAGGACAGCAAATTTAAAGTGAATTAAAGGAACAACCACTTTCTGCAGTTCAAAGCAATGCCTGGAATTCAGGCTTTGAAGAACCCGGAGTGAAATGTTGGGATTTTTTATTTTTTATTTTTTTTCCCTAATCTGATTTTTTTTTTTTTTAAGGCTGGGTAATTTTACGACTGCTAATAACATTTGTAACTATGCAAGCTAAGACAATAACAGTGGTAATCAAATCTCATGCTTCAGGGCATAAATTGATGGCTTGGAGGGGTTATGGAGAATTTTCTGGTTTTCCCACCACCGAGTCCATGATTTCACAACTGACTAAGTGCATTACAAGGAGGGGGGGTTGCTGCTTCAGCCAGACAATTGATCTAATCTGTAATAACAAATCTGACACCAAAGTACAGCGAGCTGCCTGTCTGCTGTGCAAACACAAAGAGGTTTAGGCTCAAATTCAGGGAAATATTTGGTTCTTCTTTTCCAGTTAGTTTCCTGCAGACCTTCTGAAAAAAAAGCAGCAAGATGTAGGTTAAAAACATCCAAAAAAAACACCAACAAAAAAAGCCCACAAAACTTTAGAGCACGAATGTAACAGTGCATCTGAAAGATCATTTAGGGAAGGGGGTTCATCCACAGGTTCAGGCCCAAAGATCAGGATGGGAAACAATTCACAGAGTGGGCTGACTCGGGTGTCCTATGGCCAACCACATATTTCCATATGTTTCCATCAAAAAAAAAAAAAAAAAGGAGGTCGTGGTCTCTTTTCCTTGAAAAACAGGCACAGCAGGAGATGAGAGAGCTCAGCCTGGAGATGGGGATTTAGGTTTAATTCCCAGCTGGACCAGAAAGCTCCCAACAGGTTTGTACTCTGCATCAGGACAGACAGACTGAGCTCTGGAGAACATTTCATCCAGCAGAAAACAACTGAAGATGCCCTGGACCCAAGCTGGGGCACAGCTGGGCCTCACTTTTGTTACAGAATTTATGGAAGGACGGTTTGAGCTCCAATGGTGCCACAGCAGAGCACTCCTGGTTTTCCATGGAATCCCAGATTGATTTGGGTTGGGAGGGGCTTGGAGCTCATCCAGTCCATGGGCAGGAACACCTTCCACTGTCCCAGGCTGTCCCCAGTGTCCAGCCTGGCCTTGGGCACTGCCAGGGATCCAGGGGCAGCCAGAGCTGCTCTGGGCACCCTGTGCCAGCCCTGCCCACCCTCCCAGGGAAGGGTGGCAGAGCAGCCCCTGTCCAGGGCTCTGCCATGCAGAGGAACGAGGACATTTCTAAGGAAAAGCGAGGGCACCTCACAAAAACAGCTGTGTGAAAATGCCTCTTTGGTCTCTGCGAGAACTGGCACAAAGCCCAGGAGGAGGAAGCTGCAATATTTGGAGAAATGGAATCGTGACTCACGTCCGGACAATGGCATCGATCTCACTCGTTTGTGGAAGAGATTAAAGGGGCCCAAGAATAAAGATTTCCTATTCCTGAACAAAAGCTGCTGCTCACTGGACAAACCCTCAGCAGCGAGGTCCTGCAGTTGTTCTGATCCCTGCCCAGTGTGGAGGTGGGATGTGGAGAGTGGAGCCTTTGCCTGGATAATCTCTGAGCACTGTCGTGTTTTTCCAGTGACCTATTGCTCACCAACTGCTGAATAAAATGCTTTGTGGTAATTTTCTTTCTTTCTTTCTTTCTTTCTTTCTTTCTTTCTTTCTTTCTTTCTTTCTTTCTTTCTTTCTTTCTTTTCTTTTCTTTTCTTTTCTTTTCTTTTCTTTTCTTTTCTTTTCTTTTCTTTCTGTCAAGGTCAATGGACATAAATGCCACAAAATTTCCACTGCGAAAACCCTGCGCTGGTATAACACAAAAAAATAAAACCAAGGCTTGTAAAGAAATGAGTTGTGCACATTTTTAGCTGAGGATCAAACCCGTTTGGGTTGCAATAACAGCACACACTTACAGGATTGTTGTAGCTACCCTTGAAAGCCAGCGGTCACAGCTCTGAACACCAACAGCTACAGCAGAATTACCAGGCACCCCCTCCCAAACTGTGCAGACACGTGGGCAGGATGATTGCCTCGGGCTTCATTTGGTTTTCATGAAGGAGAGAGGAGGAAATGGCCCTGATCTCCTAAGCAGGGACAAACACTGGGCTTGGCTAACGCTGGCATTTGTATTCTCCCATTTTGCACATCCATGGGGCTGATTTTGTTACAATAACCTGCATTAAAATCCACATAAACCCCCCCAAACCAACAGATGGGTGTTTGCTGGACCCATTGGTGCTGCCTGTGCTCCTTTACCAATTTCATGTGCTGGTGGCTGGCAGGGTGTTCAATAGGTCACCTGCATCAGCAATTTCAGCCCAGACAATTTGCCCCCAAACACTACAAGCTATGGTACACATTTTCCAATTATCACTCAGACTGCTTTTAAATTCCACCAGACAGACAAAGTTATGGAAGTCTAGAGGGCTCAGGAAACAACAGCATACAAATAATTCAGTGTTAAAGCAATTTTTTTTTTGCACAGTCAGGCTATGAGCAGCTATAGAAAATTATTATGCAAGCAGGGAAGTGATAGCTTGACCAACAGCATGAGACTTCTTAAAAAATATTGGCAATTCTCACGTAACAGAGCACATAAATGATTTATCCCTCTTCAGTGTCCTTCAGACAAGACATTCAATGAGAAAAAAATACCTAGTAATGGAAGTATCAAATAGGATAATTGGGAAAACATTTTTTAAAAAGCAAAACCCTTCAACCTTTTATGCATAGATATAAATTCATGTCAGGGGAAACCAAGAAATGTTATCAAAAACAAGAATCACTCAGTAAATACTGAAAATGTTGTCACTAAGGCAAGATGATGAGTGTGGGTCAAAAATTATATTCTTGCAAGAATGAAAGTAAGGACTTGAAGTGCTGGGGATTACCCAAATATTCAGAATTACATTTGTAAAAAATGATAACATATAGTAATAATTTCAACACACACAGGCAGTCTAGCATTTTCTTTTTCAGTATTTAAATAAAAAAGATAAATAACTTGCAAAACTTTCAGCTCAAACCCAAGAGTAAAGGAGGTGGTGCAGGGTGATTTTAACCCCTTGGTCAGCTGGTTGTGAGCAAGCAAAGGAGATTCTTCCAGAGTACCCAGAAAATGTGATGGGATGGAGCAAGGACAAGGAATTCAAGTCATGGGATTGGGATGCCTACAGAGCTCTGAGTGGGACTTAAGTCTGAGAGGGATTTAAAAGTCACAGGTTTAACCTTATCTGTGTGAGGGCTACAAAATCCACGACTGAACCAGCAGAGAATATGAAATAGGTATGAAAAGTCTCTCTTGCTTTGGTATTTGGTCCTGGACCAAATTAAGTGGCTAAAATAATTGACATGATGCCATCTACATTTTGAAATGATGCCCTGCTACAGCATTTAGCAGTCATTTCCTTAGCTTTGGGATTTTTAGAGTATTTCAGTTATACCAGCTGAGATGCAGCTTGAGAAGCCCCGTGATTTCTTTTCAAGGCAGGGAGTTCAATTAACCCCTTAGCAAAATTTTCTTACTTGTAAGAAACTTGTGATAAGTAAGTCACTTGTGATGGGCCATTATGACACCAAGAACAGATATTTTTCTTTAGAATACTTTTTAGCTGAAAGAAAAAAATAAAAAAAAAATAAAAAAAAAATTAAATCTGGGGTGTAGAATATGAGAAGTTCCTGTCAGTTGATCACAAAGATTGATGCCCAGAAGTGGCAAAAGCCCAGCTCAGCACAAGATCCAGGCCAAGAGGAGCCTGGAATGAGCCAAGGATGCACAAAGGTGACCTCAAAAGAAACCCATTAATCCCAGTGCTGTCAGCAAAAGGAAACTTTTGAGACTTTTCTGACTCTGAAGTGGCTGCAGCTGTAGCAAACTCCACATCTCATTCCTGCTGCATGCTCCAGCTCTGGGATGGAGCAGGAACAATCCTGTTTACAGCAGCCACGTCCTTCAGGGCTTCAGAATTTCCTCAAGGAGGCAATTTGCTCCCTCAGAAATCAACGGCAAAGGCAGATAGGTGCCATCCTACAAATGCAGCCTTGTTTGGGTAATTCCAGCAGGGAGGGGAGGCAAAACCAGGGAAAAGCCCGTCACACCCACCTGTGTTTAGATTCCTGCTAACGTACACACTGATTTAAAGATTTAGAGTTACCATGAAGTCCAAGCTGAGCTGACTTCCAGCTCCTTGAAGTTCATCTGGCTCTGACACTTTCCATCAGCTGGAAATTCATCCTGGATCCTTTTCTGAGTGACTCCATCATCTCTAACAGCTCCCAGATTGCAGTTTTGGTGAGCCTGCTCTCTCAGTCCTTCTGCCACCTGCCTTCTTTGCTGGGCTCACAGGAGTTTCTCTGGCAGTGGCTCTGTAGAACACACTAAAGCAGTGAAATGCACAACAGAAAGGACATTTCAGAAGAGTCCTGCCTCCTTTGGGAGCTAAATGCACGCATAGCACAAATGGGGAATGATTAAAAAAATGGCAGATCCAATAATCAACATTTGGCTATGAATTTCAGGCCTTTCCAAGGTCCATGGCACAGCCCTGCAGATAATCCACACTTGAGGAGCTGCACACATCCCTTAGAGAAGCAGCAGAGAAAGAAATCCCCATGCCAACATCCAACCCCTGGGCAGGAATGCAAGCCAGGCATCATTTTCCCAGGATGACAGTAATCACCACTGTACCAAAGGAACTTTTCTAAAAAGGATTTGTTTCCAGACAGAGATATTCAATCCTTTGTAAAGCTCTGGACACTCAAACCGTTGATGTTTCTCTTATCTTTGCTAAAATGAGATTCCTTCCCTGTGCCATCTAAAATGCACTGAAAGCCTTATATGTTTTCTTGGTGGGGGGAGCAGGGAGGGCAAAGTTACCATTTTCTTTCCAATTATAAATAAAACAAAAAATCTCTTTCAATTTTGACTTTTCTCTTGACTTTTTTTTTTACCTGACTACATCTCATTCCAATCTAAATAGTTGCAGCATTTGCTCGTTAATTATCTCCTAATTTGTAAGGTACTAGGGGACTGCATTTTCTCTTCTTGCAATAGCCAGTCATATAATCTTGTCTGTTTCTTGAAAATCAATTTGCTTTCCTCCACCCTCAGTGCCAAGAGATTGAACCGACCGAAAATAAAGAGAAGGATGTTAAATAATGCAGCTGCAGCAAAAGTAAAGCCAAAAAAACCCCTGACACAAACCACTGAGAAAGGAAATCCTTGTAAGCTGACCAGTCTCTCCAAACTTGGAGTAATCAGGGATGAAAAAACAAAATAAGACCTCAAAAACAACCAGGTCCCTCTGACCAGAACTGTTTCACTCGTACAAGTTTTAATTCCACACGAAGATGCCCTTCTGCAGCCCCAGCAGCTGAAACACAACAGGGCCCTTAGGTGGAAAATTAGAATACAAAGGCTCTCAGCTGCCAATTAATCTTGTGAGGTCAGTGGGAAGCAGCCTGAATTGCTGTTTCCAGATGGGCAGGGGGACGCGCTGGAATTTAATTTCTGCTGTCACCGCTGCTCCCTGGCACAGCTCCGAGCCCTCAAAGCAAGGCACTGGAACAACAGTGAGTTGGCAAAATTTGGGGGAGTTTCAGCCTCTTCTGGTGCCAGACTGGAGATGTAAATCCACCCCAGATAGATTTTTTCCCCCCCCCCCCACTGTGCCACCCTCAAGTGACGCTTTAGCACGGCCTGAAAATTTGTCACTGCATGTCCAGAGGTGACGTGTTGGTGGCTGTCTTGGGTTGTGGAGCCAGGGGTGGGTATTCTATGTTCATTTGTTAAAAGCAGTTGAGGAGAGTTTTTTTTCTTTATCTCTGGTAACTCAAGGGGGGAGAGGCCGGATGCCTTCTGATAATGGGCCATTAGCACCTCCCCAGGCTGTACCCCGGCATTCCATCATCCCATGGTGAGATGCATCACAGCCCCCTGGCAGTGGGGAGCCAGGCATTCCTACCTGGATAAAACTGAGACACAGGGACACGAAAGCTGCAGCTTCACCCAATTTCTGGGAGGAAGGCTGGACCCTTCTCACCACCACTGGACCCTTCTCACCACCACTGGAGCCTTTCCCATCCACTGAACCCTTCTCAGAAGACTGGACCCTTCTCACCCACTGGACTCCTGTTACCATCACCAGACCCATTTCCTACAGGATCATCTTTACCTCACCAGAACCACATCTGCCACTCCAGGAGGACTCACTTTGGGACTGCTCCCAACCCCCTGACCAACAGGGTGTCAGGTTGTAGCTCTGACTCTGTCAGGGTTCTCCAAAATTGTTGTTTGTTTGTTTGCTGGTTTGGTTGGGTGGTTTTGTTTCCTACTACATTTGTATTGTTAATATTCCCAGTAAAGAACTGTTATTCCTATTCCCAAATCTTTGCCTGAAAATTTTTTGATTGCAAAATTATAATTTGGAGGGGGTGAGGGGTTTACATTCCCCATTCTAAGGGAAACCCCAGCTTTCCCTGGCAGAGACCTGTTTGTCCAAACCAAGACAGAGGCACAAGAAACTCACAAGAGAATGATTTGCTGTTTAAGGTTCTTTAAATTTCAATTCAGTATTAGCAGTGCTGGATAAAAAGCTCTAAGCAGTTAGAAATGTACTCCAATTTGCAAGCAGGTTATGTGTTTAAAGGGAAGACAGTATTGGCTTACCTGAAACACTTGAGCACTTTTAATGTTCCACATTGAAATGTGAAGTGGGATAACAGAGTTGTGTTTATCACAAGCAGCTGAGAGAGAATAAAATTAAAAAAAAAAAAAAAAAAAAAAGGTCTTCAAATAAAAAAAAAAAAATCCCTGAAATATTCAAAGCAATGGCTGGAGGTGTGAATGCTGCCAGTGATTCATACACTGGGGAAGAAAAAAAACAACCCAAAAACCAGTGAGAAATACTTANAAAAAAAAAAACAAAAACCAGTGAGAAACACTTGCACTTCAGTGTTTTGACTCATGTTTTCTCATTAAAAGATGCTGTTTGAACTTAAAACACTGAGGAGGCTGCAGTAGATTATGGCTGTGGATCTCCAGAGAGGGTTTTGAGGGCTGTGACAAGCCCAGTGCTGACAAAGCCTCTTTTAAGCCAGGCCTAAATGTGGTCACAGACCACTCAGCCAAGGCTGGGTTTAAATATTGCTGTAATAAAGCAAAGATAACCCCTTGGGGCACCTATGATGCTTCCTAACGTATTAATTGACCAATGTAGCTCCAAGTTGAGCAGTTCTAGATAGGAACTATGTTTTCTCTTTAGAATATGTTGTGTATTAGCTGATTAGAAACTGATCATGACAACGGTAGAGGTGAAATGCAATATTTCCCCTACAGTTTTATGGCAAGTATTTATCCTTTAAGAGAAATAATTACCTTTGTCCTAAGCATTAGCCCCATCCATGATCCAGGGAAGCTTTGCTTATGTGTCTCCCAGAAAAATCTATTTTTGCTCCAGCAAAGAAAATGAGGTAAGTGGGTGGAAAAGTGGGAAGCCAGAGATTTCCACTGGCTCTGTGGGGTGACTGCAAAGTCGGTGGGAGAAGTTGTGCAGGGCCCTGGAGAAACTGCAAGTTCAGCATGCAAAAAGGCAAGAGAAAGTAAAATATGGCTTAAAGTGTGATGGAGAGGATAAGGAAGCTTAAGGGTGTTTACGCTGATGAGGTTATTGGCTTGGAGTGTGACCCAAGGAGAGGATAAATGGATTGCTCCCGCTCCAGGGCTCCGTCTGGGCTGGGAATGACAATGAATTACAGGGATTTAATTGGCAGCTGCCTTTTCACCTGTGCTGAGTAAGTGCTCTCACTCGTGCCTCTGGAGTTATGGATGCCAGGAGGGGCGAAGAGGAGCTGGGATTAATGAAAAAAGACGGCTGAGTAAGAGAGGAGCATGTTCTGAGTGCTGGGATAAATCAGGAGTGATGCTGATGAGCAGGGGAGTGACACCCCTGTGAAACTGGGACACATTGATCAGAATGAGGCCCCTGCTCATTAGGTGAACAAGCCACTTCTGAACCAGGAGGAAAACACCAAACTGCCCTAAATTACAGCTGCCAGAGAGGCATCTTTGCCGTCCAATTTGCACAGCGTTTGTTTTGCTTGCAGAATAATTTATTATTATTTCTGTTGCAGTAATGACCACGAGTTCAGAGTTCTGTGGGCTGTGTGCTCACTCCTGAGACAAGATCCAAAAATACAGAAATCAGGCAGGGGCTGCTGCAAACAAGGACAGTGGAATGGGGAAGTTTGGCAATACCAGTGTGTGTTTTATAGATTAAGGAGGGGTTTTTCACCATGCTGTGATTCTGTCCCGTGATTCCATGATGCCCATGGCACTCTGAAGGTCTCACTGGCCACGGAGGTTTGTCCCTGAGGCTCCCAGACACCTTCTGGGTGCTCCTCAAACACAGCTCAGGGTCCCCAGGGAGCAGGGGGAGAGCCTGCACAGGGGGATTGAGTCTATTACTGCCCTTGGGAAGAGGGGGGAAAGAGGATGTAGAGCAAAAGGATAATGAATAAAATTTCACTGATTGAGCTAAAAGGCATCAGCCCCTCAGGAGGGCCAGAGCTGAGCTGCTCATCCCAGTTCCCACCTCGACAGAATTTCAGTTTCCCTCAGGGGAGGTGGGAGGAAAAGGGAATTTTCTGGGGTCTCCTCCCAGCTTTAAGGGGGGCCACTCCAAGCAGCCCTGCATGCAGTTCCCGAGGACTTCTCAGGTTTTTCCTCCTCTGTTGTTATGGAAACAGGCTGTCCAAGGGCTGCTGAGCTTCTGAATCCTGGATGTGCGAGGAGGGCAGGTAGACAGGGAATCCCTCTGTGCAGCTTCAAAGCTGAATAAAGATGAGGATGTCTTGGAGATGGATTCAATAAGCACAGAGAGCCAAAAGCACTGCCACAGGGGCATTCCCAGGATGGCCAAGAAATCCTGCTGGTGTGGATTTTCTGTCCCCACCTGTGGGCACTGCAGCATCACCCTGCTGAAGGAATGCCCAGAGGTTTTTCCTGAGGGGATGCCTCATTACACCCGATTTTACCTGGCACACGTTTTGTTAGGACATTCCTTATGTTTCTGCAATTTATTTCATTTTCTTAGATTTCATTTCATGCGTTTCCTGGAGTTGCAGGCTCAAAGACCTGAGGATACAAACCCGTGTCAGGATGGCAGTGGTGATTTGGAGAAGGACTCCTGAGGAAGTTCAACAACTCTCAGTGCTCTAAGGCTGGAGATAATAATTCCAAGTGTGTTATTTCATCTGGGATAACACGCACCCTCCAAACCTCTGCTTCCAGTTCCTTGCTTGGTAGATCAGACTGGGTTTTTTTTTTTTGGAGCTCCAGCCCTGAGTGGAGTCAGTCTGATGCTCTGAGCCCGTGAGCCAAGGCAGTTTTCTCAGAGAGACTCAATGACTTCTTTCAGAGCTTGCAAGAGGCAGCTGGCAGACACATGGACTCGTGTGGGCAGGCCAGGGAAATGGGTCTGATTGCAAAAAGGGCAAGAGAGATGATTAATCTCTGCAAGGGCTTTGGGTTTCACCTTCTCTGCAGTCCATCCATGGAGCAGCTCCTCTCTGCCTCTCCCCGGAGCACCCTTGGTTCGCTCGCTGCTCCCTCCCTCTTTGTTCAGCTGCACGGTTTGCCTCAGACCGTTCAAAGGCTGTAAATCAGATGGCAAGATTTAAGCAGAGAACAAAACCATCACAAGCCAATTCACACAGGCTCCGGAGGAGAAAAGAGGAAAGGCAAATTCCCCGGCGCTGTTTCCCTAATGAGCTCACACCTTTGTGTAGGAGCGGGGATTGTCTGCGGTTCGCTCCTCTCCAGGAGCTCTTCAGCTCTCTGCTAAAGCTGCTAATCCGTGCTCTGGGTAGTGCCAGCCTGGGATGGCAGCCTCTGGAGGAGGATTTGTCCACTCAGTGACACCTGCAGGAAAAGTTAACTCGCCCAGGGGTGCAGCTCTGAGCTCACATTCAGGGTCACTCAGCTCTGCACACAGCAGGGACACAAAACAAATCCTGTTCCTGCTGCACACCAAGGACAACTTTCAGCCCAGCAGCACAAACAAGGGTGGCTGGAGGGAGGAACAAGAAGGATGGGACCTCACAGCCTGCAGCTGGAATGGGACAATTCAACCCCAATGTGCAAATGGACCCAAACTGATCAAAGTGTCAGACCTGGTGACCCTTTGTCCATTTTGGGACCATTTTGGGTCCCCCTTGGGTGCAGCCCTGGCCAGGCCCTGTCCTGCCCAAGGTGTACCCTAAAGGCCTTTCAATAAATCTCTGCTTTATTCTCTGGCTCTGCCCAGGCTCTGTTCCAGCTCAGCCTTCCCAAGGCATCAAAACCCCAGCGTTTCCAGGTCAGATTGTGAGGCTCTGCTGGACATGGGACCAGCTCAAGAGAAACTGCTGGATTTCTGCTGGATTGTAGGAAACTCCAGCCCTGTTCCAGCTCTGGGCCACACTGGGGGAGATTCAGGGCTTGTGATGCCCTCTCCTGGTGCCAGAGCTCCTCCATGGCAGTGGTTCCACCAGTATGATCTGGCTGCTGGTGCTGGACTGACACGAGGCACTGATGTTTATTTCTGTTTGTGAAAACTCTGAGTTCAACCAGCAAAGCTCACACTCTGGGAGAGAGGGAGTGTCACCAATCCATGAGATGTGTCACCATGCCAGGGCTGGCCAGGCAGTGAGTGATGCTGCAGGGACACGTGAGCCCATCATTTCTTCTGGAAGCACCACAAGCACACCTTCTGGTCCGTGAAATGGTCCTGGGTTTTTAGGTGACACAAGTTCTTTGGGATTCTTCAAGGCTGGTTTTGTGCTGCTCTGTGCTGCCCGAGGTTGATAAAACCAAACCCCCTTTCTTGTGGAAGGAGTCTCAGGAGCAGCAGACTTGGCTCTGTGGGCAAAGTCATTGTGGGAGCTTCCCAAATAAATCAACCCACGTTCATCAGACCTTCAGAACAAATATCAGTGTCAGAGACCTGCTGGGGACACAAAACAAAACCCAGAGAAGAGCTTTCTTTGGAAGCTTGTCCTTCCCTACAGGATACACAAGCTCTTTCCTCGAGCAGTGTTCTCAGTCTGGAGAAGACACAAAGGTTTAGTGTGATCAGTTAAGAACCTGAGCTCTTCTTAACTCCTGAGCTCACAAGAAAAGCATTGGGTGACGAAAAGAAAAGAAAAGAAAAGAAAAGAAAAGAAAAGAAAAGAAAAGAAAAGAAAAGAAAAGAAAAGAAAAGGAGACAGAACAAAGCCCTGTGGTGAGCAGACAGCTTTCTATCACTGAATAGTGCATCAGACCTCGAAATCTGGAATTCTGCTCTCTGTCCCTCCACCTAAAAATTAAAAATTAAAGGGTATTTTTCCACCAGCATTTGTTCCTGAAGGTTACATCACTTCCAGTTACCCTGAAGTCAACTAAGAGCCAGTTCTCTTCTAAGTGCACCTCTCAGAGCTGACTGCAGCTTGGAGAAAAGATTATCATGCAGGAGCAAGATTGCACTAATTGCAGAAATAGGTGTTTCAGCTGCTGCTGGTTTGGAATATTGGAGTGAATTAAAACAAATGAAGCTGACATTAAATAGATATTAAGAAAAAGCACCAAGGGCTGGGGAAGCAGAGCTGTGCACAAGATGAAGGGGGTGGTTTATGGTGTGCAGTGTTTCATGATCTTCTCACTGATCGTGTCACTGAGGGCACAGAGAGACCTGAGCCTTTCCAAGAATCTGCCTGGAACACAGGGGATAAATGTGCTGCTGTCCCTCTGCTGAGGAACCATCAGCCAGTCCTTGGGTCAGCAAGACACCTGGAAGAGGGCAGAGTCTGAGAACCCCAGAGTGATTTGGGTTGGAAGAACTTTAAAGATTATCCTGTCCCACCTCCCACCCCTGCCATGGCAGCGACACCTCCCACTGTCCCAGGCTGTCCCCAAGGTCCAGCCTGGCCTTGGGCACTGCCAGGGATCCAGGGGCAGCCACAGCTGCTCTGGGCACCCTGTGCCAGCCCTGCCCACCCTCACAGGGAGGAATTCCCTCCTAGCCTCTAATCCAAGTCTTGCCTTTTTAGTTTAAAAATGTTGTCCCATCACTGCCTGCCCATGGAAAAAATCACCCTCCAAGTCTCCTCCCCTCCCCATGGCTCGTGCTGCCTCCTCCAGTGCTGCTCACACACAGCCACCCTCAGATTCCATGGGGAGCTCTCATCACCTTGAACACGTTTAAGGCATCAGCTGGAGCTTTATGCTAAAGTTTTTCGGTCTTTCAGCCTTCTGATGTTTTAATTTTGTGGTGCAGTTTCTCACATTTTTTGTGCCAGCCCTGCCCACTTTCATGTAAACAATGATTGTTTTGCATTCCTTTCTGGAGGAGGAGAGAACTGATGGGCTGTTGGGTTGCCCAGTGTGGTTGGAGAGGACAATTTCCATCCTCCAATCCATGGTCACTGTTGGAATTCTATAAATGCCGAGGGCTGTAAATAAACTGCCCCTTTTTTTTTTTGCCTTGGACATCTCAGCATGAGAGTGTCATTTATTTGTGTTCTATTGCAACATTTTTTCCTCCTGCAGGGCTGTGTCTCACTGTCCAACACATCCAGCCTGATGTGCACCACTCAGGAGATGCAGAGACTTCGGCCTACAGCTGCTCCAACAAGAACTTTTGGGATGCAGGAAGGAAATAAATTGACAAAGCAGAAATCCAAGATGATGCAGAGCGTTATCCCCCTCCACAGGGCTCTGAAAGGCCCTGACTGCCAAGCAGTATCTCTAACAAATAAATATTTTTGCTGTTATCACTCAGACTTGAACCCAAACAAATGCACAGGCTGATATTGCATGTGAACTCCTTTTTCTGATTAGGTTGAATTCAGTTGTGAGCGTTTTCCAGAAAATACTGATAAAATCAAAGTATCCTCAGGGAGCCCTATGCCCTTCCTTCAGCTCCTCAGTGCACATCTTGCTCTAACAGTTCATCCTGCTGAATTTTCAATCCCAGGTGTTGATGAGGACTGAAAAATTTTGCCAAAACCCAACTGTTTTAAAATCAGTGCCCAGAAATTTTTTTTCATCAGTGTGGAACATCTGTGAGACTCAGTGAGTAAAGGCAGAACTGGATCCAAGCAGGTTGAAAGGTGTTACATGGAAAGACTCAGAGGATAAATTGTTAATGGGGTGGGGGAGAGGGGTTTTCTCAGCATTCCTGTTTATAATCTTCCATTTACATTGTGGAATAATCTCCAAATAGGGATTATTATAATGTATGAAGGCCTAATTGAAAGAAGGTGCTGTGGTTAACTCAGGAACTGTTTAATTTCCAATGCTTTTATCATCCCCTGATGTGAATCCACATTTAGACATGGAGGAAAAATACATGGGGTATTCAGGAACAAACAAAGGTATTGTCTGACATAAGAAGCTTATGTAAATGTGGGATGGCAGAGCTCCTTTGGCCATAAACCTTTCAAATACCTCAATAAATCATGAAGAAGAAAGAAAAGAAATCTGTCTTTTTAAAGAGGTCTGCTGGGAGATTTCACCTGCCCAGGACCGAGGACAGCAGTCTTCAGTGTGAAAAAAGAAAAAGAAAAAAAAAAATTTCTAAAATCTTCCTAGACAGCAAATTGCAAATAAAATATCAACTTTTGTGTGTGCTTCCATTATGGATCCACTGACAATTTGCTGATTTGCAAAGCAAGGTGACATCATGCATGGCTGGATGCACCTGCACGAGTGTTTGACATCCTTTCTGTCCCCCTTAACAAGCCAGTAATTTAGTTTTGCTTTTAAAGGCAAAGAGACCTTAAAAAAAAATAAAAATAAAAAATAAAAAATAAAAAATAAAAAAGTAAAATAAAAATAAAAATAAAAATAAAAATAAAAATAAAAATAAAAATAAAAATTAAAAGGTGCCTGTACAGCAGTGGTTTAAAGCCTTTGAATGTAGCATAGTGAGAAAAATGCAGGACAAGAACCCCTGGCCATTTCCATTTTTTCCAGTATCACAGCTACCCTGTGATATAATCTCAGGAAAATCCTCCACCTCCTTCTTTCCCTTGCTGTTCCCACCTTTTAATTTTCCTTTTAGACCAGAAGTACCTTGGAGAGGGAACCACGTGCCCCTAAATCCTGAAGGGAATCCTTTAGTTCCCAGTGCTCCCAGTTGTTCTTAGAAGACCAACAATTCTAATTACGTGGAGGCAGGATGCATGTGGATGCAACATTACTTTGTTCAGCCTAATCAGCTCAATTCCACCACTGGAATCTCTCTCAATTATAGGAGAACCCATGTGTGCCACCGAGACAGCAGGAATCAATCCTAATTAATCCCCACTGCCTGCACCATTCTCCTGTGCAAACAGAGAAGGGACGTGAGGTGCTCCCAACAGGGGTGGGAGTTGTGAATTCCTCCTCCTAGGAATCTCTTAGTGCCCCGTCAGGAAAAGCTTGTGCTGTGCCAAGCAGGAACAGCAGCATTGTTTGTGGCAGCAAGAGCAGTAAAATGGGTGTTCCAAGCAGAAAAAGAATTGGAAGAATCATCAGAGGCCTTCCTAGAGAGAGCAGGGTATGAGCCACCTCCCTTCTGAGCAACGGATCCATGGATTCATTCTTGTCTAGGAAAACATTAAAAAAAAAAAATTGAGTTCCCTGTGTTTTATGCCCAGTGAGAACTTCATAAAATCATTTCCTCTTCCTGACAGAAAAGGCTGGATTTTGTGTTCTTAGTAAATCACATCACAAATTGGCACCAGACCAAAACTCCCCTAAGGGTGAGCAGTGGGGAGCTTCCCCACAGCTCTCCAGGCATGGAGCAGGAGGCAGCTGTGACCACTGGGTGGAAGGGGCAGGGCCAGGTCACCACCACTGCCCCACACCTGGCAGGACCTCCTGGTTCACTCTGCAGCCACCCCCAGGCTGCCCAGGGAGGAACAGGGTGTTGGTTTGATCCCAAGAGCATCAGTGACCATTTTATGGTGCTCCAAGTACCATTTGAGCAATCAAGCTTCAGGTCTGTGTGTACTCTTACAAAATGAGTTGTGCCCTTTAATCATCTTTATTTGTATATTAGGCTCCTGGATGTGCTACTTCCTGCACTGAAGTCNAAAAAAAAAAAAAAAAAAAAAATTCTAGAATCTTCCTAGACAGCAAATTGCAAATAAAATATCAACTTTTGTGTGCTTCCATTATGGATCCACTGACAATTTGCTGATTTGCAAAGCAAGGTGACATCATGCATGGCTGGATGCACCTGCACGAGTGTTTGACATCCTTTCTGTCCCCCTTAACAAGCCAGTAATTTAGTTTTGCTTTTAAAGGCAAAGAGACCTTAAAAATATAAAAATAAAAAATAAAAAATAAAAAATAAAAAGTAA
>VWYO01012221.1:78293-131378 GCA_013400275.1 Rhadina sibilatrix | reverse complement strand
AAAAAAAAACAGCAGGAAACAAACTTTTCAGCAAAGAAAATAATGGTTTTCCTAACTGGATTTTAGGAATGCAGTTGTTTTAGGAAAGGCAACAGAAAATATATCAAAAAGACCACTGATAACCACAAGGAACAGTGATAAACACTGAAAGCTGGTGACAAAACACCGAACAGTGACTGCTTCCTAAAAACAACATTTAAAAAGTCCATGGCTTCCAAAGCACAAGCTATTTACCCTTGGCTTGTCTGTTGACTCTTTCTCCTGACACTTCACACACTTATTGCAAAATAAAGTCTCTTCTGAGAGTGTCATATTACACATTCACATTCAGTGAAATCACACCCCCAGTACTTTTTGGTTTTGCTTTTTTTTTCCAAGTAGAGCTCTCCTCATAAAGCAGCAGAGTAAGAACAATTCAAAGAGCAGAGTACATCTCCTTAAACCTCTGTCCTTAACTTGGGCAGACTAACCCAGATGAGCTCGGCTGCAGCAGGAAGCTTAAACCCAAGCTTTCCAATGTGAGCCTTCACCTGAATTCCCATCCTGCACACCTGGATTCATGGCACCTGTGACAGCAGAGCTCAACAAGCTTTCCTCAGGGGCATCCCCTCCCTCCTCTCCTGTGCCTGGGTGATTCCACGATGGAAAACCTGCTCTTTTCCTGGTTTTCTGCAGGCATGGAGCACGAGCAAGTCCTTCCCCTTTCGGTGGCAGCAGTGAGTTGTGAGAGCGGTGCGGCCGGCTGGATGCTGAAACCATACCTCACATCCCCTAATCCGCCTTTCTATTTTTAACCAGAGTCATTTCCCCCACCTCCTTTCCCATGCAGACAGCTGCAGAAAGCAGCTGGAGACAACAGAGTGCTCCATCAGGGCAATTTTCCTTGCAAAAAACCATCCTCAGGCCTGAGGCAAGTGCTCAAGGGGCAGCAGAGACACTCCAAGGTGTGTTCCTTCTCCTCGTCCCTTGTGGCCACAACAGCTCCAACTGCACAGTGTGGCAATCTGGTTACCCAAAGGACTGTGGCTCACCTGAACTGGCTGAGATCCCAATCAGCACCTCTTGTGCCTGAAAACTCAAAGGAGAGAGGCTCGAGCAAGGATCCAGAGCATGGATCTGCTGCTGTAGCAGGGACAGGGAGGAGGGACCACCCTGCCCTCTCCAAGGCACCACCTGACAGAGCACTTGGGAGCACTTGCTGGGGTGTCCCCAGTACAGAGACCTCCTTCCACAAGCTCACACTTCCTGGGGAAAGGTCTGGAGTCACCTTCTCCTCCAGGTTTGGATATCTCCTCCCTCAGGCACTTGGTGTCAGGTGTAACCCAGACACACAGCAACCCCCGAATTCTCTCCTCACATGGGAGAGCAGGCTTTAAAAAGCTCAGCTTTAAAAAGCTAATGTGCAGCCAGGCTGTAAAGTTAACCAAGCAAAAAGGACACTTTCCTGAGCAGCAGGAGCAGTTTGGAGCTTTCCCAGGCAGCTGCAAAGCTGGGCACGCAGAGCACAGGCTGTGCAGGGTACTGAGCCGTGCCAAACGGCACACAGCACTTGGGGCATGGGGTATCACCGAAAGGGAGGTCCAGGTTTCTGAGCTATGCCCTCCAAGGCCTTGTTCGGACCCATTTTCTCCCTGGAGATGCCTGAAAATCCCCTGATAGGACCAGGCTGCCCTTTGGCAGAAGACAGCCAGGCTGAGAGTTTGGCACGTAAAACATACCCAGCTCAGGGTGGAAAGGCACAACTCCAACACCGACTCAGGGAGCTTAGAGGAGTTTAGCTGGAAGTTTTGAGTCATGCTCTTGGACACGGGCAACTAGAACAGCTTAAGCCCTTCTTGAACCCTTTTTCTTTTGTTCAGGCAACGACTGCAACCACCACAAATGAAGCTACTTCTGCTGTTGTCCATGTGCTGCAGATTTTCCATGCTTTAAGTCACTCACACAAAACAGACTCGCTGCCAACACGATCGATCAAAACATAAAGCAAATGCAGCCAGGACTGTACGGACTCTAAGTATTAAATGCTTCAGAGAAGCCCATCTCTTACATGCCTACAAAAACAGAAGTCAACCAAAACAGAAGTCTGGTGTGGAATTAAGCACAGCAAGACCCACAGCAAATCTTCCCAGCTCAAACGGATTTGAATCACAGGATGCCAGGAAACGAAGCTGCTCGGCAAAACACTCCATCAGCCATAAACCCACGTGAAATTACATTTCATTAATGAATGACAGTGTTTACAAGTAAGTAAATGCTGTGTTTCCCCTCTGCCCTAGCTGGAGCTGCTTTCTTAGGAAAAAGACCGCAGGGAGAGCAGGTCCTCTCCCATCATTAATCGGACTACAGCACTTTGTTAACAGGCACAGAAACCACGGCAGCAGCAAACACCCACGTGTGAACCAAGATCTGCAAGTGATTTCACTTCTTACCTTCTGGAAAATGGGAGTTTCAGAGGCAGGAAACCTCTTTAGCAGCTTTTACAGGCACAGGGCCTGTGGGTTAATGATTTACCTGACAGTGCTGTAAGCAGATTAGATAAGAGTGGTTTTGTTATGGTCTGTTTTCCTGCCTTTGTCTGCATAACCAAATCAACTGGCAAATGAAGTAGGCAGGGTATTACTTGACAGAGCAGGAAGAAATTCATGCTCCTCTCAGCCTGCTCACAGCATCCTGCTATAAAAACATATTTTTTATCCAGACACACATGCCCATCTATACACACACAGCCTAAAAACCAATGCCTGGAGTAGCTCTTCCGTGTGTGTACACTTGTGTGTGCATACATACAAATAAATGTATAAAAATACACACAGATGAGCTACTGCAGGCAGTTTGGTTTAGTTTCTTCCCCAGAAGTCAAGGGAAAAAAAAAAAAAAACAAAACCCTTGACTCATCGCTCTAAATCTATTAGAAAGCTTCCAGATTAAAGCATTGAGTTCCAAAGAGGTTTAGGATGAGAAGAAAAGGCAGCTGTGCCCAAAACGCACAAATAGGATCACAGCCTCTGGAAAGACTCCGCAGCGGATCGCGGCTCAGGATCAGTCCTGTTCCCCCTGCTGCAGCGCCCACAGCCCTCCGAGAGGATTCCTGTGCCCTCCCTGTGACTCACGGGCTGCTCTCCACACCCAGGGCCACCCTGCGGTACAACTGCACGCTGTGGGGCAGCGGTGACACCGTGACACACATGGAACAGGCACAGGCACTCTGCGACCTCACAGAAAATCTAAAACGCCTTCTTGCTCCTGCTCTTTCATACAAACACTGCAAACAGCTGCCCTGGGGATATCTGGCAGCAGTCAAGGGGGAGGTCAGGCGCGGGGAGAGCTGCCCGATGTGACAAAGGGGACAGCAGATTGTCCCTGGCTTTTCGTTTGGCCCTGGCAGGCAATGCCGCTGCCACGCTGTGTAACTCTGGTTATCTCCCACAGGTGTGCTGCAAACAAACCTCCAAACCCAGAAACCACAGGGAGATTCCATGCCCCAGCAGGAGATGAAGCTGCCTGATGGGAACACACCCCTGACACAATCTGGGGGACAAGCCGGGGGGACTCACGGCCAGGTCACTGCTGTCCCATGTGCCGGCAGCCTGGCTGGTCTCTAGTAAAAAAGACCCCAAGCTAAACTAAAAACTAAGTTTCAAACCAAGAAGCAACAACTAAGTAACCACAAGCTTAAGTGCCACTTTCAAAGAAGTCACCCAAGCAAAAAACACAACACAACCAACTCCTCAGAGTCGTGCTGTAGACCTGACTGTATCCGAGTCCCTCTGTCGCTTCCCAAACGCCGTCCCCGGCCCTCCAGCAGCAGCCCAACGCGCCTTTACACTTAAACGGGACCATCCGGAGAGGAGAGCTACTCACCCCTGGAAATCAGGCGGTAGACAGCAGCAGCTAGCGCGGCTTTTCCTCTCGCAGCCGCAGGCGGACGCGCCGCTCCGGCAGCAGGACGGGGACACGGCGGCGGCGCGGCCACTCCCGGAGCGCGGAGCGCGCCCGCGCCTCCTCCGCCAGCCCCGACTTCCTTCGCCTTCAAAGTTGCCTTTCAACTTCCCCCGGGCTGGGCTTCGTCAGTGCTCCTCTCCCAGCTGCTCGCCAACCCCGCGGGAAGCGCCTGCGGAGGGAAACGGGGAGAGGTGAGCGGAGATGCAGAGGGGATGGAGCGACAGCGCTCCCGCCGCTCCTTCCCCGAGCGCCCCAGTGCGTCAGCACCGGGAGAGGAGGGGACGGAGCGCCCGCGACACGAGAACAACAGGAGGAGGAGGAGGAGGAGNCACAACAGGAGGAGGAGGAGGAGGAGGAGGAGGAGGAGGAGGCCGGGAGTGCCAGCCCGGCCGCGGGTGGTGCAACAGCTCCCGGCAGTGCTGCTCCACCGACAACTGCACCTAAAAGACGGGGAAATGGGTTTAAGTTCCGTCTGGTGGTTCCTACTGTATGCATGGAATGCTTTCAATAAAGTGTCACTTTTGAAAGCTGAAAAAGTCACTGCAGGGAGGAAGGATTCCTTTTTTCCAGTATATATGAGTACCAGATGTTAAGTCCTACCCTACAAAGAAAAGAAACCACAACCCTCCACCATAAAGGAAAGTCGTGTTCCACCACACTAACACGAAGCAAAACAACCAATTCCCTAAGCTTTCCATGAATTTTTTGGCTCCATCCCACTGCTGCCACCAGCAGCCTGGTCCCTGGCCAGGCAGCATCAGCGGCCCCCGAGGGCGGGCATCCAGCCTCTATCCCAAAGCACACGGCAAGGACTGGAAGCACACGGGACCTCCTGCCCGCGGATCCAGCGGGAAAGGCTGGTGAAAGCATCCCAGGTGAGAGCGAGCAGAGGGTGTCAGCTGGCCGCTGCCTTGGGACAGCGGGGAGTTGCTGTAATTCAGTACAAAACCACAACACAAAGCAGGCTGAGTCACATGTTGGTCAGACTGATGGGATGAGCAGCGCTGGCAGTGTCTTCCAGCAGAGCACGGACTCTCCCGAGTCCGCTGGCTGCTGGATCCAACAGAGACACTGTCCAGGAGTGAAGTCAGAGGCGTAGGAAGCAGCCTGCTTCCACTCACAGATGAAATAATATGGAAATTGAAAAACAGGCACCAGCAGTAACAAATAGCAGCATCAAGTTTTCTGAGCTCCATCCCTGTTCCATCCATGAGCCTGTTGCCAGGAGTACTGAGGAATCTGCAGAGCCACATAAAAGAAGCATGGGGTGGAAAAAGGATTTTCAGAAGCTGCACACAGAAATCCTTCCTTCCACACTCCTTCTGTCATACAGAAAACAAGTATTTTAAAGGAGTAACTGCTTTGGGGTTCTTTATTAGATCCACGCCCCTGAACATGGCCCAGCAGTGCTTGTTCCTAATACAGGGAGACAGCCAAGTACCCAGTGGAACAATGTGCTCACCATCAGCTCCTCCACAAAGTTCAGACACCTAAAAATGGCCCATAGTCAAGTCCAACTCAGCTCATTTTATTTAAAATCTGAGGAGACACAGAACGAGGCACCAGTGAGCTCCCTTTTTTTCCAGCAGTCCTTTAGTAACTGGGCTCTGTAACATGCAACAGATCTGCCCCACCTGGCCCTGCTTTCCAGGAGGGATTCTGGAGTGAAAACAGTAATTGCTCATCACCTAAAGATTTCTTAGACGTAATTCAACCGGTACCAATCCTGTAAATCCCTCCCACTGAGAATATATAGAAGGAATCTGCAGCTTAATTAGAAGACACCACAGGCCAAGGACTCCTTGTTATGCTGACGGCACTCATGTCTACTTTGGGCCCTCACACACCTCTCAGGACAGCAGAAGTCACCTGGTGAGGCCAGAGGCCAACTCAGTAACTCCCTCCTGACAGCAAATGCATTCATATTTGACAGAAATGCTCTTGTGCTACTCCAGCAGATCTTATCTCGGTGATATTTTTTCCCCCATGATCCAGGCCTGTGTGAGTTCAGTGACCTCAAGGCACGTAACAAAGCCAGCCCTGTTTTCCCACGAGTCAGGTGGGGCCAGAGGGGAGAAGAGAAGACAGTTGGACGAGTATTACAGGTAATTAATAGTGAGCTTTGGGAACATCTTTTCAACCATGGTGCATTTAAATACTGCATGTGTCCAGACAGATACAACATAACACCCTGTAAAGCTCTAAACAAATAAAAAGAAACACAATGAACTCTTCCACAGGATGTGCAAAGGAGGGTTTTTCTTTTTCTCCTACACAGTCCAGCCAGGACATATTTAGCCTAAGGGCTAAAAGAGAGGACAGCCTGAGCTGATGACATAATTTTCTTTCTATAGGACTGAGTATCTGGGAGTACTGCTCTCAGTTCAGTGGCTGTTGCTGTTTCACCTCTACCTTCCCCCATCCTGCTTCAACAGAAGAGTGATAATCGCCTGAAAAACACCTGAAGAACAGAGATGGCCACAGAGATGTTGCTTCTTTCCCACCAGAACATAAGTAAGGTGACAGAAAAAACAGATTTGAGGTTCAATGCTGGCACCGAGAAGAAAGGGCTGCTACCAAGCTCCAACGCTGATGTGTCTTGATCATCCAAGCACCACATGCATTTGGAATGTCCTTCCAAAGGACATTTGGAATGTACTTCCTTGCCTTGACAACTTACATCTGCCTAAACATCAAGACAAGTCAGATGATGTTGAGCCCCCTTTTCCCTACCCATCAGAAAAGAACTGTGTATTAGGAGATGAAATCCAGCACTGAGGGTGGGAATGAAAGTCTCAGGTAAGTGAGAAAAAATTGCTCAGAATCCTGGGATGCTTGAGGCTGGAAAATCCCTCCCAGCCCATGGAGTCCCAGCTGTGCCCCATGCCCACCTTGTCCCCAGCCCAGAGCACTCAGTGCCACCTCCAGCCCTTCCTTGGACACCTCCAGCCATGGGCACTCCAAAGCTCCCGGGGCAGCCCCTGCCAAGGCCTGAGCACCCTTTCCATGCAGAAATTCCTGCTGCTGTCCAAGCTGAGCCCCCCCTGGCACAGCCTGGGGCCCTTTCCCCTTGTGCTGTCCCTGTTCCCTGGGAGCAGAGCCCGACCCCCCCTGGCTGTCCCCTCCTGGCAGGGAGTTGTGCAGAGCCACAAGGTCCCCCCTGAGCCTCCTTTGCTCCAGGCTGAGCCCCTTTCCCAGCTCCCTCAGCTGCTCCTGGGGCTCCAGCCCCTTCCCCAGCTCCCTTCCCTGCCCTAGACACGCCCCAGCCCCTCAAAGTCCTTCCTGGACTGGGGGCCCAGAACTGGACACAGCCCTTGAGATCCCTCAGCAGGGCCAGCACAGGACTGTGTGTCATGTGCTCATACGGCTTCACACAAGCAATGTAAATCTATACATCCACCTCACGTATTCCAAAAAACCTTCAAAGAATTTTTTTTGGTCTGTCCATTCAAGTAACTTGTCACATGGTCACTGACACATCAGAAAAAATGTGCTACAGGAGCATTCTAAAGCTACTGTGACCTTTGTTTGCACTAAAACACTTAGAGACGTAATGTGAAACTTCATTACTATACGTGCAATAAAATAATAATTATTATTTCATCTGTGTTACAGCATTAACAGCCATTACAACTTGTCATGTGGAAGGCTGTTAATGGATAGTTGCTTTTGAAACTAAAAATATTTACGCAATTTTTAGTTTCTCTCAGAATGGGGAGAACTAAACTAACTACTGGATAGAAAACTAAAAAACCTGAAACAGCTTGAGTTTAGCATCTCGTTATTATTATAGTAATAACTTCCGGAAGCACCAGTCTTATCAGAATAACTTCCCGAAGGTGAAGTGCTTAGGTGTGTTTGCTAACACAAAGGGGGATTCCTGAGCGCTGATGTGCTCATCAGTCCCAGCAATTAAGTTTCCCGGAGGAATGCTGTGTCATGTAACGTGTGACTCACAGAGCAACGTCCGCAGGAAACCACTCTTCTCCTTCTCTCCCTATAAAAAGCTCAGCCTTGCTTGCAAGTTGAACTGAGTTCCCTGAGCAGAAGTCCTCCGATTTCAGCATCATGTGCTCGAGCACGTCTGCAAGAGCGAAGGTGTATTTTAAACCCTGGCAGCAAACCAGAATCCTCTGGAAAACCGGCTGGAAACTCCTCCCGCTCCTCCTCCTGCAGCAGGGAGCTCAGCAACACCTCGTGCTGCTGTGTTTGGACACGTGGTTGTCCTTTGCCCTCGCAGCAGTTTTGCAATCGGAGATGCTTTGCCCGACTGAGCAGATCCTGGGCACTCCCAACCCACTCCCGTGGGGGCCGCATCCGCTGGGACAGCCCCGAGGGATCACACACGTTCCTTGTGCACACACCGCGCAGGAGCAGCAGTGGGATCTCAAACCCCTGGAGGTCCACCAGGACATGGTGAAGTGTCTTCATTCCGTGCCACTCGTGGGCCAAGGAGCTCCTGGAGCTCTCATCGAATCTAAATGGATAAAATCCTCGCTCTGCTCATCCTGTGTGCTTCCCAGGGCTGCAGGGTGTGCCCAGCCTTCTGTTCTTTTTGGTTCAAGGCCCTGCTTGACTTTTAGATCCTTGGAGAAACACATGGACCTTCCCAGGGGTGGCTCTGCAGAGCGGAACACTCAGCACCTGTCCAGGGAAAACACTTTGGAATGGCAATTCTATCCCAGGGGATGTGCAATCACACACCAGGTCAAAGCAAGAGTTCAATACCACTGAGGCCCCTTCTGAGCCTGGAAGAGTGAAGCTTTAAAGAGAAGAGAAAAATAGAAACGAGACGCTCTTTTCAAACCCCCCACTCAACAATAGGGACATTTTTCACAGGGCAGGGTATCATTCCCATGTGACTGCATCCCACATCCAGCAACAGCCCTTCCAGCTTGGGAAGTGCCACTCTTATTCCCTGATCCACTTATTCTGCCCTCCCAGAAGTCTCATCACCCAGGTGTGTTAAAAACCTCCGGGTAAAAAAGTTGCTGCCTCAAAATTCCAATTTGCTTCTATCTCTTCCAAACGCAAAATTTCAACCCAAAGGCCTCTGTTACAGATTGGTTCCTCACCAAATACTGTAATGGGACATCAATTGGTGTCCCACTGATTTTTCCATCAAATGAGTTTGCTGTTTGCCTCACACCCTGGGACAAGGCTGCTGCTTTGTACACCAGCAGTTTGGCACTATCAGGTGCTCTGGCTTCTTTAAGGCCTTAGACACATCAAGCAAAATAAACATTTCAAAACAACAAACCCCAACCAACCAAAAATAAACCCAGCCAGGACCCATAAAACAAAGCAGGAGTTAATACAGGATGATGTTTGGTGCTGAAGGTCAACAGCAGAGCTCATGGGTGTGGAGGGGGCTTTTTCCTGTCAAAGATAAATCAACCCTGTCTCCACATCCTGAGTTTTTGCACGCCACAGCCACACCAAGCACAGAGCTGTGAGAAATCCACTCCTTGAGGCTCTTTAGCAAGATGTTTGCTTGTTACCCCAAACACCCGACCTACACCTGCTGCTCCTGCCAGGAGCATCTCCCTCAGAGCCAGGCAGCAGACCCAGACCGACAGACACTCCACTCACAGTGTCAAGATAAAACATCCATTATGGATTCATCCTGGCCTCCAGTTCCCCCTTTCTCCCTATGGAGCTGGCAGTCAATATCCACAGGTTAAACGGCCCTGACACTCCCCCCATCCAATACCTTTCTCATTAATAGGCATGATGTGGATTAATACTCAAATATGCACTTCCTGTGCCCCAAGGGCAAGGGGAACAACAGGACAGGAGCGATAAGGAGCTGTTTGTGAAGGCTGCAGGGTGTTGTATTCCCAGTATCCTGTGTCAGGGCTCTACACACGGGTGAGCTGTGCAATTCCATCATTCCAACCCTCATCCTACTTCTTGTGATTTCCCAGGCCACAAGTTCACCTGGGTTCTAAGGACGACCTTAATTAAGAGCTGGAAAGAACAAATGCTCCGGAAGCCAGAGCCATTAATCCCAAAGGCTTAAAGAGTTTACAGGGGAAGTGTGTTTATATGTCCCCTGATCTCATCCTACAAAAGAGGGAACAGGCAGCAACCACAAGCAAAGGCTGCTTTTGGTGTCACTCAGACAAAATCTAACTGTACTTTTATCTCCACCAATGATCAAAATGCAATAAAAACTTGGCTTGCTAGACTTTATTTTTATAACCTTGACCTCTAGTCCAATTTATTCTTAAAAGATGTTCAAGCATAAGCTCTGTGTAAAGCCTGGTCCTTCTACCAGGACCATTAAAATTCTGTTTTCTGGCATATATGTCCCCTAAAAAAATCAGCGTTCAATGAAATCTCAACTCGTATTTCTTACAGGGACACCTTTCTACAAGCACCCAAATTATGTGTCTCTCACTACAATTCCAAACAGGAACTTGAACAGGGACCTGAAGGAACTTCACCCTGCTCCCACCAAAGCCAAGTCTCAGCAGCTTTGACCACAAAAGACACAAAATCATGGAATGCTTTGGATTGGAAGGACTTCAAAGGTCATCTCATTCCACCCTGTGCCATGGGCAGGAACCCCTTCCACTCCCAGGCTGCTCCAAGCCCTTCCAACCTGGCCTTGGACAATTCCAGGGATCCAGGGGCAGCCACAGCTGCTCTGGGCAAGCTGCTCTGTCTGGGCTTCATCACTTACTAATTAAACTAAACTGATATTTACACACAAACATATTATGCTGTAGCATACACAGAGCAGCTAAATCAAGCCATGGCCAAATACCTTTCCCCTGGCATTCATCAAGTATATTTTGGCTGGCATTTACTGTGCTGGCACTTGCATTTCTGTTCTTGACACCAGTCACAACACACAGATTATGTTCGTGTTTTCAAACCCCAAAACATGAAAAAATCCCTCTCCAGGAGCACAGACAAGGGGACTCACTCTGCTTGATACTGACAGCAGAAGGACCTGGAGCTGCTGGAGGGAGCCCAGAGGCCACAGAGATGCTCCAAGGGCTGGAGCCAGGCTGGGAGAGCTGGGGTTGTTCACCAGAAGGCTCCAGAAATACCTCAGAGCCCCTTCCAGGGCCTGAAGGGGCTCCAGGAGAGCTGGAGAGGGACTGGGGACAAGGGATGGAGGGACAGGACACAGGGAATGGCTTCCCACTGCCAGAGGGCAGGGATGGATGGGATATTGGGCAGGAATTGTTCCCTGGGAGGGTGGGCAGGCCCTGGCACAGGGTGCCCAGAGCAGCTGTGGCTGCCCCTGGATCCCTGGCAGTGCCCAAGGCCAGGTTGGACTTTGGGGCTTGGAGCAGCCTGGGACAGTGGGAGGTGTCCCTGCCCATGGCAGGGGTGGCACTGGATGGGCTTTAAGGTCCCTTCCCACCCAAACCATTCCATGATTCTGTGCTACCCTGCTGCCCCCTGGTTATTCCCAGTGGATTACCCAATCCTTATCACAGAGCTGATACCACAGGACCTAAGTGTGGTAGGTGTGAATCTCAAACCGGGGACAACACCATCCCCCCCATGCTCTCAATCAAAAAGAACCCTGTTATTTTTTAAGGACCTGTAACTACTCCCAAAGGCTGACCTCACTTGGGTTATTATTGTGCTGCACCCACAATTTCCTACAGCAAGAATAGCTCCATTTCTCCCCATCAACACCAAAGAGCTACAATCCAGAACATTTCCACGGAACTTCCACTGTGTTGTGTTTCCTAAAAATCACTGTCAGAGGTTTTACCCTGCAATTACAGGTCACAAAAATGCAGTTTGGTTAGGAGTTAAAAATATCTAACAGGGAGTAAAACAGTGAAGGTAAATACTTCAACTTTCTAGAGAGGCAGTCTTGATTTCTTGGCTGTTTATTTATGCTGGACTGTTACATTTGCTCAGGGACTGGCACTTCTGCAAAAAAACAGGGCTCAAACATGCTCAGCTTCATACTGAGCACTTCAAAACCTTCGGGTGTTACTTTCTGTCTTCCACAGCTCACAAGCAGCAAATGCAGCTTCAGATGTCAGAAAACCTGGCCTTAACCAAAAGGTAATGCCCTTATTTTGCAAACTACCCTATAAACACAATACAGATTATTCAGTTTACACCTTTATAAAAGTATCATCCAAATCCCTTATTTTAGATTCAGAACAAGCACAATAATAATAGAAAGCCTTGGGAAGTTTCAGAGCCAGGGCTCTGAAGGGCTTAGAAAGCTACAGATGAGGCAAAATTCAGTTTTACTGTAAGGAAATCACTTCCACAGTGCAATCACAATATTTGGGGAGCCGGGGGAGAAGGAAAAGCCCCTGTGCATCACCTGATGAGGGAGGACAGCAATCCCTGAGCTGTGATGCTGTGCATGCAAGCAGCTGATGAGAAAAGCCTTGCTGGATTATTAAAGAGCCGTTGTCCTGAGCCTGGAGGCATTCAGCAACTCATTTCACAGCTCTTGCCTAAAAACCACTGCAGAGTTTCACGCCTCCGCCCCCCGGAACGAGAAGTTCACGGTTTTGGGGGTGTATGTCACTGCATTAGTCAAACAGAAAAAGGCATTTACCTTCCCAGGCTTCCTGTCCTTCCCAGGTGATTATTTCCTATGACTCTCCAGGCCTCCCTTCTCCCCAGGAGGAGAAGAAAGGAATGCTTTCTCCTGCAGGTTTGCTTTCGGTTTGGCTCAGACGGAGAGATTTCTTCCAAAGCAAACACTCCCGCAACGTCACTGCGGATATAAATAGGCAGAGGAGAAGGAGGGAGAAGCACAGCCCTTCTGGAGAGACTGGCTACATTAGGAAACACGCAAGTAGGGGAGAATATCAGACAGAAATAAAGCCTTTCTTTTCCTAAAGCTACACGCACAGCCTCGACTCGGACACCACAGCCGGGCTGAGCGATCCAAGAGAAATCTTGCATCCATTCAGTACGAGAGGGAGGTTCTCACACATCCCAGGGTTTTGCCAGGAGCTGTGCTATTTCTGCTGCCACCCTGGAGCTCACACACACGGCTGCACGTCCAAATAAACGCCAGGAAAGCCACCTGCACCCACGGCCCGAGGTGGGCAGGCAGGCACAGCAGGGCCTGCACGGTTCCACGAGCCATTGTCCACAGAGGCTGTGGCTGCCCTTGGATCCCTGGAAGTGTCCAAGGCCAGGCTGGACAGGGCTTGGAGCAGCCTGGGGTAGTGGAAGGTGTCCCTGCCCATGGGAGTGGACCTCATCCTTCCAGGACAAGAACTGAGAAGGTCTGGGCACCTCTGGCTGCACTGACCACAGAGTTCAGAACCCTCAAAGGAAGGAGCTGAGGTAAAAAGCTGCACCACAGCCCTGGACTTGAGGAGAACAGATTTCAGCATCATCCTCAGGGATGTGCCTGAAGAATCCCATGGGCTTGGAGAGAAAAGGGACCCAAAAGAGCTGGCTGATAAAAAGGATCACCTCCTCCAGGCTGAAGGACAGACCATCCCAACAAGCAGCTGATTGAGCTGAGGGGACAGGAGGCTCCCATGGAGGAGCACAGAGCTCCTGATCAGAGCTAAGTGCAAAGAGCAGGGCAGGGGCAGGTGATCCAGGAGAAATCTAGGAACACTGATCCTGCAGGGGCAGGTGATCCAGGAGGAATCTGGGAACACTGATGGGGCAGGGGTGGAGCTAGGAGAGCCAAAACACATCTGGAAGTGAATCTGGCTAGGGATGTGAAGGGTGCCAGTGAGGCCAGCCTTGGGGAACTGCAGGCCCCTGAGGCCAAAGGGGAAATCCAGACTTATCCTTAGTGGAAGAGCATCAGGTTAGGGGACAGTAGGCTGGACACACTTCATCCCATGGGACCTGATGGAGTGGATCCATGAGTGCTGAGGGAGCTGGCTGCTGCCACTGTGAGGCCACACTTGATGAACTTTGGAAACCATTTCCAGTTACCTGAAGGACAGGAGGGTGATCAGGACTAGTCAGCATGGATGTATGAAGGGAAAAAAATCCTGCTTCACCAGCCTGACCTCCTCCTAGGATGAAAAACTCCCAGTGGACGAAGGAAGTGCAGAGGATATTGTCTGTCTTGGCTTTGGCAAGACCTTCAACACTGGCTCTTCTCACACCCTCAGATGAGCTGGCAAAGTCTGGAGGAGCCAGGAGGGCAGGGAGGTGGGTGGAAAAGTGGCCAAATGGCCAGGCCCAGCAGGGAGTGGTCAGTGGCACAAAGTCCAGGACAGACACTTCCCGTGGGTTGATATGAGAGCCAAAATCGTTTAACCTCTTTTAATGACCTGGAGGATGCAGAAGAGTGTGCCCTCAGCACTTTGCTGGTGACACAATAACTGGGGTGAGTGGCCAGTACACCAGAGGGGCACACTGCCACTTGGATGAACTCTAAAAGGCTGGAGCAAAGGGCAGGCAGGAGCCTCACAGCATTCAAACAAAGGAAAGGCAGAGTCCTTCCTTCACCTGGGGGACAGTGATGCCAGGAGCCAGCACAGGCTGGGAGCTGACAGGCTGGGAACAGCTCTGCCAAGCAGGACCTGTGGGTCTGGATGACAACAAGCTCCCAGGAGCCAGCAATACACTCTCCCAGCAAAAAAAAAAAAAAAAAGCACAGCATCCTGGGCTGCATCACAAGAGTGACCCTTTACTACTCAGCACAGGTGACACCATTCCTGAAGTGCTGGGTATTCTGCACTCCTCAGTGGGAAAGAGATGTGGACACACTGGAGAGAGTCTGGCAAATGGCCCTGGGCAAGCAGCTCTGGGTGACCCTGCTTGACAAGGTGACCTTGCAGAGGTCCATGCCAAGCTCAGGCAGGCTGTGACCCTGGGAGCCTTCAGCCAGTTCACTCTCACACCCTGGGTATCATTTATGACAGCCACAGGAACTCAGAAGCAGCACCTCAGCCCTGTCTGAGGCACAGTCCCACAATGTCACAGTGCTGACAGGTCACACCCCAGCTCAGCAGGGACAACTGACATGTGCCCTATCTCCCTCATCTCACTCCTGAGGTGGAGATTCAGTTCCCAGCCCTGGCTAACTTGCCTTGGCTGGGGTTTGACTCCACTTCTGCTTTCTCAATGTGACACAGGGGTCAGAGACTGGCAATGTGAACAGACCAGTCAGGAGCTGTTTCATCACTCACATTCCATAAAGATCCCTTACAGTCTCCATCTCCCTCGAGTTTTGCTTCCCCTTTGCCTTTTTTTTTTTTCCCTCAAACATGACCACTGGGATGAATGCTAGAAAAAAGCCCTCAGCCCCACAAATGCTCTGTTACACCTCTAAAAACCAGAGGATGATTATCCTGTATTATAACATAGCAAGAAGAGTCAGACATGGGTATCATTTAGGTTTACCAAAATCTTCATTGACTTAGCAGATAACTACTTCTTGCTGGTGTAAAACAACAGAAATAACAAAAGTTTTTTATTTTAAGGCCAAGAGATAAATTAAAGCTGTCAATTTCTTTAAATTTCCAACATTCCCTGTTGCCACAGCAGGAGGAGGTCTGGCAAAAAGAGGCCAAGTGCGAGCCATCAGCAATGGAGGGAAGTCCAAAATTGATCTTACCTATCAATATTTCACCCTAAAAAGGAGGGACAGGGAAGACTCCAAGCAATATCCAAGTTTTTGTCCAAAAGCTCCCAATAAAACACGTTTCTCTGTAACTGTCAGCGCATTTGCCTTGCCTGGTTCTCAGTTTAGCACACCTCCTCCTCCTTCTCCTCTCTTTGCAAATACACTGAGGGCTGAGCAGGGACAGGCAGAGCCCAGCTGGGCTCTGCTGTGGTGGCAGCTGGCACAGCTGGGGCCAGGGCACTCGAGGTCTCTTCACACAGCAAAAGAAAAGGCACCACTGCAGCTTTAAACTGACTGGCCACAAGCATTGGTTCACAGGGATTTAAGGTCATCCACGGCTTCTTGCCATGGATGTTGTCCCAGTGTCAGCCTGGTGTCACCAAGTCCAGATGCCCCCACATTACAAGGGACTTCTGGAGTTAGCTGGCCCAGTCTCTGCCCCAAGCAGGTGAATTTTCTGGCAGGGTCTGTGGCTCTAAGCCATACCATGGTTTCACCCAGGAACTTGGGAAGGTTATTATGGACTCTCCACTTGTGGCTACCAAGCTGGATTCTAGTGTAATGTGAAAGGTTAGTAGGGAAGTGTCTGAGGGCTGCCCTGGGAGAAGGACCTGAGGGTGCTGTGGGTGAGAGCTGGGACCCAGAACCCCCCCGTGTCCTGGGCTGAGCCCCAGCCTGGGCAGCAGGGGAGGGGGGGATTCTGCCCCTGTGCTCAGGTGAGACCCCACCTGCAGAGCTGCCCCAGCCCTGGGGCCCAGCACAGGAGGGACCTGGAGCTGCTGCAGAGAGTCCAGGGGAGGCCAACAAGTTGCTGAGGGGACTGGAGCACCTCCCCTGCAGGGCCAGGCTGGGAGAGCTGGGGCTGCTCTGCTTGGACAAGAGAAGGTTGTGTGGAGACCTCACAGCTCCTTCCAGGGCCTGAAGGGATATAGGGAAGCTGGAGAGAGACCCTGCATCAGGAATTGCAGTGGCAGGACAAGGGGAATGGCTTCCCATTGCTAAGAGGGCAGGGCTGGATGGGATATTGGGCAGGAATTGTTCCCTGGGAGGGTGGGCAGGCCCTAGCACAGGGTGCCCAGAGCAGCTGTGGCTGCCCCTGGATCCCTGGAAGTGTCCAAGGCCAGGCTGGACGGGGCTTGGAGCAGCCTGGGACAGTGGGAGGTGTCCCTGCCCATGGCAGGGGGGGCACTGGATGAGCTTTAAGGTCCCTTCTAACTCTCCTGGGATTCCATGAGTAGGTGCACAGAGGCAGCCGCAAAACAACAGACATTCCCTGCAAGGATCTGCACAGGGGCTCAGATTCTCAGCTCAATTTGAAAGATTGGTCTTTCAAATTCCTGCAGCTGTGAACATGAAGAGTAGACCAGCATCTCCAAACACCGAAGCAGCTCCTCCTGGGGAGGCTGAGGACCTGCCTTACACCTGTGGCTCTCAGGGCACACAACAAACCCCATTTATACAGGACCTTTCTCTTGGGCAGCGTGAGCTACTGCTTCATACTGAACTGAACCCCCTAAAGCAGAACCAACTAAACACAGAAAGAACTACTCTGGACTTGCAAGGCAAAAGAGAGGCTGCTAATGACAGCCCAGCTCAGCTCCTCACTGCCAGCAAAGCATCACCAGCCCTCTGTGTTACCCTACTGGAGGAGTCTGGCTCCTCTACAAGCATCACAGCTGGAAGACACCAGGAGGTTGTACCTGGCATTGAAACCCAGAACAAACCAAACCAAGGGGAATCAGGGGTGCTGCATGTCCAGCACGTTGCTGTGAGATCCACCCCAAAGGATTGTGGGATGCTGCTGGCAGAGCCAAAGTTTCAGGGAACCAGAAAAATAAAGACACAGGCACACACATGAAGAGAAGTAATTATATATGGAAATTGCACATCAATCCAGAGGCAGCCAGGACACCATCCTGCCCCAAAAGAAGCAGATCTGGAGCCTGGGTATCACCCGAGGCAGCTACATACCCAAGATGTGTTTTTGGAGTGGTCCTGAATCAAAAAAGCAGGAACTGAAGCACAGGGAACATCCTTACACCCACACTGAGGGCATGAATGATGACCAGCCATAAAATCAACACAGCACAGCACAGGGTTTTCATTACAGACTCACCCAACAGGAACCTCAACAGAGTTTAGGATTGTTCATCTGGTGACAAAAGGAACAGTGCTCCCCCTCCAAATACACTGTGTAACAGGACAGTGTGACAGAGATGGACACAGCATCTCTCCCTCCTGCCTAAGTCCTGTGGGACTTTGTGTGGTCAATATGTTACAAATTCAGGAAGATTTTGGCACACAAGACCTCTGTTATTCATTAAACACTTGCAATACCAAGATATTCCCCCTCTAAGTCACTGCCCTTGCTAAGTTGCTCTTGCTGTTATGAATGTGACCCTTTGTTTATACAGCACAAGACTGGTTTGGGTACACTGCTAAATAAAGGAAAATTCAAGCTTCCACATCCATCGTGCAGCTCTAAAATAAAACAGGAAAAAACTCACTTTGTCTTCAGCATCCCAAAATGGACCAGGCTTTCCAGGGCTTTCAGTGCTAAATGAAAGCTGACTGTAGAAAATTCCCTTGTAAATGTTTATTATTCTAATTTTAACCTCTGGACATTTTTAGGGCCAATAAAAAAACAAGATCAAAACCCAAGAGAGCAAATAATCCACACAGGGATTCTCTCCTGCCTGTGTTAGTTCAAAAGTCATTCTGAGATTTGGGGGTAAAGGGGATATTTTTATTTTAATTTCTTGTACTGGAAGCATTAAAACCCACCACAATGCCAGATCAAAACAAGCCTCTTAGAAAGGAAGGGGCACGGATTCCCATGGGAAACAACACTGTCCAATATAAATACCTCACCAGAACCCACTGGGCAGCAGAAATCCCTTTTTAATTCACCTTTTCATGGTGAAAGGAACTCAAAGAACACAGGAATACCTGTGCCAGTACACTCTGGGTAAGCACTTCCCCAAGCTCCGTTGGATCCTGCAGAGCTCTTCCATCCATCCAAACTCTCCAGAAGTGTTCCAAACACTTCTCTCAAGCCTTAATTGCATCTTCATGCATCCAAACCAGATACACTGTCATGTGTAATAATTTTTGTGTACAATAATTGTACACGTACAATAATTTTTGTGCCCACTCCTTTGGCTTCTACCTGGGGAACAGACCACAAAATCCTTGTGGATAGAAGGGAGAGCAGCAGCTCAGGCCAGACTCTGTGTCAGCTGGTGTCACCTGCAGAGGCTCATCACAGTGGCACAGGGACCACAGCTAGCCCAAAATCTCCAGGCAGAAGCACAAATGCAGATCTCCAGGACAGCAGCTCTGTTCTTCTTTATTCTCCTGCCCACAAAGGTAATCCCTTAGGTGCAACCAGACACCCTGCAGTTCGTTTTGGAGAGTTACTAAGAGAAGAAGAAACAAACAAGTGAACAACAAAAGCCAAAATTGGCCAGTTCCTGGGGGGAGCAGCTGCCTGCAGGGATAAACTTCACTTGCAGACAGCACCGTGCTGGTGCCAAAAGGCTTTCCCCAGTAATTCTGACCTTTATTCCTTGGCCAGCCTCGTCCAAAAAAAGCAGTGAGAAGCACTATGTCTCACAATTCTGGCACTCCTGGCCGTATTATAGCCTACAGTCTACTTCCAGATTATCATCAATCCAAGTAACAAATCTGTAATTTAACTGTTTAGCTTCCCTGTTCACCCTACAAGCTCACCACACACTGATGGGACTCCCATAAGCTGAAAAATGCACCTTCCTATACCTTGGGTGGCCAATGGCCCCTCAGTTTGATCTGCTGCTTGCTTGGTTCCACCTGCTACGGGACCTGGCATTTCCTTGTCAAATAGAAGCTGAATTCCCCTGTTCCAAATCTATTCCAGGGCACACACAAAGGCAAAGTGGAGCCTGGAGATGCCCCTGCTCTTGACCTACTGATCAGAAAAGGCACTGTTCTCTGAGGGTATCATCCCTCCTGCCTGTCCAAAGAAATCCTCTGGAGACCTCACTTTGTATCTGTGCTGCCCTAAACCATTGTCCTCCCTCTGTGTCAGAGTTGCAGTTTGATTCCTGAAGTCACAGTTGGGCTCTGTTTGGAGGTTCTCCCCTTCCCTTGTTTTTTTTAATCCATAAGCCTACACAGCCATAGCTCCAAAAATAAGAAATCACAGCAGAAAAAGGCCTCCAACACAGCAAAAAAACCCCTTATGCACATCATCAACACAAAAGCACTTTCAAACACAGAAATTCAAAACCTCAACAGCACCAACAAAGTGCAATAATGAAATCTTTAAATGAGCCCAGGTCGATAGACAGGATGCCAGTGAAGTGACCTGTGTGACAAGTTACAGCTGTTTGTTGGAGAAAAAGGTGCCACACAACTGCTCACAACACTTCTGATTCAGTTCCTCCCTTTAGTTTCAGATCCCTAGATTAACTCAGCTGGCCATATATCACAGTTCTCTCCCATCCCCAGCTTTTCTGCCCCTGCAACCTCCCCCTCAATCAACAGGTCCAAGACTTTTCAGCAGTGTCACAGTAGTACTTTGCATATGATAACACAGAGGAAATAACTTCTTGTTAACCATTCCAAGGGTAAGAATCAGCAGGAAAAGGCCACTGCAGGCAGCTTATGAAACTGGTAACAAGAGCAGCAGGCAATCCTGGAGGTGAAAGGCACCAGGCAGCCAGGCTTTGGTTGGCAAAAAGAAGAAACCTGACAGCAAGACAGCTCAAAGTTTTCAAATCTTACCTAGACGAAGGCAGACATCCAATGACCTTATTAAATATTGCACACTTTCTTAAAATTACTACAATGACAAATCTCTGGATACAGGGTAACCATGCTCAGACTTAACCACCCTCCAACTTAATTAACCATCCACCCAAACTGCAGAATCATGGAATGGCTTGGATTGGAAGAGACCTTAACCTCCCAACCCCCTGCCATGTAAGCAATCAGTAACTAAATAACAGGCCAAGGACTCTTACTAAGTAATTTATGCTTAAATCATCAGGGACTGTGCAGAAGAGTCAGGGAAAAAAATTAAAAGTATGAGTTAATAGAGTCTTGCTGCTTCCTGCTGCAGACAGGCTTGTTTTTTTCCTACAATTACAGAAGAGGGATTTTTTTTTTTTCCAGCACCACTTTCAGCTGCCACAAGCAGGCTATTGTTTGGATTTACCCAGGCAGCAGCAGTCCCCATGCAAACCCTGGGCAGCACGATGGACTGCCTGGAACTGAAAGGGAACAGAAGGGAATTCAGTCTCGATAGGACAAGAAGAGAGATTTGTACCAAATACCTGCTTGGAGCAAAGCCAGAGGAAGCACATCAGAGAAGTCCTGGGATACTTCCCAACATCCAGGTGCCTGCAGGGATGTTGTGCATCAGGTGACAGCTCAGCAGCCTGTTCCCAGCACACATCACCCAGCTCGTGCCCCAAATCCAGGCAGCCCCAAACTGCTCAGACTACATCTCCTGCCTCCTCCCCCGCACACCACGGCATCCTCTCCCATTCAAGAAGTGATTCCCCAGCCCTCGGACACACCAGAATGAGTCATCTGGGTGCACTGGTGCCTTCACTCTCAAAACTGCTCCTCTCTGGCTGAGGGACTGAAATGCTGTGAGCTCACTTGTAGCTGTGGCAACAGCAAATGCAAATCCTGCCACGATGAAAAACTTCACCACCGACTCCTCCAGTACACGGGGACTATGTGTGAACAAAACCAGTTTTTTCTTCTTCCTCCCTGAGGATAAATTGGGTTTGTGAAAGCTGTGCCCTAAAGCAAAAATCCAATTGGCAGGGCAGAGTTAAACCAGACACACACTGCTTTAGCTGCGCTTCAGTACACACAGAAAACAGACACAGAAGAGTTTGGAAACAGGAGGCAAGAATAGGTTTGAGCTCTCTCACTGCGAGGGCTCTACTCACTGTTTGCACCTGGTGAGGAGGTACTCCATTTGCAGCTCCGAGTTTCAGGCTGAGTGAGGCATACCATGGCTGCTTTAGTGCAATAAATTACAGTGGATATACAGACACAAAGGAGAAAATGGCTTTCAATTAATTGTTCCCTGGGAGGGTGGGCAGGCCCTGGCACAGGGTGCCCAGAGCAGCTGTGGCTGCCCCTGGATCCCTGGCAGTGTCCAAGGCCAGGCTGGACATTGGGGCTTGGAGCAGCCTGGGATAGTGGAAGGTGTCCCTGCCCATGGCAGGGGTAGAACAAGATGGGCTTTATTCCAACCCAAGCCATTCATAATTAAATGATTCGTTTTTCAAAAAAATAATCAGAATTCAAAAAATAACCCAGCATATCTGAATGCAAAACCATGAGCTTTTCTTGGGGGATAAGTAGAATATTTCTAACAAAAATGCAGGCAGTAACTGCATACAGCAACCAGAGGTTAAAAACAACTGATGGGGGTGGTGAAGAAAGAGGAAAAAACAAAAAAAGCAAGCACCACCTAACAAGTTTCCAGCAGCAAGCCCTGTGTGAACTGCAAGACCCGAATTGCAAATTAGCTTTGGTGAGAACTGTGCCTCACTCACAGGGTATTTACCTGTGGTTTGCAGAAACTTCTCAGACAAGCTTCAATATCCTGAATGGCAAACAAAGAGTAAACTCCCACCGATGCTTCCTGCATGTTGAGAAGTTTGGGTGGGGAGCTTGGAGATTTCTGGGCTTGGTGGGGGCTGGTGTTGGTTTGGAGCGGGGTTGCTGCCTTGTGTTTTTGTTGTGCTCTTTCTCTCCCTTCCAGAGGGCAATCTGGGTTACTGCGTTCAAACCGTTCTCAGGAGTGAAAAGCCTGCAACCTCACCTTCACCTGTGAGTGAGCAGAGCCGACCTAATCCCACAGGCAGGTTATTCTATCTGGGAGCAAAGCAAACGAGCTAAAAACGAAGGAAAAGGAGAGTTACCATGGGATACCGGGATGCGTCACTCCTCTTGGCTCTCCTGGCGCCACGTGACACCTCAGCCGCCACTGAAGAACTCGGCAGATGGGATAGGGGAAAAAAATGTAAAAAGGTCCCTAGATTATAGCAAAGTTTAGGCTTTTAAATCTACTGCTTATGGCTACAGAAATAGAGGCAACAATATTTATCTATAAACCAAACTATCTGTCTATAAATCTATTGCCACCGAGCAGTAAATACATGCTTTCCCTTCCAGCAGTCATCACCATCTACACTTTTCAGTTCCCTACAGTAAATTTCATCCAAGCCCTTGCCATCTCAGAGAGAACTATCACTTGCCTTTCAGAGGAGGCAAAGCAGGTCAGTAGTTTCCACCCCGCTCATAAATACAGAAGCAGCCACTTGACAGCAACAGACACGAGCAGTCAGAGTTCAAGAGAGATCAGAAGAGGGATAAATCACTTGGAATTTACTCTCCAAGTAATCACACAGGTCACCAAGCCCATGCCTTGGGCTGGAGCCCACTGAACCAAGAGTCTCTTTCCATTTTCAAGGTATGGCTGCTGAACATGTGTGTGCAGCCTGTCAGTGACCCCACACAGGCTCACTCACGCTTGGGTTTCTATCCCACTCAAAGCAGGATCAATTCTTAAACAGCTCCTGCTCCAAGTCTTTCTCCTCTGCACAAAATCCTTGAGTAGTCCAGCGTTTAAGGATTTCTCCCCAGCCAGTTTCTTTCTAGCAGATCAAAACAGCTCTGATTCAAAGGACATTATTCCAACTCCATCCTCCTCCACCTCCCAAAGCCTCCTAACACCCACACGCTGCTGAACGTCAAAATCTCCAGGGAAATTCAGTCCTTCCATATGGCAGCCAAGCAACCCCCATGTGTGTAGTAAAAAGCGCCGTGCAGCGTAAGGAACCTTCGCCCTCCCTGGGTGAAGGTGCAATCCCAGCCTTCCAGCTCTACCCAAACATTGCGTCAGGCTGGGAAGCCGGTGTGCAGGGAAATGCTGGGGCCCATCTGTCTCCAGTGCACCAGGGTAACCTGAGCATTACCCCAGCACCAGCTGGCACACTGCCACCCCAACCCATCCGGCTCCCAGCACGCTCCAGACTGCAGGATTTTGGGAAAGGAACACAGCCCAATCAGCCAAGACAACTGCTGCTGTCATCTGCTCCTAAGCACCAACTTTTTATCACCTGAACCACTTGCTATTCCTCGCCTGTTTCCCATTACCTACCAAAAGTAGGAAATAGCATGGAAGCCAAGAAATCCCACATTTCATCTGCTACTCCAGGTTGTAGCCCCTGTGTTACACAGCTACACAACAGCTGGGTGTTATTTCTGACCTGCTTAAAAAAGGAAGTTTCACATTTCTACATAAAGTTTAACAAAGACAGTGACATCTTTTTCAACAAGGGGAATGAAGGTCCTGCACCTGGACAGAACAATCCCAGGAACCAACACAGCTGCANGGGCCAGCGGAGGCTGCGCAGCTGAGGAAGGGCCTGGAGCCTCTGGGTGCCCAGCAAAGGCTGAGGGAGCTGGGGCTGTTCAGCCTGGAGAGGAGCCCCAGCTGAGAGGGGCCCTCAGGCCTGGCTGTCCCTGTGTGCAGGGAGGGCTCCCAGCAGGGCCCAGGCTCTGCTGCGGGGGCCCAGCAATGGCCCCAGAGCCACGGGCAGGGCCTGAGCCCAGCAATTGCCCCTGCACAGGAGGCACAACTTCTTCCCTGGGCAGTGCCCAGCCCTGAGCACATTGTCCACACAGCCTGGGGGGTCTCCTCCCTGGGGCTGTGGCAGAGCTGTGTGCACACAATGCTGTGCCCTGTGCTCTGGGATGGCCCTGCTGGAGCAGGGAGGTGCCACCAGGTGCCCGCTGAGCTCCCTGCAGCTTCAGCCAGCCTGGGATTCCTCCAAGCACTGCTTTAATAACTGTTCCCTGAGCCAGGAGACACTGCCTTTAATAGCTTTTAATAGGATGGATTTTATCTAGCCTCCTTTGAACCTCTCACCTTCTAGCAACATCCTGACCACCCAGAATACCACAGCATAACTGCACACCACCAAAAGAAAAGCTTTCTCTTTTATTATAAGCTTGTTGCTTCCTCAGTATTTTTTCTTTAGTGAAGGCCTAGGTACAGTCATCTTTGGAAGATGCAAAGCTCCCAATCTGAATAACATTCCTCTCCTTGCTTCTTCCCCTCACAATCATTTCTGCTCCATACTAAAGGACAAAGTTTATTTATCTCCTTTTATACAACTCAATGCCTTTGATCACCTTCATCACCGTTTGCTGAACCTTTTTATTCTTGGAGATGGAGGATTTAGGACATGAATAATCATGGAGTAAAATTATTTTCACAGTAGCTTGTTCTGTTATCTACTCCTTCACTAATAATATTTATTAATTTACTACTTTAACTTTGCAGCTATTTGCAGTGAAAGAACCTCCAAATTCAGAAAAAAAAGCCTTCCAAGAGCAGAACAAAACTCAAAACTAGTAATGTTTTTGCATTCTGCCAGTGTTGCAAGAAACAAGCATTAGGCTTCAGAGACAGAAAAGAGCCTGCAAAATGCAGTGACCTCTCAATATCTCAAGATCCTTCCAAAACTTTCCTTAAACCGCAGCAGCAGAGCAAGGAATTAACCACATCCCTGGCTGGGCATGTGCCCTCCTCCACTCATCTGAACATGGTTTTTGGTAAAAAAAAATCAAATAAACACAAACACACATAACTAAGTCACCTGTATTTATTATTTCCTCATGCAGCACCAGCAAAGTGACCCCTAAGGAGGTGCACAGAAGATGACCTGGTTTTTTATTAGTAACCAATTGCTGCTCTCCAGCC
Organism: Rhadina sibilatrix; assembly: GCA_013400275.1. NCBI lineage: Eukaryota > Metazoa > Chordata > Aves > Passeriformes > Phylloscopidae > Rhadina > Rhadina sibilatrix. The sequence continues at coordinate 106,104 of VWYO01012221.1, read as the reverse complement.
TCACTGACCTTGCAGCACACACCTGATTCCTGCTCAACACACCTGGGTTTCCTCTTTTCATGTGCAAAAGTCCCCACAGTTCTGTGTCATTATTATTCACACTACACCCAGGGGCAGAGCTGTAGCCTCAAACTCCTGCTGAGACACAGAAATATTTTTTTTGCCTGTTTTCAGCATCTCAAACTCACAGGATGACAACACAGGACTGCTTTGAAGTGTCCATTTGCACTCCACCTCAAACTACCACGGAGAAGCAGACCCTGGCTGAGTATCAAAATACTCCAGATAAAACTAAACAACCAGTGCATCAACATGGAAAAAATGGGTGTGTTTTTGTCGTTTTACAGACAAACAGAGAACGAGCTTCAGATTTAACATGACTTTTACAAGGACGGTGCCTCTTGCACAAGCAAGAAGCAGGACACAAACAAAAACTTCCTGTTTTATTAAGCTCACTTATGTAAGTTTTTAGACTTGCTTTTGGCAAGGCTGTGGTGTAAAAGTAAAGCTGTTCCTTGGGGCCATTTGTCATGTACTCCTACTGCATGGTTTTGGATGCTGGAGCAGAAAGGAAGGACTTTTGATGAGAACTGGGCTTTCACTGAAATGACCATCTAGAACCCCATCTTGAGAAGAAAGAGAATAAACAGGTCCACAAAAACCAGATTTTCTTGGATATTCCACATGGAATTTCAGGAGGAATTGCTTCACTGAAAGGGTGCTCAGGCCTTGGCAGGGGCTGCCCAGGGAGCTTTGGAGTGCCCATGGCTGGAGGTGTCCAAGGAAGGGCTGGAGGTGGCACTGAGTGCTCTGGGCTGGGGACAAGGTGGGCATGGGGCACAGCTGGGACTGGATGATCCCAGAGGTCTGTCCAACCCTAATGATTTTATGAGCCTATGAATTTCAGGTTTCAAAAGAGTTTTCCCTTGTAAAATTCAAATCACGTGGCTGTGGGCTGCCAAGCAGCATTGCTCTGCTGGGGGCCACTCTTCAGGCAGTCAGGTTGGGTGCTCTGTTCCATTCTACTCCCAGGAAGTCACCTCTCTCCAGATCATCTCTCCACTCCTTTTTCCCCACTGTACAGGGACACCTTCCTGCCCTGCCCATGTCCTCAGGGGTTCAGAGAACTCATGTGCTGGCTTTGAGCGACCCTCACTAAGCACCAATACAACTTTGTGCTGAGTGTTACTGGAGTAGAAGAAAAATAATTTCGAGAAACAGCAGCTACAAGAGAGCTGCTTGCTTTATCTCTTCTGTACACAGCTTTTAAACTCCCAGCTACAGCTACGAAGGAGCTGGAGACAGAAAAGACATCCCTGCTGCTGCTGACAGGTAAGTTTATTTGAGCTTCAGCACAAGCATTTAAAGATGAAAGAGCACAACGAGGGTGCTGAAAGACAACTGACAGCTTGAGGAGTACGCACTGGTTTTCAAATCGTTTCTGTGATGTAGGGTAATGCTTGTGATCACAGCATTCACTGGGAATTAGATCATCCATTTAGCAGCAAGTTTGCCTGATCAACTGTCTGGGGACTTCAAACAGATCAGCAAAACTGCAGAGCTGGAGACAGCGTCTTGGTATTCAGCTGCCTTCCCTGAGAAGCTTCACAGAGACCAAAACACAGGCGGGGAAATCTTAACAAAACATGAGAGCAAGTTGAATGCTGCCCCTGAATTTGGGAAGCAGCACTAGGGCAGGGCACAGACCACCAGGACCTGGGGCAGACACAAGGAGCTGCCTCAGCTAACCTGGATCAGCACCAGCACCCACAAAACACCTGAAGCCATCCTGTTAACACATCTAATAATGACACAGCCTTTGTGCAAAGCCTGTCCCTCACCTCTTGCCTTTCTGGATGTGCCACACGCAGCTCACGGGGCTCCCCAGGCTGCAGCAGCTTTCCAAGAAACTCTTAGCAAAGCTTGGGGAATTTAGTGATGTGTCAGGATGCTCCACAATGCCGGGAAGGGCAGGGAGGAGCCTGGAGGTGGGAGCATGCTCTGAACAGGATATTTAAACCTGCCTGGATGTAGCTGGGATGCACACTTTGATTTGAACAGCTGGGACAGTCACACAGGACGCTGGTGACAGAGCAGACGTCCTGTGCTGGGACTACAAAATCCCTCAGCATATTCATACCAAATATTTCACCCACCATTTGCTGTGTATTTGTCCCTGCACAGCAAAATATGTGAGATGTAACTTTCTGTCTTCTTAAGTAGTACACAAAAATCTGTCAAAACAGTTGCTGACAGCCTTTCAACTCATCACTGGGAATGGGGACAGCAGAGGCAGGGCAGCACAGGTCAGGGAGAAAATCTTTTTGTTTTCATGCATCTTGCAAACACAGAGAAAAACATTTAAGGAGTGAACTGAAACAAAGCATCCTGTCCAAGAATCCCAATAACTGCATTATCTGCTAAACAATAAAACTGCAAAAAATGTGGAGTCATTTAAAACAAGTGCATCTGTCATTAAAATAATGAACAAATGAGTCTGTGCTTATCCAGTAAGAGAGATTTAAAAGAATCACAGAAAGGTTTGGGTTGGAAGGGACCTTAAAGCCCATCCAGTGCCACCCCCTGCCATGGACAGGGACACCTTCCACTGTCCCAGGCTGCTCCCAGCCCCAGTGTCCAACCTGGCCTTGGACACTGCCAGGGATCCAGGGGCAGCCACAGCTGTTCTGGGCACCCTGTGCCAGGGCCTGCCCACCCTCCCAGGGAACAATTCCTGCCCAATCTCCCATCCAGCCCTGCCCTCTGGCACTGGGAAGCCATTCCCCCTTGTCACTCCATCCCTTGGAAAGAGTCTCTCTCCACCTTTCTTATCAGCTCCTTCAGGCACTGGAAAGCCACAGTGAGGTCGCCCTTAAAGTGTCTCTCCAGGCTGAACAATCCCAGCTCTCCCAGCCTTTCCTCCCAGCAGAGCTGCTCCATCCCTCTGCTCATCCTGGTGCCTCCCCTGGACTCTCTGCAGCAGCTCCAGGTCCCTCCTGTGCTGGGCCCCAGGGCTGGGGCAGCTCTGCAGGTGGGGTCTCACCTGAGCACAGAGCAGAGGGTTCAATTCAACAAAGGAACAGAGCCTGTTCCAGCCATCTAAGGACTGAGGCTGGGGGAAAACAACTGATTAACAACCCAGCTTCCCAAAAGGCACAAACCCAGGGGTGCTGTCCTCAGTCTGCAGCTCCTGGGGTGCAGACCAAGAGGTACCTTACACCTCTCAGCATGGTTGTACACAGCTCTGCTGATTGCAAAGAAAGCAGAGAGCAAAACAAGATTAGAGCTCAGCGAGACAGCGTGCCCCTCGTGAATCCAAATAAACAAGACATTTTGAACTATTTCCAGCATGACTTCAGCACAAAATAACATTTGCACGTCAGTGTAATAGCTGATGCTTTAACTGCTTGCTAAGGGAGCAGTCACGCACTGCAGCCCTGAGTTCAGCGGCAGCTGCTCAGCCTTCAAAGGAAGCAAAAAGAGCTGCAAAAGAGCAGTGCTGCACTTGAAAGCCTTTCAGAGAAGCACTAAACGTATTTATGTTCACTCCACAGCCCAAGGAGAACAGGGCCTGCCCCATCCCCACATGCCTTGGGTGGATGATGAGACACTTGAAAGGAGCTGGGATGGCAGCAGCCATCACATCCCAGCTGAAACCTCCTGGGTTCCAGAGGCAGGGAGGAAAAGGAGCCAAGCCAAGGGGCACAAGTCCAGAGGATGAAACACAGGAGGGAAACCCCATTTTTCCTTTGAACCTGTGCAAGGACTGGTGACACACCCTCACAGGAAATCCTATTACTGGGGGCCCTAAGCCGTGAATCAATCCCGGAGTCATTGAGAGCCAGCCTCAGGACAAAGGAACAGTCAGATGCTAATTCAGGCCACAAGGCGGGAGAGGGAACGTTCCCTCTTTGGATTAGGGATTAATCATCAGCACGTACAGCCTATTTTCATTAACTGCAGTCACTTCCTCCTAGCACATCCTTTCCATTTTCCAGGAAACACAGGAGCAGCTACATGTCTGAAGGCAAATAAATTAGGAGACAAGCAGGAAATTATCCACAGCACCCAGAACAAGCCAAGCCATCGAATATGCAGCTAGAAAATCTACCAAAACCCAATTTGACTGACCCAACAAACTGAACACAGGGTATATAACATCTCTGCTCCAAAATTCCATTAAACCTTTAGTTTTTCTTAAGTGCCAAAGATGTCATTGCCCTGGAGAGGCGGTGGATGCTCCATCCCTGGAAGTGTCCAAGGCCAGGTTGGACAGGGTCTGGAGCAACCTGGGATGGTGGAAGGTGCCCCTGCCCACAGCAGGGGGTGGGATGAGGTGGGTTTTAAGGTCCCTTCCAAGCCAAAACATTCCATGATTCTCTATTACTTTCCTTGGACTCTTCCCTCTTTTCTTAGTGCACTATCACTCCATTACCATGGGAGGAGGCAGCAGCACATCAGACTGGATTCAGGCACTCCAGGGGGATTGCATGGATTCACCCTTCCCTCTTCCCGCTCCTAGAACACAACCTGTGGGCTCAGTGTTTGTACCAAAACCACCCAGGCACATCCTGCAGCATCCTCTGAACATCCCCATTTCTCTGAGACAGTTCTGATGAATGCATCTGGAAAAAGTTGGGAGGAATCATCAAACCATCTGGTTTGGAAAAGACCTCCAAGGCCACTGAGTCCAACCTCCTCAGTCAGCAGCAGCTTCAAGCTCAGGCTTACAGCACAACAAATAAAAGGTGTCACTTAAAGAGCCAATGTCACAACAAGTGTGGCCTACAGAGGACACAGAAAAACTCTACACAACTCATAAATTCCCCCCAAGGTGCTTTTACATGCACAAGACAACATCCAGAAACCAGTAACCACTTCTAACAAAGATTATTTGAAATTCACAGGGTGGTGAACTTTTGTGGTTGATAGATTTTCGAGTTTGTGGGATTTTTTTTTGGTGGTGATGTTTTGCTCATTTTCTACTTAAACATCTGCTCTAGCCAACTGTTGTCCACTTAACTGGGGAGTGTTCTGCACTGGAATTTACTGTTAACCATTCCAAGCCCCTGCTGTATTCACACACAATTTCTATTCCTCAGCAAACAACTTAAGCAGGAATATTTTCAAAAGGCTGCACATATGCTCTATTCCCATGGAGCTAAATTTGGTAGGTATGAGCATACCTGGCTGTAATAAGCTGAAAAAAAACCTACTGAGACACAGAAACTGAGTTCCAGGCATAAGCCCCTGCTTTCCACTGCTTTAAATAGTCCCTGTTACACTGTGATTACACAGCAATCAGTGTTTGCTTTGCTCTCTGAGCCCAGGGTTTCTCCTTCATAGCCACTGAAATTCAAGTTTAAAAGAGAATTCAGCAAGCAGCTCTGTCAAGCACATTCCGTGCCAAGCTGGAGGATGAGTATATTTATATAACAAAAGGCTTCCTGGATTATTTTAAGGCTCAAGTTCTGCAAAGAGAACAATTGATGAAAGGGATGTTTTTCCTTTGTTTAAAAAAAATAATACTCATACCAAGAAGAAAAAAAGCCATTGAAGAGAAGCAGTGCCTTGATATTCCACTGTGAGATCCCTGGATCACAGCACAGTCACCCAGGAGCTCCCTGACCCCAAAGTACAGAACCTGTGTTGTCAGAGACTGAGATAAATACAGGAAAACCCAGAGGTCACAGACACCAAGGCACCTGCAAGTGAATATCTGCATATAAATGACAAGCTGTGCCACAGAATCACAGAATTATTTTAGGCTGGAAAATCCCTCCCAGCCCATGGAGTCCCAGCTGTGCCCCATGCCCACCTTGTCTCCAGCCCAGAGCACTCAGTGCCACCTCCAGCCCTTCCTTGGACACCTCCAGCCATGGGCACTCCAAAGCTCCCTGGGCAGCCCCTGCCAAGGCCTGAGCACCCTTTCCATGCAGAAATTCCTGCTGCTGTCCAAGCTGAGCCTCCCCTGGCACAGCCTGGGGCCCTTTCCCCTTGTGCTGTCCCTGTTCCCTGGGAGCAGAGCCCGACCCCCCCTGGCTGTCCCCTCCTGGCAGGGAGTTGTGCAGAGCCACAAGGTCCCCCCTGAGCCTCCTTTGCTCCAGGCTGAGCCCCTTTCCCAGCTCCCTGAGCTGCTCCTGGGGCTCCAGCCCCTTCCCCAGCTCCCTTCCCTGCCCTGGACACACTCCAGCCCCTCAAAGTCCTTCCTGGACTGGGGGCCCAGAACGGGACACAGCCCTCGAGGCAGGGCCTGCCCTGGGCAAAGGGAACAACCCAACAAACACAGACCCAGTCACACCTGGTCTGAATCTTTTCCATTTAGCACAGAGCAGAGCAGCCTCCTGCACTGCACCTGTTGATGTTCAAGCCCGATTAAAGCTGCATTAAACTTTAAGTAATAGATTCCTGCATTATTCATCATGGCTGTGTATTGGATGCAGAGCAAACAGGAGCTGAATCAATACAGTGACAGGAGCTTCAGGTGTCTGCTCAAAGTGTCTCCTGCTCCCAGTACTGATGTAGTTGAAGGAGGAATTTTTCACAACTGCTGTAAACAAGCCTTGATATTAAAGTTTGTCCAGAATAGCTGTGACACAGAGGCAGCTTTCAGAGAGCAACAATGGCCAAAATCTGCTCATAATTCACCTGACCTGTGACACACAAAACAAAATTATTTTCCCTCAATTTCAGCAGCCTTGGTATTTAGCCACAGCCTTTTTCTCAAGATTTCTGGTGGTATTTCTTAACAGATTCTGTGGAAAAGCCACTGAACATCTTAATTATACAGCCTTTGAGATCCAGAGAGATGCAGTATTGGGACAGCCACAGGAGAGAGGCTAAACCCAAACTTCCCAAAGACAAATGTGCTCAGGGCACCTGCAGGGAGAATTCAGCTGGATTAGGAAGAATCACAACTGAAAGCTGCTTTTCTGCTCTGTCTCCCACCACAGCCTCTCACAACCAGTTAAGGCTCACTAATATTCCAGAACATTTTTGGGAAAAAGGCAGAAGGTTTCCCAGCTAGAAATGGGAGGCAGGAGAGATTTGGTTCACTCAAGGTGCTGGACACTGGGGCTGCACACAAACAAATAACAGCTTTTAGAACGCTCTTTCTCAAAATCTTTACACCCAAAACTCCACTTTTATTTTCTGATTCTCACTACACCTCCCCTGTAGCTCTTCAATCAGTCACGGAGCTTTCCAGCATAGATCAAACCCAACAAAACCACAACAAATCTTATGAGATGACTTGCAGCAAATCCTTACACAGCTTCAAAGGATTACTGAAAGACAAAAACACGACTACAAGCTGCAATAAAGGGCACACACCCCATTTTTTCTCTCTTTGCAAGTGATTTATCTATGTCAAAGCCAGAGCTGGGAACAGAACACAGGTACTCCAGCCCCCATTCTGGCTGTCTACACAATATGTCACTCCAGTTTCCAACAACCAGAAGAGCAAAGATTTCTTTAAAAGCAGGGTTTGGGGAGCCTTTATCCACAACCTACATCTTCAAGTTTTGCTCTTAGTCATCCTTCCCTGGAAACAGGCAGAAGGAACTGATCTAAGAGATCTTTCAGCTCTTTCCCTAAGATTTTAGAATTTCATACTAGAGTTAGACAGTCTGTGAAATATCTGAAGTGTCCAAAACAAGAATTTGCCCCAATTCTGGTCGCAGTAAACAAGGTACTGAATGAATACACCACCCTACAACACATGCTTGAAAGTGCAAAATACACTGACCTACCTGAAATTGCTTTTTTAGCCAGAGCACTTGATGCATCAGGTTAGAAGCTCATTTTGAACAGGAGAGTAGAAGTTCAGACCTGCTGCTGGCAGCTTCTCACATAGTCATGAGAGTCACTGTTAACAAAACACCAAACAAATAAAAATAAGGATATTTAAGAGGCAGAGCTAACAGCAAGCCTTCATTAAAGCATCAAGAGTTATTACAGTGTGAAGATGACCTCCAGGTCTAACAAGAGCTGGGATATACAGGAAAGACCATGCTAACATAGAATCCCAGAATGGTTTAGGTTGGAAGGGACCTCAAAGCTCATCTCATTCCACCTCTCCCATGGGCAGAGACACCTGCCACTATCCCAGGCTGCTCCAAGCCCTGTCCAGCCTGGCCTTGGACACTGCCAGGGATGGAGCAGCTACATTTTTAAAATAATATTTTCCACAGAACTCAGAAAGAGAGAATATCCTGGTGTCCAAACAGGCCTAGATGAGGTTTGGAGGAGACCACCACCCCCAGAACAACGTGGGCTTCCTGCTACCAGAAATGGGCTGCTGACCACCCTTCTACACCCAGAGCAAGCTCTACAAGAGCAATCCAGAAAACTCTTGAGATACACATTGCCACGTGGAGCCTCAATGAAAGAAATAAACCTCCACGTTTTCTTTGAAGGGAGCTGCTGAAGTGACCCTGGCCCTGAACTCAGCATCACACAAGGTGTGATGAGGGCGAGCAAAGGAGGAAGGCTGGAAGCCTTTTCTGACAGTCTCCAAGTCTTCATCCCATCCCTCCAACCTCCAAGGGGAACAAAACCAGGGTGGAGATTCAGAATAGAACCGGCTCCATAGGGCTCTTCCAATTCAGCTTTCGCTCTCAGATAAAGGAAAACCAGCGGTCTCCCTGCTCCATTCACATTAGCTAGAAAACTGCAATTCATACATTTCCACTCCAATACAAGTTGGGAAGGAAGAGGGGATAAATAAATACAATTTTGTTTGTTGAGGCAGCACCAAACCCAAAGAGCTGTCTGCCAGGAAACATGCAGCTGGAAGCCTGGTAATTCTGCTTTCTTGGGACTCGTTTTTAGCTACATTTAGGATTGCTTGGAAGTTTGCTTTTGAGTTTTTACCCTGCCTCACCTTCAGGAGTAATGTACCTGAGAGCCGTGGGGAGGGTTATACCAGGCACCTCCACCTGCAGGCCAGAAGATTCCTCTGTGCCACAGGCTGGAAGTCAAACAGCTTTTGTCCATCTGGACAGAGACACAGAAAAGCCAGAGAAAGCCTTGCCAGCCTCCTGCCCTGCCTGCTGTAGAATCATGAGAGGTGTCACCCATCCCAAGAAGGCCGTTTCCATGAGTAACTCACATTATCTCACAAGAGCAGCCCTCCCAAACTTATCACACTTGCTTATCTGCAGTTTCCTGAGCCCCCAAAAGCCTCCCCAGCGCTGAGAGCCTGACCCAGAAGCCAGGCCAGGGAAAGCTCCACACCCTGCATGCCTCCTCTTCCAGGCACGATAGTTCCCATGGATCCCAGAGCACAAAGTGGTGCTCAGACATAAACACACATTTTTGATGAGCGAGTTGTGAATCAGCAGCATTTGCTGTGAGCACCACCAGAAGCCCGAGATGCTCCCTCCCAGCTGCCTCCAGTGCAGGGCACACGGAGCCTGCAAGGACACGTTTCCTGCCACATCCAGAATTATTTCTGGGCTGGTGAAAAGACAGGAGGAGCAATTCACAGCGACACTTTGGGTCCTGGCAGCTATGCTGACAGCAAGACTGCGTGGCAAGGTTTGATTAGAGCTCTTTCCTGTCTGTCCTGTAGCACATGCAGCGCTTGCTTGTGTTGTCTGCTGAGCTCTAACGTTGCTAACGCACTTCTCAGAAAACAGAAGGTCTATCTTCCCCAAATCAGTGAGCCTGTATGCCAAACTCCTCCCTCCCCTGAGGGAGACCCTTCTGCTTGCAGAGCACTGCTCTGCTGGGGGATGAGCTGCAGGTTCAGAGCCCCGTTTCCCTAAACTCAGAATCCCTGTGGAAAGGGTTCAGCTCCTGGAGTTGCTAAGCGATGCCAAGGGGTGGCAGGAGAGCAGCCCGCTGCTATTTCAGCATCTAAGGTGGCAATGCTCAGCTCTGGCTGTGCCACCCCTTGCTCTGACAGCCACAGTGTTTCCTTTGTGTAGGGGCACCAGCTGAGAAGAAATTCGGGAGGTTTTGATGCTGTGAAGATTAATGAGTGAAGTTACCGCCAGCCTTGTTCTCCGTGGCACAACACAGCTCAGAACCACCAGGCAATAGGACCCAAACACCTCCAGAGCTCTGCTGGCTTATTCCCAGAATATTCCCCATTTTCCAGCACCTGATCTAACACTGTCCCTCCCCAGCACAGCCTGCAGCAGGCTCAGAGTGGGAGCTCCATCTCTGACTGATGCATCTGGAGACGTTACAGCCAGTGGAGATCTCCAGGATTCCCAGAGAGAGCACGTGATTTCTCTTCTTAATAGTCAGATGTTTTCCAGTTGAATGCTACCATCTTTATTATCCATGTGGAATCACAAGCAAACCAGGATTTAGAAGAGTTAAGTGGCCACATCTGAGTGCTGAGGGCCACTTCTGGAGACTTTACAGAACTCTTTGTGCTGTTCATCAGCAAAGCTTTTGGAGTGGAGAATTCTCCTGTGTCTTTTCCTTCCCACATCCACACAAGCAGCACCGTGTGCAAAAGGAGCAAGAGCAGGCTCTTGTCTTACTTTCTTATTCCATTTAACCAGCAAGGATCAGGAATGTCTGTGAGGGCTGGATTAACCAGCTGAAGACTGCTGCTTGGAGAAGGTACCCCCAAGACTAGAGCAGCATCCTCGTCTCACACCCTGGCACAGAGTATTACCATATTTCACTGCTTTTTTTTATTTTTTTTTTTTTCACCATTTCACCAGTACTGAAGTATTCTTTAAAATACTCTGGAGAAATTCAACCTAAATAGATCACTCACTCAAGTTCACCAACCCCGTTTGCTTGTGGATTGGAGAAATCAAATTAATTGATTTAGAGACAACGCAAGGGATTTTGAGAGGATGTTTAGCTGATGTCTAGGATGTCATTTTAATCCTCCTCACAGTTAATTTTTCCAGCATAAGGAGCCAGTAAAATTTGTGGTGCAGCCCTTACACAGAAAAACATCTCCACGGGCGTGCTAATCATGGAACTATTTTGCAAATTGCTCCTAATCTACAGTTGCTTGTCTCTGCTCTCTTCCTGCAGAGACAATAAAATCATCCAGCTAATAGCAATGTGAAAGGGAAGGAATGATCCTCATTTGGTTTAAATAGACAGATCTGCACTAAGGAACCACTAAATAGTGCAGATGAACTCAGGGAGGCAGCCCAGAAACATTCCTTCCATCTTTTGGGCATGGAAAGCTTGTAGACCTGTCAGCACAATGCAAACTCATTCCTAGTGTCCCAAAAAGTGAAAAAAATGTTGCTACTATCAACAACAACATAATTATGTGAATTAATAGGATTTGTTCATGGGATTACTTTTTTTTTTTTTTTTTTTAGTTCTTGCAGTATCATGGTGACCTGAATACACCCAACCTCTGCTCTGTCCTGCTGNATTATGTCGTTGTTTTCGTGGTTTTTTTTTTTTTTTTTTTTTTAGTTCTTGCAGTATCATGGTGACCTGAATACACCCAACCTCTGCAGCAGGACAGAGCAGAGGTTGGGTGTATTCAGGTCACCAGGAGACTCTTTCCCTGTTTCCAAAATAGTAATTCCTGTTTCCAGATCTCCTCTCCCACCTTACTGTTGCTCATCCTTCCAAAAAACACCTTCCAGGGCACATTCCTCTCTACAAACCTGGCCCCAGTGGTGCCATGACTCTCCTCATCCCTTAGGGAGCCACATGGAAATCTCGGCCCTACATGGATCCCTGGACACTGAGAAGTGACTTGGTAGACACTGATATTTTCAACTGTCCCCAAATGGTGAGATGCTCAGAATTCCCCAGATTCATCAAAAAATACTTCAAAGAGAAAAAGCAAAGGTTGGTTAATTCTAAGAAAGCAAGTTATGAGTAGGTCAGAAAACATTAGTAACATGAAACACACTGCAACTGCTCACAGTTGAGGCCTTTGTCAGGGTGTTCACAGCCAGACCCATCAAGATAAAAATCCAGGGTCAGATCATTTAGACATGTTAGGGATAAGGAATTCAGGGAATGACCAGAGTTATGAACTACAACGACATCAGAGAAGTTTCCTGCTGTCCATCACCAACAGGAACCACTTCATATCGCTTATTATACTGCCTTAATTTTATCAATCAAATTGGTGTTTGGCATCTCATGAACCATCTTCCAGTGACTGGTACCTATTCTGGTTTTGCAGGAGGATGGCATGAAAGCTGAGGACTCCATGACAGGCTTGGTCTACGCACCCCTGCTAAAGAGATGGAGACAGAAATGGTTCACCTTGACCTGTAGATAATGTCAGAATTCCCACTGTACTTAAATCCATAACTTCACAGCCAAAAGCCTCCCTGTCAAGTTATCCACTGATTCAGAAATGAGCCACAGCAGTTTAAACTTAGCTCTTCCCATTTTGCAAGTGCCTTGAAACAACAGGACCTCAGACAAATCCCACCTTTTAACAGGTAATAGCTGAGACTCAGCCATTGCAAAGACAGAGGTGGCAATAATTGCTTCAGAAAAAAAGGTCTTTGTGGATCAGAGTGCTGCGAAACCACAAGATTTCTGAGTTTTAAACATCAGAACAATTCCTACAAGGATGAGACTTCCCTAAGTGGAACATGACTCCTGCAGAGCAGTGGTGTGATGGCCTGGGAAGGAGGAGAGAGACCAGGATGGCTGCTGGTGCTTCCCTGCAGATCCCAAAGGGAGGACGGGCAGAGCAGAGAGACAGAGTCATTTACAGCCTGCAGAGACTACAGCAAAGGAGCAGGGCACCAGCCCAGGTCTGCTGGCTGTTCTTCCAGCCCCCGCAGGGTTAAGAGCATTAATCCAGACTCAGGGGGAACACGATCCTGAGCTGGTGACTGAATGTCTCCTTTGTCGGCCGCCCTGCGTCACCACAGGCACGGAGCTCTCGCTCCAAGGACACGTGGAGCACGGCCAATTCCACAACTCCACAAGGATGCTCTGGTTCTCCTGGGCAGGGAGGCCAGGGGATACTTCTCAGGACAGCTAAAAACAACCTGCTCCATGAAGCAGCACCCTGAGAGCTGCATTGCAGTGGGAAAACACATTCTGCTCAAGTGGCAAATACCTCACAATGTGCCCAAGCAGTTTTCCCCAAGTTACTGCTGCTGTTAAAAGATCTTCTGAGTATAAAAAATGCACTGCTGGCACTTAAATTTATAAAGGAGGCTTCTTTGAGCTCTTAAAATATCATCCCATTCATATGTGGGTCTCATCTAAAGTGAAGATTTGCAAGACAAATGTACTGATATCAGACCAGCAAACTTCCAGGCATGCACAGCATGGGCAGCTATCCCATTTTAACCTTTGCAATTCACCTTCCTGCCCAGGAAAACTCCATCAAAGAAAGGCTGAAAAATGGGAAAAGGGAAATTATGGTCCCCATGGCACCTCTGGGAAGGAGTCAGTACACCCAAGACCAAATATCAGTACACCCAAGACCAAATATTCCCTTTGGTGCTGCCAACACTCAATAAAAAGTCAGGGTTTTGCCTTCCACTATTACAACCCTCAAAGTCAGTCACCCCAGGCTTTAGGGTTTTTATTTCCTTTATTTAATGTTGCCTCATACAACAGAAAAACCCCAAAAAAAGAAAAAACACAGATAAGAAGAAAAAAAAAAAAAAACAAAAAAACCAACAACAACAAAAAACACCCACGACCCAAACCCTAACCCTCAAAGCTGCTCAGCTGTAGCAGTTAAATCAACATTTCAGAGCAGCTAAACTGCCCAGTACCAGACAAGGCTCTGCCCAAGGCTTTGGCTACTTTCAGCTCCAGAAGCTTCCTGAGCATGGATTTAGTAACCCTTTGGGAATTTCTCATCCCAAAAGCTGCTCAGCTTCCCCCCACTCCCTGCAACTTGATGCCACTGAAACTCTGTGTCCACAACATTCTCTGGCAAGGAGTTGGACACATCCCTACAGAGAGGAGTCTACGTGCCACTGCTCACTCCTTGGGATTCCAGTTCCTGCTGCATCCCACCTTTCCCAGTCAGAGGGGCTGCAAAGAAATCCTTGTTTCTGCCTGGGAGGGTTTGTTCTCTCACAGACACCAGGTTGGGAAAAACTCTTCCTCTTTGCAATAACATGTAGGAGAGACTTTGCAACTTCTTTACTGTAAAATAACAAATACCAGAAATGTGTGTCTCCTCTGGAAGCAAAGCAGACTTTATCTCAGTAGGCTCCTCCATGATTCCTAAGATGCCACACTACAATTTTCCAGCATGCTTCTAGCTGCTCCTACTTACTTACCCAGCAATATCCAGTGGAAATCTGGGGGAGAAAAACTAACTGCAGATTGTTCCATAAATAAAAAATAATCTGGTTAAGGGTGCCAGTAATTTTTCATACAATAAATGGCTTGGAATGCGATATGCCAGTCAAAATTAACATTTAGATATATGACACGTTGCCCCACTCCATCCCACTCCTGGCCATTAAGTCTGTTAGAAGCCCTTGTTCCCACTGCACTTTTCCCGATGGCTGCATTCCACTCCAGGGGTAAAGGTTGCCTGTAAGCACTTTAAACAGTATGTGAAATGCTTTGTTTATCCAAAAATATTTTAGCTCTGAGAAACATTAAAGCAATATGTAGATTTCAGCATTTGCACAGCAAAGAACTGCAACTCCTACAGATACTGCCAGAAACTCTTTTTCCTTAAGGCTTTCCAGCTAGGAAAGTCTACTTTGCTAAAGCAAAGCTACAAACAAAAAGTGTAATCTCTCAGTAATGGGCTGCAAAGGGTTGATACAAGGTTGAGGATGAAGCCAGGCTGTCATTTCTGTCTTGCTCACTTTTTTCAGAGCAGATAATTGATCAAGCAGTAGGAAAAACCTGAGGGTGCAGCAGGGAAACCCAAAACTTATGGGGTCTTCCCCAGTAAGTAGCTACAGAAAGCCACTAACAAAATAAAGGGAATTTCCCTGCAGCCTGGCCCACAATTTCCCTTCCAGGAGTGAAATCCAGCCAGCCTGCAGATCACCTGCTGTCCTCCAGTCTTAACACAGTCATACCCACCTTAAAATACAACTTTGCCCCAAGCACTCAGTAAGGCTGTTGTTTAAGACAAGAGGAATCAACCACAGTGGTCACCAGAGGCAAAAGCATGACAGTCAAACAACAATCACAATTCAGCTCATCCCAATTACCCCAGGGGAACAGGACTGGAAGACAGGAATATTAAGAATGCTCTTGCCTAAAAGCAACAAAGCAGCCGCTCATTTTCCAGCTCAAAGCTCTTCCCATTTAAAGGTTGCTGTAGACACGATCCCTGTTTCAGCACAGGAAATAAAATGTGTTGGACCCTGTTGCCAAGGCCAGGCTGCTGAGCCTGGGGAATTCTTTTGGAGGGGGCAGGGGACAGTGAATTCCCATTCTGCTGGTTCTGGAGCAGTTATCAATTAGTGCACTGTGCTGTGCTGTCTCCTTATCTGTCTCTACAGGCTCACTATCCCAGAGCTCCAGGTCCATGTTTCTCTTGGGATATGGTTTTGTTGTTCTCCCCCTGCTAGGGAACTCCCAACCACCAGCTGGTTCTGCACCAGTTCCTTACATCCATAAACTGCCTAATTAATCAACGGACTTAATATTTTAACTGCAAAAGTAAAATTAACCAAGTATAAACAGAAAAAAAACCCACATGGACCTTCACTTATTCCTGCTGTCTTCCAAAGCTGGAATTTGCTTGGTGTGATTTTAAACCAGACTTTATTTCCCATTCTTTTCTTATACCTGGGAGAGTAGTTGCACCAGGCATGCTAGGTGCCAAAATTAGCTGATTTGCCTCAATGCAACACATCAACTCAACTGCAGCACTTCATGAGGTACAAGCTACAAATTCAGCAAGTCACACAAGATCCTCAAGGCTTAGGCCAAGGGAAATTAAAAAAGGAAGGGAAAGAACTGTCCTACACCTCTGAGAGCACTGGAGGGGCAGAAGGGCAGGGTTGTCATACACCAGAAGACTCACACAGCACCACCAGGTTTCACAAGGCCCCATCACCTTCAAAAAGGAGATCCCTCTCCCTCTTTGTCCAAAGACACACTTTCCAAACCTGTGGGGAGAGAATGCCTAATTCTGAAACACATTCATCATGCAAGAAGCACCAGAGCTGGGGCCTCTGCCAACTGAAACAGAGATTTCAGTCCTTGCTGCCAAAGCACAAAGAGCAACAGGCACAGCTGCCCTGTACCAATGAATTTAGTGTCAACACTAAAGTAGACAAAGAGGTTGGAATACAAAAGTGACCTTCAGGCCTCACTGTCCACTCCATTTCTTCTCCAAACACCAGTGAAATGACACAACTGTCCCAGTCAGTCCAATGAAGCATCAGTCTACCACAAGCAGAGCAAAGCCCACTGCAGGGCTCTTTAAGTGGTTTCAATTGGTGACAAAGCAGTTTATGGCCATCTCACCTCAGACCTTTCCAACACAGAGCATGGCAGCACACAAATAAATCTGTTCCCTTCCCTTTCAGAGATTTACAAGGGTTATCCTCACCTCAGGGAAACTGTAACAACCTTTCTGCCTCATCCAAATCCTGAGGTTTTGGTGGTGTTTTTTTGTTTGTTTGTTTGGTTTTTGGTTTTGTTTTGTTTTGTTTTTTTAATTCGTGCTCTGGATTAACAGCAGGCCAGAGAGCAGAGGAGCATTAGCTCAGTCCCAGTTGGGTGATGACAGCCTGCACTGCTCAGCCCCAGCTGGAGTTCCCTGCCCAGCAGAAAGTCTCTCAGCACAGGGCACACTCACACAGCAATAAAACCTGAAATCAGTGGTGCTGTCTCATTTCCCACTCCTCTGCACAACTCAATTTATTTTTAGGTCATAACTCCTGATGCAGGATGGAAAGAAAGGATGGGCACAGGCACAACAGCTGCGAGCTAATTTGGAAACACCAAGAATGAGACATTTCCACTTCGTGTTTTGCTAAACCTTCACCTCACACTGAGTATTTCTGGAGCCAAAATTTGTACTGGCACATGGATGTCACCTTCTCATGTGGCTTGCCAGCAGGCACAAGCTGCTTACAGAGCCTGTCACCATCCTAAAACCTGTGCCAGGGGAGGGTCAGGTTGGACATCAGGAGGAATTTCTTCCTGGAAAGCGTGGGCAGGGGCTGCCCTGAGAGGTCACTCAGTGCTCTGGGCTGGCAGGGGTGGGGATGGGGCACAGCTTGGAGTCCAAGGTCTGGGAGGTGTTTTCCAACCTAAATGCATCTGTGAGCCTTGTGAACTACAGCAAACGCTACTGTTTTGTCTCTTGCTTCACAGGGAAAGAACAGGATTGAACAAGCTGGGTCAGGTACGGGGGAGGAATATTGAGTGGTGGCTGAGCAAGGAAATCTCTGGTGTGAGAACCCAGAAGTCAGTCAAACTCCTTTCCAAGTTACCTGTACCAAAGGCAGTAACCAAACCCAGTACACCACAGGTGTGCATCAGAGCAAGAGAGTTCCACAGCGAGACCTGGGGCAGCAAGTCCTGCACAAGGCAGGAAAGCAAAGTTAGGGAAAAATCAGCAAACTGGCCATTCATTACCAAGCTAACCTCCCCCTGAAGCAGCTCCTCTTGCTGGAGAGCCCATTTTCACCTCAGACAACAAGCAAGGAAGGGATGCACACCCAGGAGTGCCTTCATCAGCCTGAAGCTCTGCTGCAGCTCCATCCTCCGCTCTCACAGCGAGGCTTTTTATTTCCTAAACGTATCAAGCACGTCTCACAAACCTCTCGTAGCCACTTAAAGCCAGGGTTAAGTGCAGCTGAAGTGAGGCAGCGTTTCTCCTGTCACACTAAAAATGTCTTATGTGTTGCTTTTTCCCATCCTGTTGGTGCCACAGCCATCAGAGGGAAGCAGGAGGGAGCTGGAAGGCAGCATGTGCAGGTTTGGCACAGGACAGCAATCCACACTGGGAGCACTGAATTCCAGGGTGGATCTGCACAGGGGACTCGGCTGGGATGCAGCCTGCTCCCAAATTCCACAAACAGAGCCTGTTCCCTGGGTGTCCAGAGGCAGGGGATCTGTTCTCCATGTGCTGGGAGTGTTTTATTCCCTCGTGGCTGTAAAACACAGCAGGTGAGCAGCAAAGCTCCTGCCAGGACATCATCCTCAGGGAGGGATCACAGACCTCAGACTCCCGGTGAGGCTTTGCTCTCAGCTGCCCCACACATCAAATTCAGCAGGAACGTTTTTCTCCTAATACTGACTTGAATCTCCTGGGAAAAGAGATTCTTCTGGCCACTGCAAAGAAAGAATAAAGAGCCACCTGCACACAAATGCACTGAGGGCAAGGAACTTGGGCTGAGTTTGCAGTTGACTCATTTGCTACATGTAAAGTTATAAGATGACACCTGTAACAATCAGGTGTGTGTTTAATTAGTTTAGAAAGCAGCTGTAAGAGTAGCAATTGCTCTGTGTTAACCATCCATACATCCCCAGTCTGATAGAAAAGACCTCAGAAAGATTTTAAGCAGGCTTAACACCAACATTAACAAGTGGCAGATGACCTGCTAAAGTTGAGAGGTCATCGGGAGAACAGCACAATGTGTCCACAAATAAACTAACTCAACAAAACAAGTACAGCTGAGCCCTAAGGAAGCAAAATAAATTAAATAAATTGAAACTTCCAGCTACAGAAGTTATGCCAACTTTCAGAGGTTCCCATAGTTCGCAGCAGAAATTTGTTTCACGTGCTGAAAGTTTTTTACCCTCTGTCTTGGCCTCAAAACCATTAACTTGGAGAAGGAATTTAACTTGGAAAAGGTATTTTCTGGAAAACACATCTCTGCTGCAGTAATTGCTTTTTAATCTTGCTTCTCCCAGGCATTGCTGGAACAATCCTCCCTCCTGTGCAGGTAAACAAATGGTAAGGGACAGTCATTTCCCAAGCTTTGATGGGTATACAGGTAGAAATTCCATATAAAAAAAGATATCCTTTCAGAGTTAGCTTTGCAGAGCACTCTGTCAGCTAAGGCTGTGCCTTCTTCATGATAAAAGCCCTTTGGGACAGGCAAACCTGTCCATGCACTCTCAGCATGAGATCTGGCACCTGGCAAAGTCCTACTGGCTATTGTGCAGCAGGCTCTTGGCCAGAATTCCACAGCTTTCCCGGCATTCCACGGCTTTCCTGGAATTCCATGGCTTTCCCCGCATCCCTGGAAGCAACAGCTCAATCCTGAGAACTGAAATTAGGGAACACACACCTCCACTTTGAACAGAATCAGATTGTGATTTACCTCTGACCCCCTCAGTGTCCCTCCATTCCCACCCCAACGCTTTCACACTTGGTTTTGCAATGGTTTTGCTATTTCAGCAGGAGCTGCCTTCCCCTTTTCCTCCTAAACGTTTCTGTGGTAAACTCTGACACCCAGTTACCAAACTGTGGCTTCTCAAAGACATGCAGGTTCCCTGAAGAAACCAAAATACTGGACTGGAATGCGGGGAGAATATTCCCTGCTGTGGTCTGCGCCCTTTTTGAAATCTCAAGCTGGGAGTCTGAAGGCTGCACCTGCACAGATGTGAGGGGTTAATAATCTCTTCCAAACAAGTCTGTGAACAAAGAAAACACCACTGGCTTTTGCACTACTTCCCTTTTTGAGAGGCCACTTCCTGCAAAGCATCCTCCACTCAAGTTTTCCATTAGCTCTGTAAACGCCAAACAGCCTCTTCCAGCTTCCACAGTTCACCAGATGATTTATGAAAGGTGCAAAAACACTACATGGGCAGGAAAGAGAAAAACTGAGCTCCACAAATGTGTTTGCAAATTTGACCTGAACAAAGCAACGTATTTTTTGCTAAAAATTAACAGAAAATAGGGTGGAAAATTGAGCTAAATCTTCCATAAAATGGGAAACCGCTGCTGGGGCTGCAGACAAATCCTGTGCTCAGAAGCAAGGAGTCACTATCAGTAGGAAAGACCTTCCCTGCAATGCACAGACACCTTATTCAAAAGGGATAACAGGAACATAACACCAAGAGGAGCACTGCATAAAAACACCAAAGTCATGACAATAAACAAACCCATTGGAAAAGGGTCGTTTGTCCCCATTTCTGTGGAAGAGCTCAAACCAGGGATTGTCTGCTTTCAGTGCCCAATGTAAGCAAGAAATTTAAGTTCCCTCATCCTTAGAAATATCAGCAGTACAAGATATCCCATTTCTCAGCAAAATAATTTTTTCTATTGCAGATTTGACGAGCCAGTTGGCCTCAGATCTGGCAAAAACGTGGTTTTCGGGAGGATCCACTCCCCAAAACTGGACACACCTCAGGATCAGGAATCTGCTCCCTCCCTCTAAGAGCCATCTGCAATGTCTTGGGACTCTGGCCAAGCAATTAATTCCTCCTAATTGCTCGAATGGGACCACCCCCAGCTGGAATTGCAGCCAGCTCTCCCTGCCCTGCCCTTGGGGGGATGCTGATCCCTGATTCCAGCTTCAGGCACCACTGCTGGGAAAAGCAGACCTTGGAAACAGGATCCTGGCTGCACCTCTGGATGCCAGCATGCAGGGGGATGCCCTGCAGGGCAAGCAGGTCACAGGGACCCGGCGCAGTGACACCTGTGACCTGGGCGGGAGCAGCATTGGGACGCCTCCAGCTGGATCCTGGCTCATCACAGCCAGCTTGGGGAGAAGCCAGACACGTCCCCTGACAACCAGCAGGATGAGGATCCTCCCTCCTCTCCCCTGCAGATCTGCTCAGGGTTTTAGTTCTTAAACAAAGAGGAAGGAAGCGTGGCAAAGCATCCTCCCAATCCCCACAACCCCACACTTAGAAGGGTGTCCTAATCCTCACAATCCTAAACTTTGAGGGGTGTCCCTGTCCCCCACAACCCCACACTTAGAGGGGTGTCCCAAACCTCACAATCCTAAACTCTGAGGGGTGTTCCTGTCCCCCACAACCCGCACTTGGAGGGGTGTCCCAAACCTCACAATCCTAAACTCTGAGGGGTGTCCCTGTCCCCCACAACCCGCACTTGGAGGGGTAACCCAGTTTCCCTCAGAAGAGTGTCCCAATCCCCATAATCTTGCACTTGGAAGGATGTCCCAATCTCCACAATCCTGCATTTTTGAGGAGTGTCCCAATGCCCACAATCCTGCACTTGGAGGGGTGTCCCTGTCCTCCACAACCCCACACTTGGAAGTCTGCTCAACAGCCTAACAAGGGAAAGGATGAAAAATAACCTGGATGGCACAACCCAGCTACAAAAAGGGGAGCTGAAGTCCCAAAAGCAGAAGGTTCTGCCCTCATCAGATTCTGCCCACATTTCCTCGTGCATAGGATTTAAGATGGACTGACACATGTTACAGAAGCAGTTTAATTAAGGAAAAAAATAAAATATTCTCCATAAAACTTAATACAAAAGAAAAATCAACACGGCCCCTAAATTTCTGATGGTGACCTTACCAAGCCAGGCTTTGTTTATTCTTCAGCACATTAAAAATCCAGTTTATGCTTCAATGACTGAATCACCAGTTGTTACAAACTATCTACATCACTTTCATCCCCTCCCTGAAGTTTCTAGGAAATTCATTGCATCTGCACACGACAAGAGAATCCAAGTTTGACAACGCTTGCCAGAACAATATTCCTGCATTTTGAGCACAGGGAACAGCACACACAAACGGGGTGGCTGACCTGGCAAAGGCAGCTGGTACTGAAATGCCAAATTCCCCTCCCCTCTCACCTTATCAAAAACCCCAAATGCAGCACAGGGTTCCCAAAGCAAGGCAGGATTTGGGGCCGACAGGACAGGGCCTGTGGAGATGGGAATGGACAGGGAGGTGGCAGTGGACACAAGGAGGTGGCAGTGGACACGAGGAGGTGGCAGTGGACATGAGGAGGTGGCAGTGGACACAGAGGAGGTGGCAGTGGACACAGAGGAACAGCAGAACCAGTCCACGAAAGCCACAAGGACTGCGCCTAGAGGTGATTTCAAAGTCTCTGATTTTAGCTCCATTTCTGAGCCTTGCGCAAACCTCCCTCACTCTGAGGACAAGAGGCAGCACCAGAGGTGGCAAATTGAGCCTGGGAATATTTGCAAAGTCACGCTGAGAATACTTCTATTAAACGTTGTGCTTAAAACCGTGTCGCTTTGCTGCACATCAGTACTTACACGGAGGAATTATTTAAGTACACAGCTCTGTAAGCACCTAAGAAAGTGTCCAGATAAGGAATAGCTCTGCTCCTTCTCCTTCTCTTCCCACTTGTCTGAGGCACTGCAGGAACGGTGCTGCCCTCACCCTGCCACTGTAAATCATAGCAATAAAAACCCCAATTAAAACCAGAAAGGTACTTTGCTCAAGACAATCGGGCAGGACAATCTGTCTTCTAAGGGCCTGACTTGAACACTTCATTTTTTAAAAAGTACAGCCCAAATAAAATAAGTAGGTTATTAAGCACCCAGCAGTCACTTCACATAAATGTCCATGGAGTAATTCACCGCTTTTATAAAAAAGGAAATGTTTTTAAAGTAGACTGGGAAAGGAAACAAATCCAC
Organism: Rhadina sibilatrix; assembly: GCA_013400275.1. Classification (NCBI taxonomy): domain Eukaryota; kingdom Metazoa; phylum Chordata; class Aves; order Passeriformes; family Phylloscopidae; genus Rhadina; species Rhadina sibilatrix. The sequence continues at coordinate 83,648 of VWYO01012221.1, read as the reverse complement.
AGAAATAGAAGATAATACTGCCTCCAAAGAAGCCACTACAGAAACCATTCCTCTTTTTATTTATTTTAATTCTTAGCCCACTTTTAAGGCTATAAAGACAACAGGATCAGCATGTTCAACTCTCCAAATTCTTCACGTCTCACTCTGCAGTGTCTGTGGAAATAAATGGACTTTTGCTCCCTTCCAGCTGAAGTTTGCGGGGCCTCTTCCATGACCATCAAGGACACAAAGACAAAAGGGTGCACACCACCATTCTGCACTCAAGCACTGCTCTGGCACCCCCAAATCCAGCAATCCCAGGCAAAGAGACTCCACGACACCTGAGAACTTCTTTCCAACACTCAGCAGCACTAACTGAAGAGGGAACAGTCTGGTGTGCAAATGTTACACTGGAATACACCCCACAAGCTGCACTGGGCTCTATCCCAACTATCCTAATTCAGGACAGGACTGGGAAGCAAGCAAGTCTGAGCACTTCCAGCTGTCTGCACACATCCTGTCACAGCACTGGCTATTCACCACCAGCAAGTCTCCTCTAGTTATTTCCAAAAGCAATATCCACTTCAGTCAGATGTTCAGTCTACTGCAGACCCTCAGCTGCCTCTCCTTTTTAAATAAAAATAAAACTCAACAATACTTCAGTCCCAAACACAAAAAATTTGTTGACACAGCTGACAGAGTCACCTCAGGGGTGCAGAAAATGTCATTAATGCTTTGCATGACCCAGACCTGAAAGAAGCCCGTTAGTGGTATTGCCTGTGCTGCTGCTTCCCTCAGTGTTTTTATTTCCCTCTTGATAAGGCCTCACCCTGCCAGGCAAACCACAGAGCACATCTCCAAAACCTCATGGAACACCTTTTAATGCTGGAAACTGGGAATATGAAGACAAGGTGAGGGAAGAAAAAACAGCTCTTTGACAGCCATGAATTAAATCAGCCCAGAAAGCTCACTTGGAACAGATGTATCACAACCTTGGGTTTCTCTGGGGATGAAATCTGAACGTGAAAGCAGAGATTCAGTGATAGGGATGAGAGGTTGCAGCTCTGAGGTGTTCAGTCCTCCCCTGGATACCTGGGTGTGAAGCCTCTGCCTGCCACAAGCCACCCTGCTGCCACAAGCATTCCCTCACAGAGGAACACGCCAGTGACACCCAGGCTGGGAAACTCAACGAGCTCTTCTCCAGTGAACAGAGAATCGTGGACTGGTTCCATCCTGGGTGGACAGGGACCTTCAAGCTCATCTCTGATGAGTTTTGCACATGCACTGAGCCCAGAGTTTGGAACTTGCACCTTGCAAAGGTTGGGAGCTCCGTGTCCCCACAGCTGCCTGTGTCAGGGACACATGTCCAAGCCCCCTCTGCAAGGTGTCAGCACGAGTTTCCACACTCGTGCTGGAAAGTGCAGCAAGACAGAGGCAGGCAAGCCTTATCCACATCACAATTTCTGGGAAGCTTAGAGCAGAAGGGCCAAGTCCTCCCTGGGTTATTATCCCATGCCTGGGTTATTATCCAGTCTTCAAATAAACACAAGTCATTAATTTACGAGCATGACATCACATCCTGCAGGCTGAATTTCAACACACAGCCATGACAGTGGAACCACGTGAAGAAATACAGCATTCCTTAGGACTTCTAGTCTGGTTTCCAACCTTTTACCTTGGAAAGAGCTAAATGGATGTCCTGGACGTGGAAACAAGATCCCCAGGGAGTTAACGAACAAAAGACAAAACAATCTATGAAGTCAACCACCATTTTGTAGAGTGGACAATTATTTTAAATATTTGCTCATATCCAACTACAAATAGGCAGCATTAAAGCACAATTACAGTGTGGAGGGGGTACAAAGTTAAGAGGTTAAAGGAGATTGTTTGCATTAAGTATAATATTAACAAAGGAGAAGTCTAACAGGAAGAATCATAAAAGGATTTTAGACTGGCAGCCACTCAATAAAGTGGCCAAGGAAAGTTCCCAGTAGACAATTATAAATGATGCTGCTCAATTCACCTGTGTCCTGATGGACCATGAGTTAAGGAGCAGCAGTCAAAATTTAAGATAGTTAAGGAGTAGTTCATTAAGAACATCAAATCAGCTGGCCAGGCACAGAGAAGAAAACAGCTAATGGCCTTTAATGCATCAATCTGGTGCACCTGTATCCAATATCACCCGGCTCTCAGGTTCCTCCCTCTCCTCCCCTGGCACTCAATCAAGCTTGCAGGCTATCTCCCCACACTGGGTGGGAACCCCTCTCCCCAAAGCAGCCCATCTCCTAGACAGAGGCAGGCCAAACCCTAACAGGACCCTGAAAAACCTGACATTTCTTTGGGGTTAGTCCTGCTCAGGTTAGTCCTTCCTCAGAGGAGGAAGTAATATAGATTTGCCCGTGATTGTCATCTCCACAAGTATTCTCCCAGCCACTTACACTTCCTGAACCCGTGGCTGAACTCCGGCGTTCCCTCTCAAAAACATTATAATTCTTGGATACCAGACACGTGGCTGGATGCGTCTGTGTCTTCTCAGCACAGACACTCATTTTCTTGCAAGCAAAGGAATTCTGAACAAACCATCAGAACTCAAATAATCCCCTTCTGATAAATGTACTTAGGGCCCTGTTTTTGTTTTTAAAATGGCCTTTGATAACCCATCTATTTATGTTTTGAAAGGGAGAAAAAATGAATTAGGAAATTGCACAGGCACAAAAACAAAGGCAATATCTGACAAAGAGTTTTGTTAATTTGTGGGTAATTGCTCATTACTGCAAAATGAGGTTTTTGCAGCATTTTATGGAGAGTAGGTAAGAACCCCCAGCCCATTACTGAGTATTGCTTTTGGCAAAGGCGAGCTTCTCCCAGGGTGGAGAGCCTCCATAAAACCACGATTCCATTAAATACGGATCCTGACATCCCCAAAGTACCCGGGGAAAGGGAACAACATGTTCTGTCGAGTCATTTAGCAGGGATCTTCACATGCTCACATTTACCCTTCTGTGTCCACTCCTGCCTTGTTCACAGCTCTGCTTTGGACATCCTCTCCCCCCCTACTGCCTCTACTGAGCACCCCACGCTTCAGCACTTTGGAACATGGGTGTTCCTCTCCCTTCCTGTAAGTCTGGTTTACTTTCTTATTCCACTAAAAATGTGCTCCCCAGACACTCAACATCCACAGGCCACTGCCACCCCTGCAAGGGGCAAAGCTCACCCTGAGCTCCCCAATCACCCACAAGTGCTGGATTTTCTCTCCCAGTTAAAGTAAGTGGGTTTTGAGCCCTGATGCATCACAGAATCCCAGAATGATTTGGGTTGGAAGGGACCTTAAAACCCAATCTGTTCCACTCCCTGCCATGGGCAGGGACACCTTCCACTGTCCCAGGTTGCTCCAAGCTCTGTCCAACCCCTCCCTGGACACTTCCAGGGATGGGGCAGCCACATTTTTGTGGAGGAGGACACCCTGGAGTGCTCCCTCCTCAGAGGAGGCTCTGGGAGCAGCTCACCACTGGCATGGCCAAGCAGCCACATCAGCAGCAATCGTTCTCAAGGCACTTTCAAGGTCTTTTTCATCATCCTAACAGCAGAGCCATTTTTAAGCCTTTCAAATAGCTTTAAATTAACTTCCCTGACAAAGTTTTTCAGAGCAATATAACCTGGCTGTGGAAAACCTCATGCAGGGACACAGAGAAGACAAAGAGCAGACCTGAGAGCAGAAGAGCTGTTTCATTACTATGTAGATTCAAAGCTATTCCTGCAGTTACTGAAGCACTACCCCAGCCCTCCTAGCAAGCAAAAATCCATTTTGTGTACAAATAGGGTTTTTACAGCTTTGGCACAGTGCTCGACTGCAGAGTCAAACTTTTCAATGCCTGATAAGATTTTACTTGAAAGTGGCAGGAGAGCTCATGCCAGGAGCCCGTATGAAATGCCAGCTCAGTGGCAGAAGGTCAAAGCCTGGTATCAGGAGATTTAGTGGAAGTGTTTCCAGACAAACTTCTTAAAAGCGCTGTGCTATCTAGGGAGGCACAGATTTACACCAGCCAAGGACCAATCTTCATGACTCTTTCCCAACAGAGGGTAACTTCTTTAACACTTTACCTCACAAAAAGCACAGCAATAGGATCTCCTTTTCTGTGTCTAACCAATCCTTGGGTATTTGGCTGAAGTTAAGAATAAAGAAGTGTTTAATGCCACGGTTTTTATTTTACAAAAATAGCCAAATGAAAACAACAACCCCACAGAAAACATCAACCAAACAAAAAACACCCTGAACAACACTCCCCGCCAGCTCCTCCCAGAACAACAAACCCTCAGGGCAGAAGCTGCTAATGTCCTGAATAAAAACCTCAGAAGACAGACACAGACAACTGAGTTTAAAGACTAACAGCCTAAACAGTTAACCTTTCTCCAGCAGTGCCTAAAACTGTGGCTGGAGAAACAGAAATTTAAATTGAACTGAAAGGCTCTACAATCTTCACCGTTTTTACGGAAGTATTTAAGGTTAAGTTGGTGTCAACAATGACCCTGAGCAGACGTCAAGCAGTAAGACTTTCAAAATAATGGATTTTGCCAGCTGTCACCACGTTGGGACAGTAAAACCCCATCAAACCCAATCTGTCTGCTCAGGGTCTCCCCTTCCATCTACACAAATGCACTGTTGGATTCACTCACAAGAGCAGATTTGCAAGTGCTCCTCCACTCTCCCATTAAAGCATTTCAATTGTCTGACTCTGCCATTTTAACAAAATCAAGTATGAGACTTTAAATTCAATTAGCACAAATCTCAGTGCTCCCAACATTAAATTTGCAAGTGACATTTAGTGGCATTCAACACACACGGAGCTAAGCTAATACACTAATGGACCAGCAAGGGAAATTGTAAAACACTCCCAATTGCAATGCTCTTTTTTAGTAAAGGAAACTCAAGGAGCAGGCTGCAGTGGACAGGAAGAGATGACAGCTATTAAAAATCCTTCTTAAGCCAAGGCTGCAAAAGCTCTCCTCTCCAGATCCACCTGCTCAGAAAGGGGCAATTTTAAGGCTCTTTCAGTCCTTAAGACAGGATTTACCCTGGTTTTACTTCTGTTTCTTCCTACTTTTTCTGATGAAGGCTTAGACCATGCAGCCCCACTGTGTGCTGTTCCCCAGACACAGAGAGCAGGGATAAAATTCCCAAGCCTTGTCCCACACAGCTAATAAGGATGTGACAGTGCCTGCAGCACCCCAAAAAGCCAGCCCAATCAAGCAAAGCCACCTGAGGAATTCTGCTACCACACCTGTGCCTCACCCAGCTTGCTAAGGAAGCTGCCAGTTTTCTGCACTAGAAAAACCCAAAGCTACTGGACTTCAGAGATTCCTTGAGGTCCTTTTTTT
>VWYO01012221.1:2679-78253 GCA_013400275.1 Rhadina sibilatrix | reverse complement strand
TTTTTCCCAACTGGCAATATGCTTTGCCTTAATTCCATTGAAACAGAAAAAGCTACCTTCAAACAGTTTCAAAATCAGGGAGACAGAAGGCAGACGAGGCTGGGAAGTCAGGGAGAAAAAACGTGTTAGAGTCATGGCTCTAAGCAGAGGGAGATTTGTTTTGTTGTGCACTGAAACCTAAGCAAATTAGCACAGGCAAAACCTACGGAAGATGCTTTCCCAATAAGGATTTATGAGTGGTTTTCTTTGATTATGGATGTGTAATTGGACAGCAGAGCAGGACTGCAGCAGCACACGAAGGAAACATCAATAGGACATCTGTCCCACTCTAGATTTGCTCCCCTGATTTGGATGAGTCAACTGTAAAGTCCACTAACTGCATTTGTTTAAGAAACATGTTACAGTCCCCAAAATTAAGTTTTCTCTTTACAGCTCTTGATCAAGTACTATCAGAACAAAGCTCATGGGTTACTTTCAAGAATGTGGGTTTTTTTCTCCCCTCAACTACAACAGCACGTTTGATAAGACCAGAAACAATACAGACAAATATTTTAGAGATGTTTAAATCCCAGAACGGTTTGGGCTGGAAGCCACCTCAAAGACCATCTCTTTCCACCCCACTGCCATGGGCTGAGACACCTTCCACCAAGCCCCACTACACAGTTACACCTGGCAGCTTATTAGGATGGATGTCGTTTCGATCCACGAAAAGACAAAGTAACCTGCACCAAACACTGCCTCTGCTAAGCAGATTTTCAAAATAATAAAATATGACCGGGATGAAATCATCCCAAAAAGTTGGTAGGTTTCACATGTTCCTCAGTCTTCTGCATTTCCCCTGGCATTTTGGGGAAGGAGGGGGACAGGACTTAATCATTAACTTAATGATGTCCCACCACACACTGGGAATTCAAGCTGCATTAAAAGCTGGAGATTCCATGCAGAACACCAGCCCTCCAGAGGGCTCCTGCCCCTCTCTGTGTGCTGGTGCCCTGGGCCCAAAAAGCTTCCAATGACACCAAAATCCTTTGGAAAGCACTGACAGTAGGTGGGAGCTCAGTTCGTGACCATCAGTTCCAAGAAACCTCTAAAAAACTCAGGTTTCTGAGCTCGTTTTAAGCTTACCTCTACTTCAGAGCGCTTTCTCTGGGTTTGATGTGCTGCACTTGAATCATGACTGAAATAGCATTCGGGTGCTCTGCTCCACTTCAGCAAAGAACAGCCTGGCCCTACCTGGCTGGGCAGCCTTAGAAATCCTTCCTGCCCTGCATAAGTCCCTGCAAACCACCCCAGCAAACAGGGACCTCATGCCATGTCCAACAAAAGCAGCCTTCAGGCCTGTATGCACACTCCTTCACTTTTTGATGATGCTATATGGATTTATTCTATTACTCAGACAGGCCCTTTCCCCAACAAGGGTCTGGATTATTTTTGAGCAAAAAAAAAAATTTTTTTTTCCACAGGATGTCCTGCTGCCCCAATTAAAAAGCCTTTAATTCCGCAACCATTCCTTACGGCCAAGCTGAAATTGCTTTTAAACCTGAGTAAGTCCCAGGCCACCCATATTTAGTGCACCAATTAAGCAACGCTGAGCGATGCCGAGAGGCAGCAACCAGATGAGAGAAGAATTTCTAAGCCACCATCACCCACAGTGCATGGGGTTCAGTTCAAGGGAACTCAGGAATTACATCATTAAAAGTAGCACCTATTCAAGCTTGATTGGGTGTTGAGAGAAGCAGCAAGATCCATGGAAAACAACAAATCCCTGCCTTTTAACCATTAACTCTGAGCAGTCAACATAACATTTGAGCAACATATAATACCTCCAAGTCCTGAAAATCATCCACCTACTTGGATTTATTAAATTTGTAAGTGTCACATTAAAAGCTAATTAACATGAGAGACGCTGTTCCCAGGCTGATAATGCGGAAGGAGAAAGAAGCGTAATAATTTGGGAATCACCATTTGTTGCACAGATCACAAACACGGTTTAAAGGCATCTGAGCTGAATTTAGTTCTGCTGCACATGCCCAAAAACTCAGAAAAATCACAGCAATCTCTCTGGATTTAGAGGGGGTTTATTACCTATAATGTAAAAGCAGCCTTTACCTTTTGTCTGCCACCAACCAGGGGGACTGCCCTCTCTTTCCAAACTCTGAACAACTTCACAAAGCCGGAGCAATTTTAACACCCACAAAATACTACACAAAACAAACCAGAATGCAACTCCAACACAACATCCGCTCCCAAAAAAACCCCACAGGCAAGCCCAAATCCACCAAGATCCACAGCACCACTTCCACTGACTTCAGCCAGGTGTTTTGTACTGGTTCTGTGTTTTGCACTGGTTCACAGCTGGGCAGGGAAGCCAACAAGAAAGCATTTTCAGCCACGTGGACCTGGGAGAAGGGAGTCTGAAGGCACCACTGCAAAACCTGCTGTCACACCAGGATGCACCATCAGCCAAAGTGACACGAGGACGTTCATCGACATCCCGGTGCTGCTCTGCTAGGAGAGGCTGCCTGCATCAGCAAGCTTCAGCAGCACCATGTCAATATGGCAGAGCTCCCATTTTTTACAAATAATCATCTTTTTCCCTCTCTTCCCATCCTCTCTCCGTGTATTTATGGTGCCTTGAAGGCACCGAGGCACTCTTTAATGAGGTTTTCACACAAGACAGAATAAATTAGAAACCTTGATCAAAACAGGGCCTCCAGGAGGAACACAGTACAAAGCCAGCCCCATGCCTTATACACCCTGAAAAATCCAAATACTGCAGCCGGGCAATCAGCAAGCCATTCCACGAGCAAACAGGGTGCACACCCTCCTGCCAGGTGCCCGTGACGGTGAGGTCTCTCCTTTTCACCCCCATTCTGCCTCCCAGCCCATTTGTCCCCAAGAGGGGGATGAAGCCATCACCACCTTGCCACCCCACAAACCTCAGCCCCAGCGAGGCAGCACAGCCCCAATATCACCGCTATGGCCTGGGATGGGATGGGATGGGATGGGATGGGATGGGATGGATCTGCTCCCACTCACAGAAGATGCCTCCAGCTTCCTCTGGAGCAGGGAGCATCCTGCCTTCGCACCCCAGCAAGGGGCAACTGGAGCCCCCAGGCTGAGGAGACCGGGCTCATCCCCACACTCCCACCCGAGCTAAGGGGGCCAGATGTCCCCACAGAGCCCCTGGGGCGGGGAGGACCAGACCCGCCACTCCAACACCCTGGGGAGGAGGGGACGGACCCGACCAGGCTGAGGGGAACAGAGCCTCTCCTGGGGCTGAGGGGGCTGCAGCCCTCCAGCTGAGGGTCCAGAGCTCCCCCAGCGCCACCTGCAACCCCCCGAGCTTGGGGTCCCAGAGCTCCCCGGTACTCGGGCTGCAGCCCCCCGAGCTGGGGATGCAGAGCTCCCCGGGTAGAGCACAGCGCTCCCCTGGGCTCCCATGGCCGCAGCCCCCGACCTGCGGGTCCCAGAGCTCCCCAGGGCTGAGCAGACCGCGCCTTGCCGGTGCGCCGGGGGGCCGAGGGGCCCGGATCCGCCCGTGCAGCGGGACCGAGCCTCTGTCAGACCCCCGAGCTGAGCAGCTCGAAGCCCCCCTGGTGCCGCCGGTGCTGCGGGGGCCGGAGCCCTGCTCGCATCCCCCAGGGCTGCGGGGGCCGCCGCCGGGACGAGGAGCCGGAACCCCCGGGGGCACGTCCCTGCCGGGGAGGCGGCGGCCGCGTCCCCGTTGTCACTGCCGGTGTCCCGTCCCGCCGCCACCCCCGGGCCTGCGCTGAGCCGGAGGCCGCTGGGTCGCCGCTCACTCACCGTGCGGAGCCGCGGCTCGGTGCGGGGCGGGCGGGTGCGGGCGGCGGGCGGGTCCCCGGCGGTGCGGCGGCTGCAGCCCGCTGCCCGTGTCCCGTTTCCNAGCCTCCTTTGCTCCAGGCTGAGCCCCTTTCCCAGCTCCCTCAGCTGCTCCTGGGGCTCCAGCCCCTTCCCCAGCTCCCTTCCCTGCCCTGGACACACTCCAGCCCCTCCAGGGCTCTCTGGCCAGGAGGGCCCAGAACTGGACACAGCCCTCGAGGTGTGGCCTCAAAGAAACCGACCTGAACCCTTCTGAGCATATGTAGTGCCCCCAAAATATTGAATTCCAGCATCTGTATGGCTTGCTCGAAGCAGCTGAGGTGTAGCAGGGTATGAGTTCTCCTAAATCCATCTGGCAGCTTTCCAGCACCTAAAGGAAACCTACAAGAAAGACAGAGGGACTTCGAAGAAGACCACAGTGCCAGGACAAGGTGAATGGCTTCCCATTGCCAGAGGACTGGGTTAGATGGGATACTTGGGAGAATTCCCTCGTGATCCTGGACTGGGATTAACACTTCCTGTCCCAAGATCCCCAAAACCAGAGGGTAGGGTGTTGGAGCAAACTCTGCTATCTGCCTTTATTTCACTCTGCAGGAGCTCTACTGGCCTTTGGGCTCCAGTTCTCTGTCAGCTCTGGAGATGTGACAAGTCAGTTGTTACTAGTAAAATCTCAGTTAAAATAAATCACAGAACAATTTAGCTTAGGAGCAACCCCTGGGTGTCACCGTCTCCAGGTAGAAAGAGGCTCAGATTTTGTTCCGCGAGCACTAATGCCCATTTCAAACCTTGCACTTCACAAATTGTGACTTCTAATACAAAACTGGGGTTTTTTCCATGCCAAAAGGTCAAAAATCATTTCCTAGTGCCCACAGAGGGGTTCTTGTGCGTGCTGAGCCTGGTTCCCTACAGGGCTGTTCCCCAGCGTGGGAAGATCTGCAAGGCCTGATTAAAACTTTTCCCGTATTTCAGGCATTTTTCCAGCCAGGAGATTGTGGAGATAGCAGAGCCACACATCCAGCTCCCCCTCTCCCAGGCATGGGAGGATGACAACACACGTGGGAGGGACTGGATGTACCGGTGTGTCTCAGTAACACTCAGCAAGAGGCATTTTTGCTGATCTTGGCACATAAAACAAAATCTGAAAAAAACCCTTGTGACTTATCCCAATCAACAAGTGACTGCAGACATTACCCAAGCAAAATTAAGAATTAAGCTTGAATAAATAGTAATTTATGCACTGGGTCAGGTGGAACACAATGGTGTCCTGGGCCTCTGAAAAGAGCTCTCAGATCCTGCTCTTTCTAAAAATTGAGTTGAGCCATTCTGAGAGAAAATTGTCTGTGTAACAAAACTCGAATTTAGAGCCAGCTTGGAAGTTATTTAAAGGTCTGCTGTGACCTGCAGTTCCTCACATATTTTCATTTCTTCATCAATGTGAAGAGTGGACAAGTTTTGTTTGACCTCAGGATCCAGGCAACAGCTTTCACCCTGTGCAAACTGTTTGGTAGTCAGGAGGGGAAATGCAGATGGAAGAGAATGGCTCTGGAGAAGGGGTCTGGAGAAATCCAGGACAGCAGTGCTGGGGACACCAGACGCCAACAGCTTTGATTCTCTCATCCCTGAGGAGGGATTTTATTTGTGAGTAGATCTAATACTGGCAGCTCTGTTCTGGTTTTTCCCAGGTTGATCCAGCTGGCTTGCATGAGCCTGGTTGCACCAGGAAGAGTTTAGGAATAGGGAAGGCTTATGGGGGTGCTGGTGCATCTTCCTTGGGGCAGTGGAGCCTTTGGAGGGCTTGGCAATCCCAGTTCCCAATTTGTGTTCCCATTTGCTCCCCTTGTGCAATGCCATCAAGACAGGGACATTCCTTAAGGGGGTTCCTGCTTTTCCGCAGGGCTCAGTTTCCTTCCAGACTATCGTTTCTCTCCATCCCATCTCACTAATGCTCTAATAGGATTAATGTTGTTGACACTTCCCTCGGGGTAGTCCTACAATAAATCCCCCCCTTTCCGGGGTTGTTCCCCCAGGATGGGCATTTTCCCGCAGATAATATGAACCTGAAGCCTTTGCAAATTGGTTCCCTGGGAGCCTGACCTCCCTTTTGGGAATGACAAAGGGCCATCCAAGAGGCTTAAGAATAGCTGTCCCGGGCTGCTGCCTGGGCTTAATCCTGCTGAGCCACTTCTGTTGCTGAAAACAGCTTTTCCTGCCCGGCTACAATCGATCCCCAAGTGTGGGGGAGAATTCAAGTGTGTGCCGGCACCAAGGCCAGGTTGGACAGGGCTTGGAGCAACCTGGGATAGAGGAAGGTGTCCCTGCCCATGGATGAGCTCAGCTGGGGGTTTCTCCTGCTGGAGCTTTGAATAAATTGATTAATCAGGATCAATGTGAATGGATCAACAGTGAAATGCTAATAGGTCACAATCATTAGGCATTGACCAATAATCCATAAATTAATGATGTTCCACTGGAAAAGGTATTTTTATTTAGAAAGGTATGTTGACTATTAGCACGCTGACACTTTATTAATGAACTAATATTAAACTACAGTAAAATTTCAATTACCTTCATCTTACCTCACTCACTGCAGGTCCTTCTTTGAGGGAGCAAGGACCCTGTGCCCATCATTTATGCCATCACTTGATGACATCATTTCCTCACTGATGGTATTTGTGACATCATTTCTGTGGGTTGCATCATTTATTTAGTGCCTTCATCCATGACACCATTTACACCAAACAGCAACTCAATGTCTTTGCAATGTAATTTCGGTATCATTTTGACCCCATATGACATCATTAATTCAGAGGCTTTACACCAAACCCTGATGTTTGATGGGGTTGTACTGACTGTAATGGTTTTTAAAGCCTTAGAAATAGAAACAGCCAGAGAGGTTGTGTCTCCAAATGTGTAGAGTCCCACAGGGCTTTGTCCCTGTCCCCTGACGGTAGCAAAGGCTGTTCAGAACAAGGCAGCAGAGCAAAAAATCAGAACTAAGTACGTGGTGAATGGAGTCGAGCAAAGAGCACAGTGAATCCACATGCTGTGGCTTTAAGGAACTGCAGGGCAGGGCTGTTAGCTGCAGTATAAATGGTAAAAGAGGCCAAAATCCCTGTTTCCAAAGGATGCAGGAGATTCCGATTCAGCTACTTTGTTATTCAAGCAGTGATTAATGGTGAGGTGGCGTCATCCTCTCTGATCAGGGATATTAAGCAGTGATGGGTTGCAGACAAACAGCATTATAAATGCAAGATTATTTCAGATCATTAGGAAAATACGTAAACTCATTTCTTTAATTAATCTAGCTTTAATGGCTGATTGCTTCTGATTAAAATAGCACGTGTCTGGGGGAAATGCGTCAAAATTGGAAGTAAAAGGAGAAACTCTTAATGGAGGGAGGGCAAAACAACATTTCCCCACTTAAACAGAAGAGAAAAATGAAAAAGGAGACTGGAAGATAGTAAAAGAAGGAAGACAAAACAATTCCAAGGGGAAAGCAAGCCAGCAGTTCTCCAGATGGGACTGGTAGGTTTTCCAGAGGCACAGGCTGTCACTGCCTTGCCAGAACATCCCTCTGGAGGTGGAGTGTCCTGGCTGGGCTGGGCACTGCTCTCCCCAGGGTCCTGGATGTGTCCCTGGGCTTTAGGACTAGAAACAGGACAACCCAGAGCACCACCATTCCGTGCCTTCAGTGGGTACATATAGCATTTCCTTCAGTGCCATGCCAGGCATTTCCCATGGGATAATGAAAGGGTGACACAGGATCCCAAAAACCGGCTGTGGGATAAAAGCTGCAGCTCCCACTGGGCTGGAGATGATGAGTAGCCATGGGTTCAGGAGCGGGATGGAGCTGATGATTCCAGGTGCCCCGCTGCAGATATCCCTGCTCCCAGCCCCTTACAGCGAGCAACACTTCTCCAGCATCCCGGGAAGTTATTCTCCTCCCTCTTTCCCTTCCTGCTAACGGGCTTTGCTTCTCCTCTTGGGGAAAAAAGCTGTTTCCAGAAAGTGCTGTATCTCCTGAGAATGGCAGCTCCCAGGCTCATCAAATCCCTCAGCCCTTTCCTCCCCCGTCTCTGGCTCCGGTGCTGCCTCCTCTCCCCTCCTGCTCCCTACCAGGCTTGTCAAAACCCGCCAGGCGTTCCCGGGCTGGCGCCGCTCCTCAGCACCCGCTCATGGAGCAGGGTGTTTTTAACAACCCCCTCCAACACCAACCAGCACGTGCTTTGCAGCCCTCTTGGTGAGGCAACAAGGAGGAGCCTGGCTGAGGAGGGCACGGTGCCACCCTCTCCGTGTCGGAGGGTCACAGGTGGTACGAGGTGACAGGGGCATCGGAGTTACAGCAGGAGCTCCGCAGGGCCATTATCTCTGTGCTCCTGATGCAGCAGGAGTTTGGATCTGATTTGTTTCGAAATTCCTACCGAAACAATACCTCACGTGCTGCAGCCCTTTGGTTTTTCCCACGATGCCAGTGCTGCTCATTCCAAAAGCTTTTTTTGCCCGCCCCCCCTTACATGAACTGTGAATAAATAAACGTTGAAGTGGATGTGGATCGTTGCTGTGCTGCATGTCTCAGCGCGCCTGTTTCCTTGGAAAACCTCTGCTTATCCCCAAAAGGATTTTCCAGACACACCAGCAGGGCTCAGCTGAGCCTGGACCGGAGCCGGCACTGCTGCATCCTCCTCCCTGCAGACGGCGCCTGCATGCTCAGGCAGGTCCAGCAGCCCAAAAGGCATTAATTATGGACTCATTAAAACTCAGTTACCTCTCCCAGCAAGAGTTAGGAGCAGAAAGCCTTGCTCTGGGAAATCAGCAGCACCAAGTAGGATTTTAGCAGTGCTCTGGCTCTGCAGTGACTCAGGGAAGCCTGATTAGCTCCAGGCTTTCAAGAGAGATCACCTTGCAGATGCTCCCTATATTCACTTTGCCAGAAGGTTTATTCTGCAAGCAGCATGCTGAAATCCTGGGAAAACAGAAGGGAATGGCTTAGCCAGTGCTTAGGGCTGAGCTTACAGCATGGCAGAGGCTGGGAAGAGGCAGATTTCTTGAGGCAAGGGGTAAACAGTGAATTTGTCAGAATAAGAATTGTTTCCTTGGCTGGCTGACAATGCAACTGTGCCCCTCCAAGCAGAGCCTATCCCAAATGTCCCCAAGATGTCTCTCAGCAGAAGGAGAGGCCATTGGATTCCCCTTTGCCTCCTCCTCTCTGGCTGTGGAAGCCCAGCTCCTACAGCTTCTCCTTGCTTTCCCTGGCTGTCACCCACCCCTGCCAGGGTGTCCCCAGGCTTACTTTGTTTTGGAGATGCCTTGGAGCCCCAAATTGGTCCCAGTGCCCAGCCATGGCCTTCCCAGTGCAGAACAGGAGGAAATGCCCCCACCCCTTAACCTGATGTCAAGTTGATAAACAGGATGATGCCTCCAGATCATCTTCCTGTCACCTCCTCTAGAGACCCAGGAAAACCTGTCTGTCCCCCCGTGCCAGGCCACTGAGCTCCAGACCATGGTGCCCATGGTGCCCAAGGGGCAGGAGCACAAGGATACCTGGAAGCTCAGCAGAAAACCTCTGTGTGGTTTTCTGCTGAGCCCAGAGATGTTACAGTCACCAGTGGCAGCTCTCATTCCTGCTCAGTCCCAGGATCCCATCCTGCAGATTTTTCATATCACACCCTCTATTTGTCATTCACCTCGTGATTTTGGGAGCTGCCATTGCCAAAAAACGGTTTGGGCATTCTGTGCTCCTGTTGTGCTGGCACCCGGGGAGGGCACGAGTTTCATTCCCAAGCTGGATTTTCTCGGTTTTCCCTGTAGGGGCAGCAGTTGCCTTCCAAGCCAGCCTAAAGGAAGAAAAATATCTGTATTTTAAAAACGAGCTCCTGTTCCCAGTGAATGCAGCTCCGATAACAGGACTAATGTCAGAATGAGCTTCTGCTAAGTGGGTTTAGCAGTTATCATGTTCAACTCAGTGCCTAAAGCTGCTAGTGATTTGTGCCCTGTTGTCCCCAAGCCAGCTCCATTCCTCAAATTAACATAAGGTCTATAAATCAAGCCTCTTTTGATGATGATGAAGATAATAATAATAACAATAATAATAGCAACAACAACAACAACAATAATAATAATAATAATAATGATAATAATAATAATAATAATAATAATAATATGTTGTTGTCCTGATTGAGTGGAGGCAATAGTCTTGCCCTGGAGTGGAGATCTCCAGAGCTCCCTTCCCAACACTGCTGCTGTCGTGCATCAGGTGAGGGAAATTAAGGATATGGTTTTAGGGAAAGATTCTTCCCCCAGAGGCTGCTGGGGCACTGCCCAGACTCCTCATGGAATGGGGACGGCCCCGAGGCTGCCAGAGCTCCAGGAGCATTTGGAGAGCACTGCCAGGAACAGGGTGGGATTGTTGGAGTGTCTGTGCAGGGTCAGAAGCTGGGCTTGATGATCCCTGTGGGTCCCTTCCAACTCTGAGTATTCTATGATTCTGTCCTTAAAACAGAATAAATCTATGTCTGGATCCTCTTATCCTTTCAAGAAAACATCAGATAAAACAGGTCGATATCCTCATACCAGCTTGATAAATATAAAGAATCACATAAACCTTGAGGGCATCAGGTTCTGCATGTGAGGACAAGCATCAAATATTTTCCCAGCTTTGGGGCTCCTACAGTTTTCCCCGCAACAGCCTCTGGATGCAAAAATCTGGTGCTGCTTTTAGGAGGAAAGGAGACAAAGGGAGAAGCTGATGATAAGGTTCTCATTTTGATGGCAAATATTGGTAACTTGAATATTTAACACCACAGTCCAAAGTGCAGCTAGGGTAGATTACTTGAGTGGGATTGCAAAATAGTATAATCCATAGAAAACTCAGAATGATACAACCTCTTCACTGCTGCTGAACCTGGACACCCTCAGTGTGGCCACATAATTTATAAGTGTAAAAAAATGTCATTTCCACCTCTGCTAAAGAAATAAAAGGCAGCTCAAAGCAACTTGGTGGCTCAGGCATTGCTGGGACTCAGACCTCACCCTCCCGGGCCGCGGGTGCCTTTGAGCGGAGAGGATGGCAGAGGGGATGTGGGAAGAAGGCGGGAGGTGGAGCGGCTCCCATCAAATCCAGCGGGAGTTTTGTGTGGAGCACAATCCCATTAGCGGTGTTATTCACGGGTCACGGCCCGAGGGCTGAGGGTTGAATGTGTTTGTTCTGCAAACTGGGCTAATATTGTGAGGAGCACAAAAGAGGATGTGTAACGTGTGTTTGGCCTCTGTTTGGAGATCACAGCAGAGAATGTTTCCTTGAAATTGTATTCGCTTGGATCCAATTTTAGGGTAACTTACAGCTAGGAAAGGTTTACATGTCATTAATAACAACCACCATCTTTTTAATGTTTAATACATCAGAAATCAGAGCAGAAAAAGTTTTGCTCTTGATTTGGAATGAGACAGCTGGAAGAAAATGAAAATCTGAAGCCCCTCCAGATTGTTATTACTATCCTCCAGATTATTATTATTATTATTATTATTATTATCCAGTCAGCCAAAGCTTGGGCTTTGTCCTGGAGGGTGCTGTGATACCCAGCTGACCTGGCAGCCAGCAAAGGGAGAGGCTGCCCTGAGTTTTTTGGATAAAAATGCAGATTGTGGAGATGGCATCGTGAGGGGTCACCCAAAGCTTAGGTTAACACAGCAGCCCTAAAACAAGCTGTAAGTGGCTGAAACTCCTCTCATTAGATGGGCTGTGCTGGAGTCCAGATTTGGAGCTGGGGATTGTCACAGGACTGTATCAAATGCCACTGCCAGTGTGGTGGCTTCACTGTCAGACCTCCTGGCCATCATTCCCTTTGTTGCTCTCGCTTTTCTGGTGGCATTGCTGTTGTCTGTTGCCTCTGCCCTGCTGGAAACAATTCTTTCTGCAGCAGCAATTTAATTTCCATGCTCAATCGTCACTGGGTGTGATTATCACCACTGTAGGAGCACCCTTGGTGCGAGGAGGATTTATCAGACATGATTAATGAGCACAAATAGTTTATCTGGTGTCACCCAGTATGCCATGTCCCTCAGAGCTCAGCCTTGTGCACCAACAGTTGCAAATGTCCTTCAATGCCTGTTTAAATACACAGCAGCAATAACCCAGGACTGATAATAATAGACCTGAACAGAGCACTAAACCAGGGGAAAGCTGGTTCCAGCTGAGTGTGGCATGGTGTTTTTGATGCAGGAAGGGAGAATAATTCCTGTTGGGTATGTACATGAATGCAGATGTGATTTGGATGGCACGAAATGGAAATCTCATTATCCTGACAGTAATTCGGGACTATTACAGGGAAGCTGAGGGTCTTTAATCAGTAACACTGTATTAGCATAACAGAGTTAATGGTGATAAAGTAAAAGACACTGATTAAAGAACATTTTTCTCCATCAAAGGTCTGCTATCTACTGTATCCAAACACATCAGTGGCCCAAATCTTGCCTTTGATTTGCTGAACTCTTCTCCCCAAGCCAAGGAGAGCATAGGTGGGTTTGCCTCCAGCCCTGATCTGCTTGGCAGCAGCAAAAAAAGTCACATACATACATGCATACATACATACATACATACATACATATATTCATATATACACATACATATATATAAAAATGGTGTCTTAGAAGGTTAGAAGAACCTTAGAAAGGTTCTTCTCTGGCTTCTTTCAAACCCCACTGATGCTGAGGTGACAACAGCTTTATGATCTCCATGCCCTGGGAGCTGTTGTGCAAGTGTGGTTCCCATAGGGATGGGCATGAGAAGTCAGATGTGGAGGCCCACATGGAACACAGAGCTGCTGCAGCAGGACTCTCCCGGTGCCACAGGGCTTCTCGAAGCTTCTCTGGGTGTTTAACAGCCCATGGTTATCTCCAGCTAAAAATAACGTGCTTTAAGGCCTTGGAAGAATTAGCTGGCTTCCCTGAGCAGGGAGAAGTGCTGACTTTCTGTGTCAGTTCAAAGTTATTCCCAGGGATGAATTAGCCCTTGTTCTGACCACATGCGCCGGAATGGGCTCCCTGACTCTGCTGCTGCCTCAGCAGCCAAATGCCAACGTGCATCAGGAGTCAGAAAGCCTCCAGGAGGAGATCCCCGAGCTTGCCTGGTGGGATCAAGTTTTTGCAAAGTGTGTTTTCCTTGTGCAAAATATCTGGGGGATTAAAATCATAATGGTGAGACAGTTTCAAATGCAACCAGCGTTTTTCCTGGTTAAATAAACTCTGAGGAACACCCCTGTTCATTAGCAGGAAGATTTATAATGACTCCAGAAGCTGCAAAAGGATATTCAGGCTGCCATCAGCAGCTTTGGTAGGACCAGAAAAGGCAGGGCAGGATCTTTAAACACACAGCCCATTAAACACACAGACCACAAGTGTTTTGTTCTGTGTCTATTTAAATCAGAGTAAAAATACACCAACAGAGGGAACAGATTGGCTTTTAAAATATTCCATAAGATAAACAACAGCTTTGTCTAAGTCCAACCAAATGAATTTTACCTTATGAGAAGTTTAAGTAGTCTTGGAGGTCACGGGAAATGTTAAGGGTGGTCCAAGCTGAGCTGCTTTGTGAACTTGTTTTGCAAATAAGCAACATTGGTTATATAGAACGACAGAATGGTTTGGGTTGGAAGGGACCTTAAAGCTCATCTCATTCTATGCCTGCCGTGGGCAGGGACACCTTCCACTGTCCCAAGCTGCTCCAAGCCCCAAAGTCCAACCTGGCCTTGGACACTGCCAGGGATCCAGGGGCAGCCACAGCTGCTCTGGGCACCCTGTGCCAGGGTCTGCCCACTTTCCCAGGGAAGGATTTCTTCCCAGTAGCTGATCTACACCTACTCCCTCTTGTCCTTTCACGCCACGGTTTGTAGTCAGAGGGTCTGCTTCAATCCTGAAGTTTTTCTCAGGCTGAAATTATAGAAAGGCTAAAGCAGAGGCTTTATGAAAGGAACAAGCTGCAACCTCTAAGTGGAAAAGGGGATATTTTACAGTTAGTTAGAAGAGCCAAGTGTCACCTCTTTTTTATTTTAATCTTATTCCAACCCCGTGATTTCCCAAAAATAGATTCACTCACCAGGAACGTCACATTCATCTTGGTTCAGCTAATGATATTTATACTTTTATATTGGATGGGATTAATTTTCCTATCCTGTTAATGCAGCATGTGATCATTAAATACCTTTACTGCACGCATAGACATATATTTTCTGTGTCAGAAACGAAAGCAACTGGCATTTTGAATTACTGAGTGATAATTGTAGGTGGCCGTTTTCCATAGTGCTTAAGGAATTCCTTTCATTATGATAAATGAGTGTAAGACTCCCTTTTTACACAGAGTCAGTTCACAAGTGAATTTATTTGACAGTCACGGGTTGTGGGTCTACTGAAGAACATTTTCCACAAAGGTGCCTGTGTTAGTGTAGTGAACATGTGTAACAGCACCTTATGGAGGAGAGGCACTGAGACCTCCCAAATGATGGGTTTGGGTACTAACACCTTGCACAACCAACAGTGCAGCTCACATCCTGCCAAACTGCACTGAGCCTTATTTCACATCCACAGCTGAAGAAGTGCAGGGAGTGCCTAAGCAAAAAGAGATCCAATGACAAGCACAGTAAATTATTATCCTGGCATTTTAAGTAAAAGGTTTTACAAAATCGATTCGCAGCCATGCGCCATTAATGTATCAACTGCAAAAGTGAATTCCAGCACGGGAAATCTGCCAAAAAGAAGAGATTTTATCCTGACAGGAGTGAAACAAACAGACATTCAATCAGGGTAGATGTCAGGAAAGCCAAGAGAAATAAGGGCTCCATTCTACACAGCACTGTTTCCCCAGACATAAAAACAGTGATTAAAAAAGAGACCCTGCTGCTTGTGAAACTCTAAAGCTTGAGTTCATGGCTCCTGAATGGACCAGCCCAGTGCCTTCAACAAAACCACCACAGCCCCTGTAACCTCCCACAGAAAGCAAGAAGAAAACTCCTGGGGTTTGACCATGTTGTCAGGCAGCACCTCCCACGTGGAGCTTGTTTCTGTACACAGAGGTTTGTTTCCTCAGCCACGACAACACAGAAAACTCTCCTGGGTCGCTATTTTTCCTGTTAAACAGGAATTTGAGTAACACCTTCCCCTGTTTTGCTTCAAAGGAAGCCTTTCCCATCTCTGCCATTCAGTGTTGCACTGGTCCCTCATTTATGGGCTGTCTCAGGAAGGTTCCTAGACCCTCCCAATGTCTGTCCTGGGGCTGCTGGCTTAGTGGGCATGCTGGTGTTCCATCAAAGGTTGGAGAGCTTGGAGGTCTTTTGCAACCATAATGATTCTGTGATTGTGTGACTCCATAGAAGGTGTGCTACCCCACATCCACCCTGAACCCCCCAGCTGCAGTCTGGGGGTCAGGGGTCATCAGTCCATTCCTGTCACTATCAGGAAAGGTTTGGTGTTGGCAGCTCTGTAACCAAAGACCTGCAAACACCAAGGATCCTGAAGAGGGGTAAAAGGTCCCATTCACTGTTTAATTTGGGGTTTGAGTGGATTCTCCACACACATATAAAGAAAAGAAGATGATTTTCATAGCTTCCTGCTTTCAGCACGGGACTCAAAGTCATTTCCAAAGCAGGATATGGCAGCACCATTTCTCCACCTGCCCGGTGTCCAGATCATTGCCCCAAGCACTGTTGCACTGGGCAGCCCTTTTCAACCCTGTGTAAAGAAGAGCAAATGACTTTACCGTAATGAAGGGTAAACCCAGCCCACAACTCCCTTTTCCTTTATCCATGCTCACAGTGTTACTGACACGCGCTGATTCGGAGGGGCACGCGGACAAAAGTTTTTCATTTGTTACCCCAGTCCTCAATGGGGATGTTAAGGATTTTCCAGACAAAAGACTAAGACTCAGCTAGCCCCAGCTGAATGCCTCTTTCTGTTCATTTGCCTTTTGTGGTGTAACTGCTAACGGTGCTAAAAGAAAGAGCCTGATGACTGACCTGCTGCTTCATTCCCGTTATTGGAATCTGTGCTCTGAAACACGGGATCAGCTGAGCCCTGAGCAGAGCAGGGACCAAAACAATATCTTTCCTCTGCAGAGCTCTGTTTTCCAACAGCCTCAGCCTGCCTTGGGTGGGCAAAACCTCCAAATGTATAAATGGATGATATGTTTTGTTTGCAACCCACACTGTCTGGGCAACATAAAAACTGCGCAATATGTAAGAGCCAAAACCACACAAACGGTGAGTGCAGGGAACAGATTTCAGTGTGAGAGTTACCAAGGGTGCCCTCAGTAACTTCACAGACAGCACCAGGCTGCTGGGAGTGTGGCGGTGCAGCAGGGCAGGAAACTGTGCAGAGGGATCAGCACAGGCTGGATCCATGGGCTGAGGTGCAGCCAGGCCAAGTGCTGCCCTGGGCTCAGCCCAGGCCCTGCAGCTCCAGCCTGGGGCACAGGGGCTGCAAAGGGCCCGTCGGGAAAGGCCCTGGGGCTGCTGTGCCAGCGGCTGCACAGGAGCCCAGGGCTGCCCAGGGGGGCACCAGGCCAATGGCCCCTGGGCTATGCCAGACATGGGGTGGCCACAGGCCCAGGGCAGGGCCCGTTCCCTGGGCTGGCCCTGCTCAGGGACCTCGAGGGCTGTGTCCAGTTCTGGGCCCTCCTGGCCAGAGAGCCCTGGAGGGGCTGGAGCGTGTCCAGGGCAGGGAAGGGAGCTGGGGAAGGGGCTGGAGCCCCAGGAGCAGCTGAGGGAGCTGGGAAAGGGGCTCAGCCTGGAGCAAAGGAGGCTCAGGGGGGACCTTGTGGCTCTGCACAACTCCCTGCCAGGAGGAGACAGCCAGGGGGGGTCGGGCTCTGCTCCCAGGGAACAGGGACAGCACAAGGGGAAAGGGCCCCAAGCTGTGCCAGGGGAGGCTCAGCTTGGACAGCAGCAGGAATTTCTGCATGGAAAGGGTGCTCAGGCCTTGGCAGGGGCTGCCCAGGGAGCTTTGGAGTGCCCATGGCTGGAGGTGTCCAAGGAAGGGCTGGAGGTGGCACTGAGTGCTCTGGGCTGGGGACAAGGTGGGCATGGGGCACAGCTGGGACTCCATGGGCTGGGAGGGATTTTCCAGCCTCAGGGATTCTAGGATTCTGTGATTCTATGATTTTATGACAGCTGCTGTGGACTGCCCTTGCATCCATAACCATGACATACTCTTTGGCATGGCTGCAGACTTTGGGGAGGACAGAACAAGCACCTGTGTCTTCATTCTAACACTGAAGGGACTGGGAGTTCACTCCAATATTTGCTTCTCCTCTTGTGAGAGTGTATTGGCAAGTACAATGATTTCCTTGGCTTCCTAATGCCTCACCATCTCTCAAGTCTAGAGGAGATGAAAGCTAAGCTTCATAAAACAGGGCAGTGAAGAGTAGGCAGACAAGCAAAGTGAGCAGCAGTGAGTTGTTACCTCCCGAGAAAAAATAAAGTGACAAAAGTTAACTAGTCCAGGTAAGAAAGAAATTTTGAACAATATTTAAATGGCCTCCAAACTTCTTGAAATAATTCCCTATAAACCAGCCTTTTACAACTAGACAGAAGTTAGCATGGCCTTCACGCTTGTAAGGGGAAATGAGGGTAATCAGCATTTCTTAGAAGAAAATAAAAATTCTGAACAGGAATAGAAAATGTAGAAGGAATTGAAAAGCAGTATCACAAGGATAATTTACCGCCTTAGAATTAGGAGAAATGTTACCAGACAACATTTTGTTTCCTGAATCTATTAAAAAGCTGCTTTGGTCATGAAGAAAATCTGTCTTAGATGACTGTGGTAATTTTAGAAAGCTGCTGACCAGCCGTGACTGTACATCTGTTGAAAAACTTGGCAAACTGCCCCTGTTTCCAGTCCTTGGTCCTGAATGATTTAATAAGATGTGGCTTTGAAGGCAGCGTGATACAGTTTGACTCATTTCATGCCAACTCCTGACACTGAGTTTTTCCAAAGCTCTTTCAGAGCTTTTCCCCCTCTGTTTTCCTGAGGGGATGGATGGCACTGGTCAGGGGAAGTCACACTACTGTTGTTAGTATAACATCCCTTTTTTCTTGGGCAAGAGCTGGGTTGTAAAAGAGCGCTGCAGGCTGGAACCTCTGGTTGGAAGCAGAGTAGAAGAACAGGGGACAGGATGGAAACATGCCATCTCATCAAGCCCAGTGTCTGCCATCAGAGGCAGGCAAAGCACCTCCTTCCTCTCACCAAGACTGCTGAATTTGTCCTGAGATCAGCTGGGTCGTTTACTGCTGGAAGTCTGCCCCCAAAGCATCCCAGCCCAGAATCCTCCTGATGTCCAGTCCATGTTCACTCATGTCCAGTTTGCAGCCATCTGAGTGCTGGGTGCCCTCTCAGAAGCTGTGCACCACCCAGCAGTGCTTCCCTGCAGTTCCTGCCTCTGGGTGGCTGTGGCTGTGGCTACCCACAGTGGGGAGTGTTAATCTCTCCCTGTGTCCTGATAATGTCACTTCTGACCCACCTCAAACTCCTGCTTGCCGTTACGTGGCCACACCGAGGGCTCCCATCTGTCTGGAGATCTGCTGCTCTGTTCAAGCCTTTCTCTTCCTTTGTCCTACCGAGCTGATGAGTTTGCAGCAGAAATCCCTGCTTGCTGCAAGAATTTCTCAGTGTTAAACTCCATCCTGTCTCTGACTTGTTTTCTGTACTGGGGCACTGTCAAGCTTTGTCAAGCAAGCTTCCTTACCACAGTCTTCTTTGGCCATCCAAGCCCAAACCCTGTCTGACATAACCATACTAAAAAGAATGGCACTAGATTGATAAATTACATAATTAATTAATTGCTCTTGCTGGTTCATAGAATTCCAGAATCATTGCGGCTGGAAAAGTCCTCCCAGCCCATGGAGCCTGATTGCCCACCTTGTCCCCAGCCCAGAGCACTCAGTGCCACCTCCAGCCCTTCCTTGGACACCTCCAGCCACGGGCACTCCAAAGCTCCCTGGGCAGCCCCTGCCAAGGCCTGAGCACCCTTTCCATGCAGAAATTCCTGCTGCTATCCAAGCTGAGCCTCCCCTGGCACAGCCTGGGGCCCTTTCCCCTTGTCCTGTGCAGTTCTTTCATGATTTACTATCCTGAATAATGCCTTGCTTTTAGCATGCTCGAATCTTTAAGCTTTCTTTGTGCCTGTATTTTTGGTGAAAATACAACCAAGAAATTAACCTTCCCATATATAGAGCATAGGTCCACATAGTTTCTGTAGTTTCTGTCCTCCTCTTACTTATGTGGAAAAAGAAACTCTTATTTAAATTTACTTTTACCCTTGGAAAAGCCAGTTGGCCTGGGTTTTGAGGCTTTCTGAATTTATCTCTGGGTTTTTGAATCTCCAAGCCATTCCACAGCCTGACTGTTCTGCTGCATGGGGTCATGCTGCTCCAGAACTGGAAGGGCCTGCCATGTTCCAGAAAGGCAACCACATAATTATGGGGTGGCCACGCTGAAGATGTTGCCCACACAGGGTGAAGCCACACTGCAAGACCAGAAACTCTGCTTGCAAAGAGGTCAAACCACTCAGGATCCCCAGAGGTTTCTGTGTTTTCTGGGAGAACAGGCTGTGTCACACAAGTTTAAATGGTGCCAGAGGGGAGAGCATGTGGAGCACACTCTCTCCATTAGGGCAGCACGGATGAGGTCTGAATTCAGCCCTTTCTGCAGAAAGCAGTAATTATATGTGTCATTCCTTTCCCAGTTCTCCCATTGCTAACCAAAATGTGGCATCAGCTATGGAAAAACCCATTGCTTTCCTTGTGAGAATAAACTGCTTCCCACTCACATGCCCAGAAGGCAAAGGACTGCCCAGAAGAGCAGAGAGTGCCTCTGAAAAGCCCACACTTCAAAAGGAGCAGCAGGGACCTGGCAGTGCCCCCAGATGAATGAGGTTTGGCACCAAAGGTACAAAAGTGTGTCCCCAAATCAAGAATCACTCTGACATGGTGACGCCGTTAAAGACCACAACGATACAGACTTTGACTTCAGAAGGTTGACAATTGACTCCGTTTATTTCTGGCAATTTTTTCCCTCTTATAATATTCTACAGAGAACAACTTAATTGGTGAAAGAAAGACAAACTTCTTCAATTACATTGGTCAAACCAGAGGGACATCAAGAAGAAGTCCCTCCTAGGGAAAGGAATGTAAACAAAGGTTACAGTTAGAAAAATGTGGTTTTTGGTGACAGAAAACTCTCTGGGAAAAGAGTTTTAGAAAATCCAAACATCTCAGACACGAACCAGGGCTACAACATGACTTTGCACTGGTGAGCTGTGATGCCAACTGAGAGAGAATTCAGAGCCTGGGTTTCTGGATGCCTCCATCCCACCCAGCAGCAGCCACAACGCAGCATTGCCTGCTCAGCACAAGCACCAGCTGCTCCATGTGAGCCAGGGAAGTTCAGGGGGAAGAGGGACACCTTCCTCGTGGGAGGCAAGGTGCACAAGGAACTCCCAAAGGTAAAGTGCTGCCACATCACCTCCCGGTGTGAAGGTGTGACCCAAAAGCAGGCTGAGTTGCTCCAAACCCACACCCTCCACCTCCTCTGAGCCTCCACCACACCCCTTCACCTTGCTGCCTCTGTCTATGCCAGATCAGGTCATCTCCACCTGGCCCCACTCCTCGTGCCCAGGCCCAGACAAGGAGAGCCTCAGGGAGCTCTGCTCAGCTGGGCTGCTGTGTGTGCCTTGGCTGAGCCAAGCCGCTGCCAGCCTGTTCGTGTCTGCAGGGCTCATCCGCTTGAGAACGATCAGGCTGGGGTGTCTGGAGGATGCAGGGAATTGGGATCTTGTTGGCTTTGCTCTCTACTCTCCTGCTGGAATTCACTTGTTTTGGGGGAATAACTAAAACCAAATGAATTGAGGACATTCAGCTCTGGGCCACCTGAGTTAATGCAGTCCTTGGTCGGGAGGTGACACCCCAGGGTGTCCCCTCAGCAGCACTGCCGTGTGTCTGCCTTGCTCAGCTATGTGAGGCTCAAAGGCTGACAACAACTAACAAGAAAAAGTGCAGGGTGCTGCATCTGGATCAGGGCAACTCCCAGGATCAATCCAGGGGATGAGCAGCTGGGGCAGCCCTGGGAGAAGGACCTGGGGGTGCTGTGGGTGAGAGCTGGGACCCAGAACCCCCCCATGCCCTGGGCTGAGCCCCAGCCTGGGCAGCAGGGGAGGGGGGGATTCTGCCCCTGTGCTCAGGTGAGGCCCCACCTGCAGAGCTGCCCCAGCCCTGGGGCCCAGCACAGGAGGGACCTGGAGCTGCTGCAGAGAGTCCAGGGGAGGCACTAGGATGAGCAGAGGGATGGAGCAGCTCTGCTGGGAGGAAAGGCTGGCAGAGCTGGGATTGTTCAGCCTGGAGAGGAGAAGCTTTGGGGTGACCCAGTTGTGGCCTTCCAGTGCCTGAAGGAGCTACAGGGAACATGGAGAGAGACTTGGGACAAGGGGAATGGCTTCCCAGTGCCAGAGGGCAGGGATGGATGGGAGATTGGGCAGGAATTGCTCCCTGGGAGGGTGGGCAGGCCCTGGCACAGTGTGCCCAGAGCAGCTGTGGCTGCCCCTGGATCCCTGGCAGTGTCCAAGGCCAGGTTGGACACTGGGGCTTGGAGCAGCCCAGGACAGTGGAAGGTGTCCCTGCCATGGCAGGAGTTTGGTACTGGATGATCTTTAAGGTCCCTTCCAACCCAAATCATTCTGTGATTCTGTGATTATTTCCTCTCCTAAAATCATGGCCAGTCATTAGATAATAAGGAATGGCTGCCAGCCAGCAGCAAGAGATTCTTGCTTAGAGATCTGTTCCTTGACAGTGAAGGAATGAGGTTGCACGAGAAGGAAAGCAGAACACAGAACTAGGGGCTGACACCTTTGCTCCCTGGACCATGTAATTAATATCTTTGGGTTTAAAAGCATTACACAGAGAGCTGAAACCATGCCTCATTGTACAGGTGCAGGCAGTGAGTTCTGTACTGTGGGAATTACCCCATGCTCAGACTGGCAAGGGGAGCATTTTCTTCATTCCTGGGAAGACCAGCTAATGGCATACACTCAGCTGGGGACACAGGAAAATTTGGGTTCTCTGCCCTTTCACTTCCATTAATGGCAATTACAGGCCACCAAGGCAATGAGGAGCAGGAGAGTTTGTTTATAGGAAAAAAAGATGTTTTCAGAAGAAGGTGCATTAAACTGCTCAGTTGCATTTTGAATACTGCTTGGTTCAGAAATGGATGCACCTCTACAGAAAATCCATAGATGAAGCAGAAACAAGGAAATTATTCAGGGCAGGACTATTTGATTGCACTGCAAGAGAACAAAAAAATGCTGCTGTGGAAATGTGAGTCATGAACCTATCACACTCAGCATCACCAGAACTGAAGATGGAAAGAAAAAAATAAACAGTAAAGGAGAACAGAAGAGAGAACAATCTGATAACGTTGCATTTGGAACAGGCATGTTTGCAAATGGTTTTAGCCTCTAACTTAGATATAAAGAAGACACAAGGGCCAAAAAAAGAACATTGCAATACTTGTGGAGGGTGAAAATGGCAATGTGGCTGTTGTGTAAAATGCTTTGTCCAGAGTTTTGGGCGACAAACTAGAGGTGTTGTGACTTCTCACACAATGATACCTTATTGATAAGATTTTCCCTGTCCTAATAGAAACTATGCTGTGAAACCATTCAAAATACACATCTGAACAATTTCATGGGATACAATTGGATGTGATGATTTAATGTGATGGGAGAGGAGCAAGGAAGGGATCCCATGTGGGGTAACTGTCTGCCATTGAAAACTCAGAACATAGAAATCCCTTTCTGGAACAGAAACTGGGATCACAAACCAGGTTTTATTTAATTACCTTTTAACTTCATGTTTAGAATCTCTAACAAAAAACTCTTTGAGTTCTCTTTTTCTCCTTCGCACACAGCAGCTCACGTGCACGCTATAATGTGGGAGATATTTTATGTAATGTGCAAAATCCTTTTCCTACTAAAACCAGCCACAGTGAATTCCTTCCAGTGAATAATTACGCAGAAGACTGAATGGGTATTTTTCTGGGTGTTTATAGAATACCCTCAATAGGTCTCAAAGCAACACTATATGTAGTCTCATGCTGGTTTTGTTATAAAAGATGATATGCTAGAAGTGATTTGTGGTAGATATGTCTAATATAAACTAAATGAGCCAAAGGAAGGGGCCAAGTAGCCCTGCACAGTCACTGGGACTCAGCTGAGTCACTCTGCCCTGCTCTAACAGAGAGTCCATAACTTTGCCCAGAGCTTTAAACCACTCACTTACTCCCATATTTTCTTTTCCCTTTCTCTTTCACCATTACAGGCTTTATCTACTCTGTTTGAGCCTTAGCATTCTCTTGCATTAACACTTACTTTTGGATATTGATGAGGTGGGAGACAGGTGAGGTACACACTTTCCAACAGAATTTCACTAGTGGACTAAATAGATCATGAAAATTTACTTAGTCACTGGAAAATCTCAACTGCAGAAGCAATATCCTGAATATGCAGGCAGGGAGTAAGGTCTGGCTCTGTAAAAAACACAGGTCTCCCCAGGATGTGCTGTGGGCCAAAAGCTCAGATAACTCTGTTTCCTTCGCTACAAGCTGGTATCTATTCAGCAGTGAGGGTTTAGCTGAAAATTGGTATAATCAGCATGGGGATGTTTTGCTTATGCTTCTGCCCAAACTGTTTTATAACCTGATGTGTCACCACTGTGCTGCTCAGGCTTTTCCACAGGATGCCTCTTTTTATCCTTTGCTTTTCTAAGCCTCTCTAAGCTTTTCTGGATAGGTCATTACAATGCCATCATTCCATGCTGCCAGCAGTGCCAGCGGGATGTGACTGAGTGTCTGCAGGGAGGGCTCCCAGCAGGGCCCAGGCTCTGCTGCGGGGGCCCAGCAATGGCCCCAGAGCCACGGGCAGGGCCTGAGCCCAGCAATTGCCCCTGCACAGGAGGCACAACTTCTTCCCTGGGCAGTGCCCAGCCCTGAGCACATTGTCCACACAGCCTGGGGGGTCTCCTCCCTGGGGCTGTGGCAGAGCTGTGTGCACACAATGCTGTGCCCTGTGCTCTGGGATGGCCCTGCTGGAGCAGGGAGGTGCCACCAGGTGCTCGCTGAGCTCCCTGCAGCCTCAGCCAGCCTGTGACCTTGTGTTTATAACCAATACTGGTGGCCCTCTGGAGATGGCTCCCAGCTGGAAGCATCCCTGCCTGCAAACTTTGTGCTCACACTTGTTTTTACACAGCTGCTTATTTCTATCTGCTCTTGCTGGGAACAAAGAAAAAAAAGTGAGTTAAAAGGAGTTGGACTCCTCTGAGGAGACTCAGGGGTTTCTTTATCATGCCATAACTTCCTGACAGGAGGGGACAGCCAGGAGGGGCATCAGGTCTGGTCCCAGGGAACAGGGACAGCACAAGGGGAAAGGGCTCCAGGCTGTGCCAGGGGAGGCTCAGCTTGGACAGCAGCAGGAATTTCTGCATGGAAAGGGTGCTCAGGCCTTGGCAGGGGCTGCCCAGGGAGCTTTGGAGTGCCCATGGCTGGAGGTGTCCAAGGAAGGGCTGGAGGTGGCACTGAGTGCTCTGGGCTGGGGACAAGGTGGGCATGGGGCACAGCTGGGATTCCATGGGCTGAGAACACTTTTCTCACCTCAATGATCCTGGGATTCTGTGGTTCAGTGATCTATGTGTGTTCCTTCCAACACAAGAGATTCTATGAGTCTGTGGAAAAACCCACAGGCCCCACGCTTGCCAACCCCTGCAGTAGCCACCTATAATCCCCTCACAGCATCACTACCTTACTTTTCATGCAATCTAGCTATTTCTTAGCAAAAAAAAAGAACCAAAAACACTCGTGAAAGACCCCTCATGGCTTTTGTCACCCATTTTGGAGGACAAAGTGAATTCTGAGGGGATCTGCAGTCCCCAGCAGCATTCCTGGTTTGGGATGAATTTCTGCCATGAAGAAGCAACAAAGAAGAGATTGTACTAACTTTTTAAAAATCTTTCTATGCCTGAGCTTCTCTAATGATGGAGATCATAGATGAAGTTTTCACAGAGCTATGAGAAACAGAAAGAGCTTTAAAGTTTACTGCACATCCCCACTTGCCCCATTCCCAGCATGGCCTAGGTCCAGGGTTTTGATTGAAGTGGTCTTAATATTTAGCTAATTTAAATGCTAATTAAATTAATTTGATGAATAAAACATGGTAGGGATTTGTCAGCAAGTTTCTGCTGTTGCTTTACATCAAGAGATAGATTCTCTGAAACGTGACTCCAAGGGGCAGCAGCACATTCTGTTACCAGTTGAACAAGGTGCATTTTTGGTAATGGTAAACCTCAGAGTTGATAACACCCTGCACAACTGCAGAGAAGAAAGAGGAGCAATTTTAAATTTTTCAGAACTAGCACATCTTGGACCCTGACCACCAAGAAGAAGGTTAGGTTGTCCTGAGCCCAGCTGCTTCACAGGGTTTGCTCTGACTTTTATACACAGAGAAAGACAACGTACCTTCTCTCTGCCTGTTTCCCTACTGCAGTCGATCCAGTTGTTTGTTCTGCGTGTACAGAGGAATTAAACCATTCCCCTCCTGTCTGACTGTGTATCGACTTTTTTGTTTTTACTGAGCTCTGCGAAGTCAATGAGGCTCCATAGAGGCAAAGCAGATGCAAAAATAGGTCAGACAGCTCTTGGTTTCCCTCAGGAATCCCGCCTTCGCCCCGCCTGGGTTGGGTGTCCCGGGCTGGGGCGGACGGAGCCGTGAGGGGACGCGTGAAGCTGAGAGGGCTCGGGTGAAGCTGTGGTGGAGCGGGTGACGCCGTGGGGAGCCCTTGAGGAGCCGCCGGCGAAGCCGCGAAGGGGCACACAAAGTTGTGAGGGGGGCGGGCGGAGCCGTGAGGGTTCGGGAGGAGCAGGGCCGGGGCGGGCCCTGGGGCGACTGAAGCCGTGAAGAGGCAGCCCCGCTCCGCCTCTTCCTGCGGCAGCCGCGCAGTTGTGGCTATGGCGCCTCGCCGGGGAGCGGGTTTGCTGCTGCTGCTCCTCGTCCTGCCGCTGGCCAGCGCGGGGCTGAGCGGCTACTTCGGCACCAAGTCCCGCTACGAGGAGGTGAACCCGCATCTGGTGAGCGATCCGCTGTCGCTGGGTCCCGGGGCGGGCGGGTCGCTGCCCGCCTCCTGCACTCCGCTGCAGCTCCGCGCCGTGGTCCGGCACGGCACCCGCTACCCCACGGCCGGGCAGATCCGCCGGCTGGGCGACCTGCACGGCCGGGTGCTCCGCCGGGCCGCGGGAGCCGCCGCCTGCCCCGCCGCCGCCGCCCTGGCCGGCTGGCCCATGTGGTACGAGGAGAGCCTGGACGGGCGGCTGGCGCCGCAGGGCCGGCGCGACATGGAGCAGCTGGCCCGGCGCATGGCCGCCCGCTTCCCCGCGCTCTTCGCCGCCCGCCGCCGCCTGGCGCTGGCCAGCAGCTCCAAGCACCGCTGCCTGCAGAGCGGGGCGGCCTTCCGCCGCGGGCTCGGGCCCACCCTCGGCTTCGGCGGCGACGGTGAGTGCGTGACACCCACATCCTTCCCCCGGGGAGCCCTTGGCTTTTCCTGAAGGGTGAGGGATTCCCAGCTCTCCCAAGGGGGTGGGAGACTCCGGTGCCCTCCCTGAGGTGGGAGGTGGGCGCTGAGAGCGCCAGGTGCTCTCTGGGGGCCTGTTCCCTGAGGGGGTGAGGGAGACCCGTGCTCTGACTAAATGACTCCCGTGTCCTCCTTGAGGGACTGGGACAGCCCCCGGCCTTTCCTGAGGGATTCCCAGCTCTCCCAAAGGTGATGGCATGCCTCACCCTCCCTGCGAGAGTTCCATCCCTCTCCTTAGGGAGTCCTGTGCTTTCCCTGAGAGCTGGGGGAGCCTCATCCAACCCTGAGGGAGCACCATCACTTCCCTGGGGGGCTGGGGGACTCCTGATGCCTTCCTGGGTGGCTGGAAGAATCCCTCCCTGAGGGAGGCCCCGATGTTCCCAGAGGAGTTGGGAATGTCCCTTGCCCTCCCTGTGGTTGAGGGAAGCCACAAAACCAGTCCCGCACCCCTCATGAAAGGTCGAGGTGGACCCTGCATCCCCTCCATGGGGACACAGTTGTGTTGGGTGGCCTGTCCCTTGGAAGATGTCATGGTGGCCACATGCTGGTACCTTTAGGGAAGGTGGCACTCCCCCTGATGCCCACGTTTGCTTTCAGAGGTGGAGGTTGAAGTGAACGACTCCCTGATGCGGTTCTTTGATCACTGCGCCAAGTTTGTAGCCCTGGTGGAGGAGAATGATGCAGCCATGTGCCAGGTGAATGCCTTCAAAGAGGGGCCTGAGATGAAGAAGGTCCTGGAGAAGGTGGCCAGTGCCTTGTGTTTGCCAGTGGAGGAGCTAAATGCAGGTAAGGAATTCCTGTTACAGGTGGCTTTGGCTCCAAGGCTGGCCAAGAACGACTTCCCAGACATGTAGTTATGCAGAGTAGGTAATTTAAAGTGGCTGTGACTTGGAGATGCAGTCTCTAATTAAGTGCATGGGACTGTATGTCTGTGCTGGTGTTGCAGTAATGAATGATTGTTGGATAGTGGTCAGAAGAAAAACATGTTTGAAAACATCTTTCCTGTAGATGAAATCAGCTTTACCTGGTTTTGAAAGGATTTGAGTGATTTTCTTTTCATTTTTCTTTCTGAAGCAGATGTAGCTTTTGTGAAACCCATTACAACTCAAGCACATAAATGACCTGAGGAAAAACAACACTCTGTGTCTGTGTGGTAGCTCATCTGTCCAGAACAGAAGTGCTGGCTTTCCCTGTGCAATCAAGTGGTGGGAAAAGCTCCCCAAAATAAGTGTTGCTCTTGGGATTGCAGCCTTAGGGACATGCTGGGAACAAAGTCCAGCCTGGTGGTGCTTGTACTCAGCTGCTGATGTGGAAGGGGAGTTGTCCAAGACCTCACACCTTCCCTGTGTTGACTCTTCTGACCTGTGTGGCTGCACCAACAGCTGACACCTATTACACATCAGCAGATGGGCAGCATTTAATGTGAAATGCTTTTGTAATGATGTAATGTGAAGAGCTTGCGGTCCAAAATTTGGATGTTGCACAATAATTCTGTTAAACTGTGTATTTTTGGTGCTTGGTCTTTGTCCTGCCGCCAATTATTTATTGTTTTTGTTTGCATTGCCAAACAGTAATTGCAATTCATTTTAGAGGTAAACTGAGGAGAGGAAGTTGCTGCTTGTGTAGCAGTGGTTTATCTCTTGCTTGTTTGTTGGATCTATTGCAGATCTTGTTCAAGTGGCTTTTCTCACCTGCTCATACGAGCTGGCCATAAAAAATGTGACCTCCCCATGGTGTTCACTCTTCAGTGAAGAAGACGCCAAGGTACGTGGGGCCGGGAGCAACCTGCTCTAGTGGAAAGTGTGGCAGGGGGTTTGGAATGAGAAGATCTTAAATGGCCTTCCACCCCAAACCACATTGTAGTGTATGTTTTTCACATGATAGAGTCACATAATAAAATTCACTCCAGGGTAGATCAAATGAGGTCTTCCAGGGCCTCTACGACACTGTTTGGTTTTGGGGACTATCAGCTCTCTAAACCAAATAAATGCCTGTTGACAAAACCAACTAGAACCCAGATAAATGAGACAAATGTTTGTTGGTCTTCTTTCAGAATTGTTTGATGTAACTTTTGATGTTCACTAAGGCTCCCCCAAGGCTCTTAAGGCAATTTGCTACCCTGGGAAAAGAGGAGACCTTTGCATAGGTTGGTGTTTGGCTGAAGGGTGGGCAGTTAGGAATAAGTGAATCTCCTGTCTGAGAGGATCAGAGTCACCATGGGCTTCTGCTGAGACCTGCCCTGTTCAGTCTGGTTATAAATAATTCAGCAGGGAGGTGGGAACTGACACTGATGTCAGGAAGGGAACAGAGAATGAGGAGAGCATTGTGTGCTCTTGCATAATTCCAAGGCACAGTTCTGTCTGCTTGAGATGTGTGCACGTCTCTGGAACGTGAAAACAGACAAGCTGAGCTAAAGGTGTGGGGTGGATTCTGTGGGAAGAATGATGAGCCAAAGGCAAAATCAGAAGTGCTAAAAAAGCAGTGGATAGTGGCTGTCTCATGATGTGCAGCACCTCACCTGACTGTAATTGTTGCCAGATGCTCAGTTTGGTTGCTCTTTGGTCTGACCTGTTGTCTGGTTTTATGCTGAAGTGTTTCAGCTGGAGCTTTGATGTTTGGGGTTGTTTTTGTGTCATTGCTCCAGGCTGTGAGCTTTTTGTTTTCCCTTGGTGCAGTAATGACCTGTGAGCTCTGACTTTAGGTGCTGGAGTACCTGAATGACCTGAAGCAGTACTGGAAGAGAGGATATGGCTATGACATCAACAGTCGCTCCAGCTGCAATTTATTCCAAGATATCTTCCAGCACCTGGACAAAGCAGTGGAAGAGAGCAAAAGGTAAATCAGGAGGCTTCAGTGCTTTGGGTGTGAGCTTTCTGTGCTCAATCCTGAGCTGGATTTCATGTGAAAGGAAGTTCAGTACTTTACTTCCAAACATGGCAACATTAGGAGAGCTAGAATTTTAACAGCTAGAATACGGTTTTTACTGGAGCATTATTACTTTGAAGAGTATATGTATTTTTTTTTGCTTTCACTGATGCTTTTGTGCTCAGCTAAAGTATTTCCATCTTTTAACTTGCTGATCCACACAGGCCTTCAGGGGACAGCCAACTGCTGTCTGATAGTAGTGTTCTCTTCCAGCAGTTTGAGAGGAGACATTGAGTTAAAGTAATGAGCTTTTTTTATTAAAAATGTCCTTGTTAAAAGTAATTCCTGCCTTAAATGTTAATTTACAACCTGCGTGCATGTTCCTTTGTAAACTGAACAATTACAAATTCATGGTTAATAATCACTCACATGAATTAATACCTCAGCAGATTAGTATGGAAGTTTTATAAAAGTACAGGCTATCAAGGATGGGGCCACAAGATTGTGTAATGGAAGGAGAGTGAGAGTTTTGTTCCCTTCAGTGCCATTTCCTCTTTGAGCAGTGAGAGCCTTTCAATCCTTGCGTTACATGCACTAGTCGCAGCTGTGTCTCAGCTGTATATAAAACATCCCTGTAAGTTTAATAATAACCATTTTTAAAAACCCAAAAGCTGTAATTGGAAGAAAGAGGTACAGATGGAGATTTCTGATTTATTTGGAGCTGGATCAGCGGTTGCTAAATTGGGAGGTGAGAAGAGCAGGTGTCTGAGGCAGAGCTCCCAAGTGCTGTAGTAACTTTGTGTCTTTTAGCTTTGGCTGGGGAGGTTCACTTGCAACACCTGGGGCTCTCCTGTTGTTTTGCCATCACAGAGGGAAGCAGGCAGTGAGTGTAAAGGATCAGGACCCTAAATCTTGTAAAATCCCGAGCTGGGTGAGCAGCCTTCAGGATGAGCCTCATGCTGAACAGGAACAAGAAAGCCGAGGTAGCCACAGAAATGTGTTACTCCCTTCCACAACAGGAGGTGGCAGTCGTAAAGCACTGGAGACCTGGGAATAGGCTGGGTTGGGAAACCCTGCAGAGGATGTGGGAATCTACCAGGGCTAGCTTGTCTGTCTTGGAATCTAGGGAGCAGAGATGCAGCTAATCCTATTTCATCTACAGAGAGAGGTTTATCTCTTTTTCATCTATGGAGAAACACCCTGTGGCGGTGTGAGTACAGTGAAAAAAATGAGAAAACCTACAAATAAAAAGATATGCCATCCTCTTCTTTCTTTTTATGGTAATGGTCAACTTCAAGGCAACAGGTTAAATATTTTTGCAGAGTTTTCAGAAAATGAGCTTTTGTGATGATGAAATGTCTTTCAGTGGGATTTTGCTTCAATTTAATGGTGTTTAGCATTAACTGGCTGCTTGCTCTAAAAATCTAAGAACAAGAAATTACTCAAAAAATATAAGAAAAAGAATTTTCCTTCTAGGGCATTATCTTTTCCTAAAAATCACTGTCCTTTTTGGAAAGCTTAGATTGGGCTATGCAGAAGTAAAAGGGAAGCATTTATGTTCTGGAAAGAAGCTGAGGGATCTGGATTATCTCTTCTGCTCCAGACTTGGCAGTGAGGAGTCATGCTGGCAAAGCTGTAATTTTGTAGCATAGTGTGTGCATTCGTGTTCAATAGTTTTGTTCTGTTTTCATTCCCAGTTACAGTGAAATTACAAACAGAAAACCTGTTTCTTCCGTGAAGTGATTGTTGCCCTTGCAATCTGCTCACCAAACTTAGTTGCCTTATCAAAGCTTGCTTTTATTTCCTTGATGGAAAACCCCTCCTGCTGATTAGTCTATTCTGAGGAGTATGATGAAGGTGGTAATAAATACCTATTGTGAATTAGTCCTACTTTCAGTTTGCAGTGCAAAAGTTTCAGATGTTTTTAGGCTCTTCCATCATGTGAATTCCAGTATAACTGTGAGGTTTAAACTTGCAATAGTCTGTTCTGTGCAGGTCCTGCTGTGCAGCAAGATGGTGTTAAAAGCTGTGAAAGGAATAGGTTAGGGGCCAGGGCTCTCTTCCGTACAAATTTTCTTAGTTACAAAAATATAATGAAATGTATCACAAGAGGTGGATATAAAATGAAACCGTTTCTGCTTAAGAAATAGACTTTGGTTAAAAGTTTCACTTGTTCCATTTCAAACCCATGTGATTTGCTGTAGAAATAGTGTAGTTGAGCAGTTGTCTTCTGTCTTCACAATTATAAAGAATTTTGTTTTTCCAAGTCTGCCTGCTAGGGATAGAAAATAGCCAGAGAAGCTGATGAAGAATTACTTTTCACTGCTGGTTTCCTCAGCAGTTTAATGACCAGTATTTTGCCCACAGGAACTTTGTGTGTTGATGAGAAACTCAGGTATTTTGGTACTTAATGCAATGTGAAGCTGCTCATCTGATGTTCAAAATCTTTGCAGCTGCACACTTGGGCAGAGGTGGGTTTGCAAATCAGTTGTGACCTGCTTTAAACCATCTTAGCTATTCACTAAAGCTGGTTTAGACTTTCCATTTTTTTGTTTTTCTTCTAGCTTCAAATATTTAACATTAATATTTCCTGCTGGTGAAAGAATATGATACACCTGTTATTGCTTGTATTGTCCAAATGGATTGCCATAATGCTCTGGGAACTGGGAGGATGCTTTGTGCAGCCATCTCAGTATTTATAGGGTTTATTGATAATTCCAGCCTAGCTGCACCTATGCATTGCAAAATATTTGGTGGTGGTTTCCTCTGAGAGAGTAAATGGGTCCAAGGTAATTAAAAAAAAAAAAAGACTTATTTGAATTTGAATATGGTTCAAGATCAATTGAAGGTAATCTTTGTGAGTTATACCACAAAGCTGTACGGTAAACAGACCAATTTGGCAATTTATTGGTAGCTTTTATTGTTGCATGTAATTTGCCTTCCTCTTTGCAGGTCACTTCCCAACACAATTGGTAACCTTTCAGGAGTCATTTACTGCTGTGCCCTAATTGCTCCTTCCAAACCTGTGACTCAGTACAAAGGAATAGAGTGGATGATCTAAAACCACTTCACAGTTCAAAACTCTACAAAGGGAACTGAGCAAAAAGCTTCTATGTATGCAATAGCAGTAAAATAATTAAATTGAAAATCCCCTTTTGCTCAGGTTCAAAATGTTCAGTCAGGTTTTTTATTAAAAGTCCTTCACTGCTGCTGGAATGGCTTTCATTAACAAACAACAGATATCTGTCAGCACCTCAGTATCATAGTGTATGGTTGGCTTTGATTGCTCCATCTTTCAAAGGTGAGACTTCTAACATGACTGAAGGGAGCTTTTGGGGAAGCCAGAGGTCTGAAATTCACAGATCCTTGTGGCATATTCAGCAGCATCCCCATGTCTACATTTCTGAAGTGTGTGTGTTTGCTGACTTCTCAGAGAGCTGGGCAGCCCAAGGTCTCTCCCCTGGGAATGTGGCTGTCCATCTGTCTGCCCAAAACTAGAGATTTAAACTTTCTTGGGCCTTTCAGACTCTCCAGCATGTCCTCAATCTCACATTAATTAGTTATAGTATAGGCTTGCTCAGGACTGATCTGAAAAAGCATCTGAGCAACTTTGATAGAGTCATGCCCTTTTATGAAGTAATGAGAAACCCAAATGAAACAGTACCTAGGCAAGTAACAGACAAATGATCTGGTCTGACCAGTGTCCACCTTGGGCAGAAGGGGTTTGACAAGTGGTTTGGTTTTGGCTCCTGGTGGATCAACACTGAGCATTGTGCTGCTGCTGCAGATCTCTGAGGTTTGAAACAATGGGAGAGGTAGTATCAGCCAGGGAAGAGCCTTTGAAAGTGCAGCAGCTCTGCAGTGAGACACAAGGAGGCCTAGCCTAATTAGCTCAGAGTGATTAAGTGTTGCATGACTAGATAAGAGCCTTTTAATCAGGGTTTTTAATGAGTTTTGTGTAGTCCAGTCAGCTTTTCAAGTTTGCTTTTGTCGTGAGTGAGCTTGCTCCTTCTGCAACAGAAGAAAAATCTTCTCTGGTCGGTATTAGTGGTGGCATTTTGTTGTGTTGGTGCTGATTCTGGGAATGATTGTCTGCCTTCTATTTAAGGTGGAAGTTAGTTTTGACATACGAGGACTTAATACTATTTGACAGATTTTTTTTTTTTAACTTTTTTAATTCTTCTTCCTACTGGTGAAAACCCTCTGAGCTTTAATACTACTTAAATATTTCTGCTGCCTTCTGAGTACCACTACTGCCTTCCCTGATCTCTGCTGCTTCCTGCTATGTTTAGGGTTTGTCCAGCTTTTTTTTTTTCCCTGAAATAAATTGCAGGGGGAAGTGAGAAGAATGAAGAATTCATCCCATAGTTGAAAGCAAGTTTTGGAGTCCTTTGACCTGGCTTTTTTATTAGAGAGAAAAGGGACAGAATGTAGTCTAAGCTTGCTTGTTAAACAGGTGCTAAAACTTACCTTCTCTCAGTTGTTGGAGGGGTTTTTACATGAGATTTGAAGGTTGGCTGGTTGAGCTTTGCTGCATGCAATGTTTTGTCTTATCCCATTATTTCCTGAAGTTTTGAGTTATTTCTAATTGAAGGTCCCATCAGTGCTTAGGAAATAAACTTTGGTTGAAAGGAAGTTCACTTTTTCCATATGGAAAGTGAACTATCAGTAGTCCTGGGAAGAATAGGAATGATCTGCTCCTGAGTATGGGTGAGCTGATGCAGAAGATTCAGAGTTAAAGCTGAATCTTCTGAGATCCAGGAGAACGAGAATTTGCCTGGATGATAAATTCCACATCTGTGCTTCTCCTCAATGCTTTTTTTCCCCCCATCCACTTGCCTTTTTTTTGGGGTAGTGCTGCTGAATTCAGTGTTCAGCACTTTCTTAATTTTCATCTGTGGTCAGATTTACTTAAAAGGTAAAAAAAAAACCAAAACATAAAATTCCCATGGGGGCAGTTCAGGAACCGGCACATCTCTCCAGTGAAAGCTGCTTGTGCTCTGTCTACTGAGAGCCCCTTTGCTCGTTTGGAAGTGCCCCACGAAATGAATGTGAAACCAATCACTTGCAAACAAGCTCCTAATACTTTATGGCAGAGCTGCATGCACAGTCCCTTCATCTCCCATCAAAGGTGGGAATGAGATTCCCTCAGTGGGCTTTCCCAAGCCATGTGCTAGGGAGGGGAAAAGTGGATTGAAATGCCATTAGTAATTGCTGGAGTACAACATTGAGAACTTTGGTGCTTCCAGCAAGATGCTGACTCACTGATAGATTGTGAGGCAAATTGAGCATGGGAACATCAGGCCTGCCATTTAATATTTTATCAGCCTCTGCTACTGTTTATCAGTGTTTTGTTGCTGGTTCTGCCTTTTTCAGAAATGTAGGGGCAGCTGTAACCTTTGCCTGTGTGTATTCTCTGGAGAGGTAATCTGTCGTAATTTTCCCCACAGTTAAAAATATTGCTGTTTAACCTTGATGGCCATTTTGATTGTCATTGCTGGATGATAGGAAACCACATCTGAGCTGGAGTCCTGACCCTGGAGACTGAGCAGGGAGTGCTGGAGCAGTCTGGGAAATCACCAGGACAGGTGAAAGACCAGGGTTGTGTCCTATCAGGAAACAATTTAATCCTCATTAAACTAATCTGGTGGGATAGCTCTGAGTGGGAGAGGTTTGTTTTGCCTCCCGAGGCTGTTTGGCCTGTTGGCATGGGGATTTCATGAGACTAAAGCAGGTGAAGGAAAAACTCAAGCTACCCTGAGAATGAGCATCTTGTTTAGTCCTTCTTCTTCCCACTTCTTCCCTTGTTCTTAAAAACTTGTCTGTGCTATAATTTGTTTCCTGCTTTGCAAACATATGCCTTGCTGATTTTTCTGTGGTTTATTTTTGCTCTGTTTTTTTTTTTTTTTGGTTTTTTTTTTTTGGTTTTTTTTTTTTGGTTTTTTTTTTTTGGTTTTTTTTTTTTTTTGTGGTTGACTTTCATTTCAACATTCCTGCTTAGCATCAGCTGGAAAGTAAAGCCAAACTTTGCTTAAAGCCAGCATTGATAGCCAGAATGTTGGTTTTTTTGGTGGTTGTTTTTTGGGGTTTGTTTGGGGTTTTTTTGGTTTTTTTTTTTTTTTGTCTTAGCATTTCTGAAGCCTTTTTTGAGTAGTAGGATGTGAAATCCAATCTCTGTGGAGTCAGTAATGCCTGTGTAAGGTTGTTTTGGAGATTCTAGCAGCGTATTTGCATTCACAACTTCCCTCTTAGTTAACAAAACAAAGACCACCATGCAGCTGGGATGACCTGAAAATACAAATAATTAAATAAGGGAAAAAAATTAAAAAGCGGCTCTGGGAGAGAATCATAATTCCAGGCCAGTCTTGTAGAAATAATGCTCCAGACTCGTACTGCTGAGCACCTTGATGAATCTGATACTCCTGAGAAGTGTTGGGATGGCTCTTTAAAGGGAGAACATTCCTCTTGGAGCTCTTGGGAGGGGTCAGCAAATAAAAAATAGGATGATCTGGTAGCCACGGTCGTAATTTCCAAACATCTTTCTGAGCAGGTTTCCTTAAGACATCGAGCAGATGGGGTTAATTGGAAAGGTCCTTACAGAGGGAAGAAAATTGATAAAATTACAGGAAATGGAAGGTAGCAACAGCTGATTGATTTTTCCTAGCAGAGATAGAGCTGGAAAGATCTGACCTGCTCAGAGTGTTGTAAATGACGTAGGAAAAAGAGGTGACAAGTTCAGTGGCATTGCAAATGTGGCAGTTTTATTCAAGATAAATATTTAAGATGAAGTGTTTTTACTAGAAAGATTGTGAAAGGACCTGGGAGACTGACTAGGCTGGAAAACTGCAGAGCTGTCAAGTAATTCACTTGGGGAAAAAATTACCTTCTTATCACCTGTTGGATAGAATCTGGGAGAACTTACTGCTCAGGGGCTGAGTTATGAGGTTGTTGTGGCTGTCTGAGATATATCTCAGACTTCAGGCAAATGGGGTTTGGAGCAGCCTGGTCTGTGGAAGGTGTCCCTGGCAGGGAGTTTGGAATGAGATGCTCTTTAGTGTCCCTTCTAATCCAAACCATTCCACGATTCCATTTTCGATATCAGGAATTAAGCAGAGAGCTGATGGGATTTCTGTGTAGCTTGTGGTTCTTGAGTATTGTGCATTCTGATCTAAAGGGATATAGCTCATGTGGAAAATTGTGGAAGGACTAAAGTAGGATTTCAGCTTGGAAAGAACACCATTGCAAAGCTGCGAGTAGAGTGGATTAAATGGGACGTGGCATCTACAAATAGAAAAAATAAAGAGCAGTGTGTGAAGCTGTGCAACTCCTTGCCACAGGATGTTGTGTGTGCTAGAAATGAATGTGGATTGAAGGAGGGATTTGGCAAAGGAGTGATTCATTGCCTATAAGCCACCTCTGGCCCTGGAGACTTCTCAGCTGGAAATTGCAGAAGATCAAAGGAATGGCTTTCTGTTTCCTTCCATAGACATCTGTGTCTTGCTGCTGTGCCAGGAGGGATGTGAATGTGTCCTAAAACCTAAAAATACTCCCCTGCAGGTGTGTGTGGCTGGGGAGGATACATGTGAACTGGTCAAGTGGACAAGAGAGGGAAGGGAAGAGAAAGGAAGTCAAGGATCCAAAAGCTTTACAATTTAAAATGAGTGAAGGGGTCATAAATAGCAAGAGGAGAACATGGGCAGGAACACTGATTTTGGAGGAGCTGGAAGAGTGTAAAGAGTGTAAAGACCTTGGTCCAACAAGGCACAGGTAGGGAAAAATACAGTGTCCTCCACAGAGAACCTTTATGTGGCTGCTTCTTTTGAATTGAAAACAGCGGCAGGGTTTGGACATATTTTTTAAGGAATGTTTTTTCTAAGGGGAGAGTCTAAGGAGTGGTGTCAGAAGGGCTCAGGCTCTCCAGAAGTGTGGTACAAGGTGTGTGTCAGGCTGCACAAACACCATGGCTGCACTGAGCTGGTAGGGCCCATCCTGGCCCAGCACTGAATTCTGCTGAGCTGATCAAAGTTCCAATCCACAGGCAAGTCTCCCAGTTAACCATTTTTCCATTGCTTTGGGTTGGAGCGGAGGAAACGCCTCCTTTTCAGACCAATCAAGATGTGTCTCCTGAAAGCTAAACCTGTATTTACCTGTGCTAGATCAAGTGACCTGGGCCACTTGGAAATGGTCCCCAAAAGCCATCATCCTTCTCTGGAGCAAGGGTCAAATTTTCCTCTTGGCTGGTGCTTCCTGGCACAGCAAGCCAGCCCTTATCTCCGCTTTGGCTGAGCAGTGTGTAACCTTTTGTTACATAAACTGGCCTCGGTCATGGTACGAGTCCATGGCTTGATTTGCTGACCTGTTCCTGAGGGAGAATCATCTCTGTCTGGACTGCCTGGTGTCCTCAGGAATTGCCAATAGCAGTATTCCTGCTGCTCACTTGGACTGCTAAACTGGGGAGGGACAACTGTTGTCCTGCTTAACTGGATCATTGTCTTCAGACTAAATTTGGTAAATGCTGATGATGATTTGAAGGAGACTCTCACACCCAATGAAGGGCTTGACTGTATTTGTGAGCTCCCTTCCCTGCCCTGGACACGCTCCAGCCCCTCCAGGGCTCTCTGGCCAGGAGGGCCCAGAACTGGACACAGCCCTCGAGGTCCCTGAGCAGGGCCAGCCCAGGGAACGGGCCCTGCCCTGGGCCTGTGGCCACCCCATGGCTGTCACAGCCCAGGGGCCATTGGCCTGGTGCCCCCCTGGGCAGCCCTGGGCTCCTGTGCAGCCGCTGGCACAGCAGCCCCAGGGCCTTTCCCGACGGGCCCTTTGCAGCCCCTGTGCCCCAGGCTGGAGCTGCAGGGCCTGGGCTGAGCCCAGGGCAGCACTTGGCCTGGCTGCACCTCACTGCGTTGGCCTCAGATCAATGCTTGGACCAAGTTTGGGAAGCTGCATTTAAATGTCTGTAACAGACTGAGTTTCCCAAGCAGGTTTTCCTCAGGAGTAGCACAGCTTCAGGGTGCCCTTCAGCCACGGTCACTGGCAGCTGTGCCATGTGTTGGTGTTTTGTTTAAAGCACAGGCTCTTGCTCATCCCTTCTGCTTCTTTTCTTTTGTAGCTCCAAACCCATTTCTTCACCTTTGATTGTCCAAGTTGGGCACGCAGAGACCCTGCAGCCCCTGCTTGCCCTGATGGGTTACTTCAAAGATGATGAGCCTCTCCTGGCCAGCAACTACGCCCGGCAGGCGCAGCGGAAGTTCCGCAGCGGCCGCATCGTGCCTTACGCGGCCAACCTGGTGTTCGTGCTCTACCACTGCGACCACGTCAACGCCTCCCAGGAGGAGTACCAGGTGCAGGTGCTG
Organism: Rhadina sibilatrix; assembly: GCA_013400275.1. Classification (NCBI taxonomy): domain Eukaryota; kingdom Metazoa; phylum Chordata; class Aves; order Passeriformes; family Phylloscopidae; genus Rhadina; species Rhadina sibilatrix. The sequence continues at coordinate 39,543 of VWYO01012221.1, read as the reverse complement.
CTCAACGAGAAACTGCTGCCCTTCCATCACTCCAACGAGACCACCTCCACCTACACGGACCTCAAGGACTACTACAAGGACATCCTGGAAAACTGCCACTTCAAAGAGGAGTGCGAATTGCCCAAAGTCAACGTCACTGCTGTCGATGAGCTGTGAGGGAGTGGAGCGGGTGTTCTTCAACTTGGTCTGGGTTCAGTTCCACAGGCGTTGGGAACAAGCACTTTGGATGATCTGCTGCTGCTGTGTTGATTTTCTGACTTTGCAGATTTGGGGGGTTGTCTCAGCTCAATGCACTGGGTCTCTGTTGCTTAAGCAGAACTGCATAAACAACTCTTGTCACAGGGAAGTTGTAAGAAATACATGATGCAAGACACATGTACCTGTGTGTTTACATGTGCAAATAAGCTGATTTCATTGGTCCCTTCTGTTATGAATGGGCCATAGGTGGATTTAAGAGCTGGGACAGCTTCTATTTTATTGGATCTGAAGGTGGTTGGACTGATTCAGTGTTGGTTTGTGCTGCCTGTGTTTCTCACTGCTGTTCTCCTGTGCCACGCATGAAATATTTCAAACTTCTTTTTGATCCTTTTCTCAAGCTTCTAGAAGGGAGAGGGTACATAGTTCTTCTCCACAGCTGCACAACTTCTGCCTGGACAGCACTGTTTCTGTTTTGGGCATTTTAAAGCAGGAGGAGTTCCTGCATGCATCACCTGCTTGAAGAGGGGCAAGGAATTAGAAGTCCTAAGTTCATCATCAACCCATCCTGCGTAGCAAGTTAGTCTCCAGGGTAAGTAAATTATCTTTAAAAAGAAGCAGGAAAAAAGGAACTGTAGCAGTTACTCTCCAAATGCTCGAGCGTCCTTTCACTAACACCTTCCATTTCTGGTGTTATTTGGGCCAGGGCATTTAGGTTAGGCTGTGCCATAGCTCTGAATCTCTTGGTCCTGGCCAGGTGGTAACAGTTTTCCTACCAGCTCCGGCTGGAGAGCACCTCTGATGTCTCCAGCCTCCTGCTTGAAGTGGAATTGTTGCTAACTCTAAATCTAGGCTTTTGAACTGTATAAAGATTGGGCTGAGACTTGACTTCTGCTTACTGTAAGGCACCAAACAAGCTGCCACTTACGTAGGCCTGACACATTCAGTGTGTCACCTTGCTTTTGAAATGCTGCTGGCTTTAAAGAGGTGGATGGCATAGAAGGACTGGTGATATTTTAAAGCAACTGCACTTTAAGTAGGTTCCCTTATGCCTGAAAGCTGGGAAGTGTTTTAGGTCTCTGCAGTGTGACAGTAAAAGGAAAGCTGAAGATAACTGATGAGAAATGTCTGAATTAAGTCAGATAAAGATTCTGTCATCACCTGCAAGGGAATGGCTGTTTGACCAAGTTGCCCCAGAGCAAATAAGGGTATGGAGTTATGGTGCTGGTAGCTCTTGAAGTGTGCACTCTCACCATCTAATGTACACTCAGAGCTCACCCTGTAAAGTGGGGTTTATTTTGCTGTGTTTCCTGGGCAGGAGGTGAAGAGTGGGAATAAGTGATTACCACAGCATAGCCTGCAGCAGCTGAGGGTATAAATGTCTACAGTGCACCTGATAAGTCCTTTTGTAGGCTCACCCCCAGAACTGGGAACTTAACTGCTGCAAAAACAGAAACAAGAAAGCCAAACTCCAAGTTGAGAAGTTACACTTAGTGTATGTTCTTTCTAATTTTTTTTGTTCCTGAGGACTCAACCTTTTGTCACTTTTTTCTTCTTAATATATCTTGTATAAAAACACTTCATGTTTACGTACCTGTAAGTCAAGGAGCAATTGAGCACCTGGTTTTTGCTGTTGCTCTCTGAGTTAAGGGCATTTCCCTTCCTGTGGCTGTAGGGCCCTGTTTGATTAGTGCACCACTTGTTGCAGAGAGCAAGAGATCACTGAACATACTGATTCAAATATTTCAACACTTGCCTGTGTTAAATCCACAGCTCTTTCTGAAGCTGAAGAAATGGTTAGGGAGGAGTTCAGTGCTGCAACAACCAGAGGAATATAGGTCAGGATAATTGTCAGCCCCTGCATATGACTACTCCTCAATCACCTTTGCATGTCTCCTTTTTCACATGATCCTACCTTGAGACTAAGTCAACTGATGAAAATGGTTGTGACAGATCCCAGTTAGGAACTTTATTGCAACATTTGAGTCAGGCTACAAAGAAATGAGCCTTTGTTTAAAGGTAGTTAAGTTTGGAAAGAGCAGATAGGAGAGTGAGAAAATCCACCTTTGAACAAATATTTTTTTTCTGTGAGTCAGTGATGATTCATGAACAGAAGGAAAGCCTGACTATGGGAGATGAATGGAAGATTCTGTTGTCAGTTCAGCAAGACTGATTTTAAAACATCACATTTGTTAAAAGATACATCCTTCTTCCTTATGGAGGGAGGAATACATTGCACTTGACTGCTTTTTTGGTTGTGTGCCAGATGAGGTGCAGGAACCAAAAAACTTCCATTGTGGAGTGCCCTCAGAAGCTGTTCCCTGTTTCACTTTGGGGCCCGGGTCCCTCGTACCCCCAGTGTAACAGATCTCTCTTCAGTGGCTGTCAGCAGTTACCTGGAGAGGAAAATGTGCTGTTGGGGCTCTGATCTGTGTTTGGAGGATGCTCTGACTCACTCCTTTGGCAGAATTAGAGCTCAGTGTGGAAACTTTGCACCATTGTGGCACTATATCAGTGTTGGGACCTAAATACTCTGGGCACTTATTCTGGTATTTAGCTTAAGGAGGTGACTTCACTCCTATCCTTTTGTCTAATAAACAAAGATATTTGTTTAGATACTTAAAAAACAAAAAAAAACCCAACAAAACAACCTAAAATGGATCAAAACACTTCTCCAAAGTTGGGCACTAGCTCAGTATACGGTTGTTAAGGCCACGGCATCTTCTGGCAGTCCACATTCCCACATCCTGCAAAAGTCCTGCAAGACAAAAAATGCTTTCTCCTTCCTGTGCCTCTGGAGGCCTCATCTCAGACATCTGTCAAGGACTCTCTTTGCAACCCTCCTGAAACTGGAAGCTCTCACTGATGGGAAATACCAACAGTGTTCTTGTATGCTGGCCTTCAACATGTGTGAAGTACATTTTAATTCGCTAAATGTTTTAATCTTTCTGGAAAGTGAATTTTTTTCTGTCTAGTAAGAGCTGCTGTTGTTCTGGTTAGTGTGGAGCTGTCAAATGCAGATTTGTAATGATCTGGTACTAACTGGATGAATTTGGAGAACTTGTGGAATTTTAGTGCTGTGAAATAAAACTGCACACTTTCTTCATCTGTTTTCTGAGCAGCAATAATGACATGATCTTTGGAATCATGGTTGTGTTTTCCTTCAAAATACAGTTGGGAGGTTGCTGTTACATATGTTGGCGTCTCTGATTATTTTAAGTCATTAGATTTTTCGGTGGTTAACAGAAAATGCCTTTATTAGGTTTTGAGGGGACTAAAGATTTACTCTTTAGTTTCCAGAAACCCTGGTATAAAAAGCAGCAGCAATTTCCTGACAAGGTTTTTGCAGATGCAAAAAGGGTGCGGTGACTGGGATGGCAACATTTTCGATCAAGGGCTGTTTGTACATTTTCTGTGAAAGTGCATTGGTCTGTAAGACAGCTGGAAATGGAAGACAATAGAAGATGCTTTGCCTAAAACAAGGAAAAGCCCCCCAGACTGTGCAGTCACAGGCAAAGGAGTGAAATGCCTCTCAAATTAAGACACCACACAGAACCTTTGGGGAGGGAACATGATCACCATCCTTCTCCCCCTCTCCCTGTTTTTTGAATCTATAATACACTGAAGAGTTCTTTGTTGTCTTAACTTTTCAAAGGTAAGGTAGTATTATCAGGTGCTGCTGAGGCAGGAATAATGGCTTATCTTTAAAGTGCTAAATTCTTGCTTTCCTGGGCTTTAAATTATAGATTTTCTCCTGGCCTGACTGGCCTGAAGTGAAGGTCAGGATTGAGGAGTTTCAGTCTAACAGCATGTGGCATTTATGGTGGTGAACTCATTTATTTATTTAATTTAACAATTCCTTTGGGTTTAAAGGGACCATTGTTTTTCTGACATTCTGCTGAAAGCTTAGAGCACACCTGTTACTGTCCTCAGTTAACAGAAACAAATCCCTCGTCTTCAGGGAAGGGACTATTGTGGAAGGAATAGTATGGAGGGAGCAAGGTGAATTTTTTATTATTTATTTGGGGGTCAGAAAAGCTCTGCAGGCTTATCCACATTAGTGACCTAGCTGTGATAACAGATCCTGAACCTCTTACAGAAATAGAAGGTGCCCAGGTGATCCTGGGAACCGCTCCAGAAGGAGGATCCAGGTGGGTTCAGGCTCAAGTTCCTTCAGCCTGGTGCCCTCTGGCTTTTGGTGGGACCTGGTGCCTTGAGCATAGGGACAGAGCAAACATTCCCTGTCCACTCCTGACTATGGCTACAGGGGTTTTTTGAGCTAAGGACAGTGGATTTGTGTTTGGCTTTATATATTTCTCCGAAGGAATTTCTCTTCTCCATGGGTCTCCAGGTGCTTTCCTGACCCAAAGGCAGGGNGGTGTCCCTGCCCATGGCAGGGCATGGAATGGGTTGGATGGGCTTTAAGGTCCTTCCCAACCCAAACCTTTTGTGTTTCCATGAGCACTTTGCAGTGGGATGTGGTCAATGCTGGAGCTCAGCTGGAGCTTAGGGCAGGTCCAGCTGCTCTCCTTTGAGCCTCCTGCTAGACTGGAATTTCAGCCACGTTTCCAGGAGCTGTGATTCTAAAACAGTGAGAGCTTCCAACATTCTCAGTTAGCAGAGCTAGTTACCATGTGCAAATGGTGAGGCTTGGCATGTGTTCTGGAGCAGTTCTTGTGATACTGATCTTGTTTCAGTGTTGTTTTCCTCAACACCAGCAATTCATCCCGTTCCTTGGAGCACTTTTGTTGGGAGAGGAGTTAAACACTTGACCTCTTCGCATTCCACTTGTGCTACTTGTGACTTTGATTTTCTTTTCCCCGCTTCGGAGGGGCTCATCTTGCTTCTTTGTTCCTTGTGCTGAAGTTATTCTGTTCTTCTTGTTGCTACTTTGATTTTTGGCTTGGTTTTACCCTGTGCCTATAAATATATTTCCTGGGCCACGCTTGCACACACTCTTCAAGGTGAGGCTGTGCTGTTGACTTGAAAAGGAGTGAAATGATAATTCTTGTGAACTTTTCTAGGTTTTTATTTCACACCTCCCCCACATAAAATAGCATCCCAAAGATGTCCTCTGTGTATGACGTATTGCTCCTTCTTGCTATTAATGCTATTTGCTGCTCTCTGAGGATTTTGGTCACCTAAAAATACTTCTGAAAATGGGAACAACTTTCTAATATTTATGAATGTGCAATATCCTGTATTTTTTAATTATGGTAGTTTGAAATGGATAATTGGTTTGTTAGAATAAATGTATGAGGGATGAGGTAGAGGGAATCTTTTCAAACAATCAGATAGTTCTGTCCAAAGCACAGGGAGGTGGCTCTTGATCCTCTGTGATCCCACCTTTGTGCTTTATCAGCTAGGACCGAGTTGGCTTTCTGGACTGCCAGGTCATGTCCAGCCTCTCATTCAACTATCAATTTAAAAAACCCAACCCACTGAGCTCCAGTTCCTGGTTTATGTGCCAGAAGAGAGATTTGAAGTCCTTAGGGGTTTGATTTTCAGCCTGTAATGTTATACTTACCCTTTGTCTCCCTATTCTGTGTCCTGGCATCACTGACCTGCCTGATCCCTCTGGAGATGCCGCTTGCATCTCATTTCAGTCTTTGCCAGATCTGATAAGGTGGTCCCTCTTCGTCTCTCCTCCTCGCCTGACTTGTTTCATGTGTGTGGTGGCTGGTTTCACTTCAGTTCTTTTGAACTTTATGGCCACCATTGTACTTGGTTTTCCAGATGCAGTCTAACAAACAGCTCGCTGCTGGCAGGGAGATCTCCCCACCTTTTTTCTTAGGAAGGTTAATCATTAGGCCCATGAGGTTTTTTATATTTATTTGGTTGGTCAGGGGCTGTGTTCTGTGGCCCTGTGGAGGTTTTGTGCTCTGGTTCCCATCTGCTGCTACAGAACTTTCTCACCGGATGCTGCAGGTCATTTCTTGCACATGGATTTGCGTAGAACAAATTCCACTTTTCGCAGTATAAAGAGTGTTGCTAACTGTATCCTGCATTTCTCTATTTGCCTGCATGGCTGCTGCTTTTATTATCCAGAACCTGCTTCCCCAGGGCCTCGTGCTCCCAGCCCTTTCAAGCATAAAACATATGCAAAGTCCTGCTGGGTCTTGGCTTTGCAGGAAAGCCTTTGGGGTTTAGATTTCATCTCCCATAACCCAGAATTATCAGGCTGTTCTTCAGCCTTCATGGGCCTTGGCCCTGAACCCAGCAGTGAGGATGTTTGAGTTTACAGGGGTTGATTATCCCTGAGGATAATCAGGTTTCCCCTTTGCCTTTCTTCTCCTGGGTTTGAGGTCAGGTGGGATGGATCCTCCAGTATTCCCATGGAGCAGATCTCCCCTGTCTCCATTTGCATCTTTTCCAGGCAGAATTGGGAGCAAATGCCAACTGCTGCCAGCATGCCATGGCCTGACTGTCCTGTGCCCCTGTGCTCCACGTCCCTGCTCAGGCAGGAAAGAGGTGGTGACTCAGAGGGGTTCGTGATAGGTTCAGGTTCTTCTCTTTCTTTTATTTTTCTTTTCCCCCAGGAGGTGCTGCATGCATTGATCAACCCACCTTTGGGCACAGGGCTGGAGTTGGGTGTCAAAGCCAAATCCACGGGTGTGCTTGGAGCTTCCAGCTGGATGAGGCAAGACAAGGAACAGCAGAAGCTCATGTGACCTACTTCTTCAGCTCTCCCACGCAGCCTGCAGAGCAGAGACCTGAGCTGGAGGAGACAGCTCTGCTGGCAAATGAGGAATTGTTCCCATCCTGTGCAGCAATTTCAGGAGATTTGAACTCCATCATGGTTATTGGGCCACTTTGCCCAGGGCAACTGTGGCTGCCCCTGGATCCCTGGCAGTCCAAGGCCAGGTTGGACAGGGTTTGGAGCACCCTGGGACAGCGGAAGGTGTCCCTGCCTGTGGCAGGGGGTGGTACTGGACAGGCTTTAAGGTCCCTGCCAACCTAAGGGAAATTAGTTTATCCAAACAAATCAGTGCTTGAATAAAGCACCCAACACCTGTCACCAACAACAGTAAATGCAACCCTGATTTTTTAAAGCTTATCGCCTCTACCTAGGAATGGCTGTTCTATGAGAGTGGTAAAAAGGCTTCTCTGGATTATTCTAAAAATAGCAAAATTGAGACTGAGTTTACCAAACCAGAAGAAGTTTCCCTTCACATGGTTTCCTGTGGGAACAGTTGCTTTTCTTAGTTGGTGCCAGCACACATCTGTCATGGTCGACAGCTTGTCTGGAAATCTGTGTGACAAATCCCGCCAGGAAATGGCACAGGGGGAAAAGTGCTACCATCCAGGAGTGTACTGCAGATCCTAAAAATGCTTCTGCACAGGAGTGAAGACAGGTGAAAGCAGGTGGGGACTGTGGGGTTTTCCCTGTGCTGGCTGGAAAAGTACTTGGTGCTTCTGCTCACAAGTGTCTGTGGAGATGGGGGAGTGACAGGTAGGAGCTACTGTCACAGCTGGCTGCTTTATAAAAGGATTAGGATGAAATTAGACCTCAAAATGTGATAGGAGCTGACTTCCCTACCTGTCTGTGCTTGTCCAGCTTTAGCACTGCCCAGCCCTGGAGAGGCTGGATTTTAAATTGGCCCTTCCTTAACTGATTCTGCTTCAATCACGACTGTCCTGGTGGCAGTTTTAGGCAGCCTGGTTACCTTTGTAGATACCTTTGGCCTTTTTTTCTGCCAGCCTGCTTTTAGAAGAAGATACATGTGGCTTCTAATCTGACTTCCTGAGTTCCCAGATTACTGTAGGGAAAGTGAGTCTGAAAAAATTTCAGGAGCTGAGATCTTTATTCTGGTACTGTAAAAGGAACAAGGCAGGGATATGGGTCAAAGTCTGTGATAGGGATAACAAATCACATAGGGCAAAGGCAATGGACCTCTAGTAGATAATTACACTCAATAAATAAATATCTTTACTGCAATATGACACACCACAAAAGGATAAGAATCCTTGTTTTGCTTCCAAGGAGAGATATTTCTAAAGTCAATATTCCCTTCCTTGTAGAATGTTGTCCAAGTCCTGGTAAGGATATATATTGTATATGTTAAATATTTTGTATCTTGGAGCTGTGGTGTGCAATCAGGAGAGCATGAGGTCTGTCTGCAGGTGGGAGCTGGGATTGCTCTGGGCTCTGTGGGACTGGCAGGGGAACCTCAAAGGTGCTGCAAGTTTATAGATAGGCAAAGAGAAAAAGAGAAATATGAATACAAAAAAAAAAAAAAAAAAAAAAAAAAAAAAAAAAAAAAAAAAAAAAAAAAAAGTGAGTGAGAAAAACCAAGGACTCCAAGGAACCCTGTCAGAACTTAGTTTATGGATCTGGTGGGCAGAAGCTGATGCCCAGGAAGTTCTACCTGGACAGGAGGCACAACTTCCCTGGGCAGTGCCCAGCCCTGAGCACATTGTCCACACAGCCTGGGGGGTCTCCTCCCTGGGGCTGTGGCAGAGCTGTGTGCACACAATGCTGTGCCCTGTGCTCTGGGATGGCCCTGCTGGAGCAGGGAGGTGGCACCAGGTGCCCGCTGAGCTCCCTGCAGCCTCAGCCAGCCTGGGGTTCTGTGCTGAGCAGTGCTCAGAGGACAGGACATGTCTATACCCACCTTAAAAAAGAAAGTGACAGAAGCAGCTGTGGGGTTTGTATATTTTGCATTTTTACTGTTTCCCTAATGGCTGTGGGGATTTGGTATGTGTGGGATGCCATCCCCAAGGCTGCACCAGTTGCACTGGGAACCTTCAGAACTGTCAGTGCAGCCCGGAGGGTGTGTGGGAAAGCAAGATCCTGCTGGGGAGCAGCAGTGGTTGTGTCACTGGGGTGTTAAAAACCTGGCAATCCCACCTCTGGCTTGTTTAAAGTGAGCTTTCCAGCGCTATGAGAAGACCCAAGTAGGTGCAGAGCGTGTTCCTGGCTTGGGCTTTTCTCTCCCGTTGTGAAATCTTGGCAAACTGGTTTTGAGCTTGGTTTCTGGCTGGAGCAGTCCCCAACAGGAGTGGGTGTTGCCAGTGCTGGAGGCTTCAGTGGCTGATTTCTTGTCGCTTCTGGAGCTCTTGTTCTCTCAAACAGCTTTCTGGAAGTTGGGGACAATCCTGTGAATTTGAATTACAGAACAAGGAAAGGAAAAACATTTCCTGTTCTAGTTAAAGTCCTGATTGCTGACTCCAGGAAGCAATGCCCTAACCTGGATCTCAGGTGCTTCCAGCAATCTGTGCTTTACTTTCATGGCGTGTTTCTGATTTGACATCTCACAAGTGAGTCTTTAGGGCTGCAGATCCACCCTTGACTCATACACAGAGCTCAACCCCCTTTGTGCAAAGGGTGAAAGGTGAGGTGGATAAGCTGGAAGTGCTTGTTGAGGCAGTTCTGTATCTCTGGTATCTCTGCGGGCTGATGCCAGAGATGTTTAGTGTGTTCGGTTGGGGAATATTCAGGTTTCAAAGGTACCAATCCTAATGCACTGGGGACAGGATGAGCAGAATTTGTCGCACTCCCAGTGACTGGAGGATGCTCCATTAACTGGGTGACAGCTTCCCCTGGCAGTTTGGAAAAACAAAGCCAGAGGATTCTAAGAAGAAATGCTGCTGAAGGCAACAACCATGTCACCATCACTTGAAAAACTAGGCACGGCACTGAACCTTCATCTGCAGGTTCCCTGGTGCTAGGAAAGCAGATTAACAAGGGCAGAGGTGTAGTTTTGAGAGCAGGGAGTAGTGGCATGCTTTTCCACCTAGCAGTCATCAAAGAAGGGAATTCCTGCAAGGATTTAAGAGTATATTTGTGGAAAGTCAGGGACAGTGACCTCACCCCTGTATCTTCCATGTGGGTGAGCTCTGCAAGGCACAGCCCTCTCCTTCCATGGTAAAAATTCAGCACTTCTAGGGCTGATGCCTCAGAGCAGAAAGGATGTGGTCTCTTAATTTCCACCTCTGCTACCTTGTAGGTGGTAGAAGGTGTTGGTGAACCTATCCCACTGTCATGGCCAGCTTGTGAATGTTGACGTGAGTGTTGGTGCTTTGGGGCAATTTCTTGGGTAATGCTGGGACAGGAATTTTGACTAAGAAGGTGATTTGGAATGGGGAAGATGGATGGAGCAAATGCCTCACAAGCAGCTGCTTGCTGGGCCTGTTTGGGGGAGTTATATATAGATTCTGCTCTCTGTTAGTCTAGCAGGTTGCACAATGGGCTCCTAAAAGGGCTTTTTTCTCTAGGGATTTATTGTCTCTTTGAGATCAGGGTGTCAGGGTGGTACTTTGCAGGAAAATGCTGAATCCCAGTGTACAAGGGCAGCTCACATGAGCATGACTTTCTTTAGTGCTTCCCAGTAGGGAGAGGAACAAGAGTCTCCTGTAATCAGGGTGAGAATCCCCACAAATAAAAAAATTCCCTGTAATCATAAAACCACAGAATGATTTGATTTGAAAGGGATCTTAAAGCTCATCCAATTCCCCTCTGTGCCATGGGCAGGGACACCTTCTACTGTCGCAGGTGTTTCCAAGCCCCATCCAGCCTGGCCTTGGACACTTCCAGGGGTCCAGGAGCAGCCCCTGCCTGCTTTGCTGGGATGCTACTGCCTTCCCTGGCTGCGTGAGGCTGAAGCTCTTGTTCAGTAGCCCAAGAAGTCCTTTGATGAAAATTGAGTATCACTAATTTACATGTCTCTTGAGGTAAGCAACTAGATTTTTTTTTTCTTGCTTGCTTCGTTTCCGATTTTTTCATCAATTACTTCCTTGAAAAGCCCCACACTAATTAAAGCTTGTGACAATAGCCAAACATTTTTAGTTATTATAGGTTAATGTAACGAAAGTTCACGCCATTCTTTGCCCTTGTGCTTGGGAAAAATAAGTGAAAAACCCTTGGATCTCTTATACACAAAATATTTGCTTGAATTCCCAGACAGGTTATGAGCAGTCAGTTCAATTCCTAGAAGGGAAATAACTTTGGTGAAGTTGGAAGTGAAGAATGATGCAACAAATGGAGATAATGTTGACTCATTTTCCGTCTCACTGATACGTATCTAGGGGAAACATGGAGGTGTTACATGCTCTGGATGCTAATTTTTCTGTTACATTGTAACCCTGATTTTCTGTCCCCTTTCCTTTCTACAGGTCACTTTCAATTAAAAAAAAAAAAAAAAGTTTTACTTCAAGAATGCCCTCTCCAGGACCAGTTGTGTGTCAGGCCAGGATGGTTTAGAGTGGTCTGTTGTTACAGAAGCCCCTCTTCAGATCTTTTGTTCTTCACAATCCTCTTCATGCTGCTCCTTGCTCTTCAGTAAATGTGTTTCCCTGCTGGCCTTGGCCTCTTGGGCACCTTTTCCACCCTTCTGCTTTGCTGAAGGTACAGAAAGGCAATGTAGCATGGAGAGGGAGTAAAGATGTGAATCTAAATGTACCAGGATGGACTTTTCCAATGGATATTGTATTCAGCCTTCTTTCCCTGTTCTTCCAACCTTGCTGGGTTGTTTCTATGGCAGAAATTGAATCTGGCCTTAATTGAGAAAAACAATATGAGGAAAAGCAGGGAATGAGTGATGCTATAAAAGCGACCCTGGTATTATTTAGCTGAGTTAATCCCAAATGTAATGCCATGGGTTTAACTGGAATTACACTGGGGATTAGTTCAGCTGATAGCTGATCACACTCTAATAGCTGCCTGGCTTTGGGAGTTGGTTCAGCAGGTGCTGTTGCTTCCTTCCAGCCCTGTTCCTTCACCTCTGTGTTTTCCCACCATGGGCCTTGTTCTTCCTGTAGCAAGACCTCATTTGAGGAACTCCATTTATCCTTTCACTGCTCCCTTGGGGTTTCCCATTTTCTGTTTTAAGAGTTCATCAGGAGGATGAACCTTGGGGAGCATTGCAACATCCCAGCACCCTTTTCCTTTGAGGGGCTTCACTCAGGACTCAGTCGGGGCATCAGTGATTTTAAACTCTGCTGGAATGAAGGACAGGGATGAAACAGGAGTGGTTCATGGACTGCTGGTGACCATGTGCTGAACAGGTCCCAAGAGCCAAAGCAGGCTCAGCATGTTGGACCTGGAGGGAGCACTTGCTCCTCTGGGCACGATGAGAAGTGAGGTATCTCCTCCTAGAGGAGAGGCAGCACAGTTGGCACAGCCATCCCTGTAGCCCTGGGTTGGATCCATGGATGGGTGTGGAGCAGGAGGCAGTGGTCCAGGAGGACAAGTGCCGTGCCAGATGGCACCCCAGGTGTAGAATTACCCTCCCACCAGGATCTTCCTTTCTCTGTCCCTGGCTCAGGGAGCCATCCCAGGGTTGTACTGTGGTTTCCCTCCCCCTTTGGGACATTGCCTGTCCTTTCCTCAGTTTCAGCACAGTTCTGGGACTTGAGCTTTTCCAGCAGCAGAAAACTGAGGATTTGGGGCAAAGCTGTCAGTCACGGGGTTTCTCTTCCCTTCACCTGCTGCGCTTTGTTTGCTGGGAGGCTCCTCTGCGTTTCTTTTCAACTTTTTTAGTATTTTGGCCAAACCCTCAGGGACTGCTTGATTTGAAACATCATTTTTCTTATCATCATCATCATCCTCGGGAGGTGCTTTTTTCTCCCAGTAGTGTTGTGTGGGCTGCTGTTCTCCTCCCTCTCCAGCCTGGCCGTGCCAGGAGAGCCCCAAGCGCTTCATTTTAGGGCACTTTTCCGCGGGCGGCTGTGTCGGGGCGCGCCGTGCCCGCTCCTTCGGGGGCTGGGGGCCGCTCCCCCCGGCCCGGAGCGCCCTGCCCGGTTCCCCCGGGGGCCGGACCGGAGGAGGCGGTGGCGGGGGCGGGCGCAGGGCGAGAGGGGCCGGCCCAGGGCCGCGCTACGTGTCCCGCAGCCCTTATAGCCCCGGCCCGGCGGGCCCGCCGCCGCCGCAGCACCATGTCGAGCCGCGAGCACACGGTAGGGACGCGCCGGGGAGCGGGGGGCGGGCGGTCCCTGCCGATCCCTCTCCTTGTCTCCTGCTGCGCTGGGATCCCCGGGCAGCGGCAGCCGGGGCGTTCCGGCAGCGCTCGGGAGTTGGCCAGCCCATCCATCATCACTCGGGGCGGCGGGGATGGGCGCGCTTGGCCGGGCGCTCCGCGCATCCTCCGCTGGCGTTCGGCCGCATCCCGCACCTGTCCCGCTGTGCGCTCCCCGCCGATCCCCTCCGGGCGGGGCCCAGGCAGCGCCTGCCTCGCTCCTGGCTTTTTGGGTGTCCTCTGTCCCGGTGCCAGCCGGGGGAAGGAGTTGGTGAGCCGGTCACCGCCACGCTCTCAGCATCGCTGCACAGCCAGCGCTTTAGAACACGCGCAGCGAAGTAACCCCAGCCAGGGCACAGCTCGGTTAGAAATTAAAATTGCAAATCATAGCCGCAGCCAGACATCGCGTTCCGCTTGCCAGCTGCCCTCCCCTACTCCTTGGATCTGGGATGGGAGCTCTGGGTCCCTCTGGCTGTGTGTACGTTTTCCAGGTTTTAAATCAGAACCAGAAGAAATCTTGACGTAAGTCTTTCGGGCTGCTCTTTGCTGGGTTTTTTTTGTTTTTTTTTGTTTTTTTTTTTTTTTTTTAAGTTTGCCATAAACTTTTCCGATGGATTTGAATGCATTTCGGACACAGGGGTAATTTGTCCGAGGAGGAATGCACCCAAAACCACACGGAACAAAGCGTGCCTGTGCGGCAGGGTGTTCTTGGAAACGCAAAAACCTGTGGTTTGGGGATTATTTCAGGCAGGGGAGGTGCGAGCCGTGAGCTGTGTATGGGAGTTCTGTTTATTGCTGTGACAGGAGAGAGGCATTACTGAACTTCCAGAATAATCCCTCTCCTTTGCCTCCACCCTGGGCTGGAAAAATGACCTTTATAAGCGAGTTTGTGGCTGACCTTTGTGGCCTGGCTGTCAAAACAGATGCTATCAGCTTGACAGCTGTAGGCGGATTTTTGTGTGCTTATCTGCCAGGTATCTGATGGAGTGAGAAAAGGCGTGATTTCGCTAATTACCAGAGGTTTGGGGAGTGATGGTGAAACAGCGATGTCCCATTAGTGATCTTCCCGTCCCTTGTCGGGAAGATGTGGTTGCACAGAGTGTAAAGGAAGTTCTCTCTCCGAACTGCAACCTCAGCAGCTTCTTGGTTTCAGCCATCTCCAGTTTATATCAAAGGCACGGATAAGGCATTTCACTTTGTTCAGAGTCCTTTGACCATTTTTTGTACCCACAGACGATTTGTCGTGACACCTCTTGTAGCTGCAACAGCCAAAGGTGTTCCATTTTAAAATGAAGACGCAAGAATTTATCCTGTTGAGATCCCTATTGATACAGCAGTAGGATCATCCTTTTGTGCCCCTTCTTCTTTCTCCCAGTAGCACGAATCCTTATTACTCCTAAAAATCCTTGTGGCTACTAAAACCTCAGTTTTATCAGAGTTTCCTGACGTGGGTGGTGTGTTAATCTTTGTCCCACAGACCAGGTTTTGTGAGGCTGGACGTTACCAGCTTTATTCACCTGAGGGGCTGAGGGGATGTCAGAGCTGGGTTTTGCAGGTGATGTTGGTCAGCTGTCAGTTTTGGAAAGGCATAGCAGTGCCAGCTGTTGTGAGATGGACCACTGTGTTATTTGACAGTGCTCCTCATTTTGCAAATTGAATAACTAGAAGCCCAGGATTTAAATCCTAAATTCAACCTGAATGCTCTCTGGAGTTTGAATCTGGTTTGAGGCTGCTTTAATTGCACACCTATTTATTAATTGATAATATGGTAAGGTGTAAAGAGGAAAACCTTTTTTTTTTGTTTGTTTGTTTGTTTGTTTTTGGTTTTGGGTTTTTGTTTGTTTGTTTTGGCCTCTGCGTGTGTTGTCCTTAAAAATGAACATGGCACCTTAATTGTGCCAGAGTCTTGGTGTGCAGGAATCTCTCTTTAGCCGGTTAATATGGAAACACTCTGTCCTCTCTTCATTTCTGCTCATGACCCTGCAAGAGGCATGAAGTCCTCTACGTGCCAGGCCTGTTCCCAGCCCTCACTGAGAGCAAGCATTGATTTCTGGCCAGTCTCAGGAGTGACACTTTGGGCAGAAGAACCGTCTGTAAGGATGCCCTCAAAGCCTCCCTGTCCCTCACACAGGCCTCCTGTGTGCCTCGGTGGCAAGCCGTGCTCCCAGGAGCAGGCACACGGCGAAGGGAGCCGGAGCTGTGGGGCTGCCCTTGTTCATTGTGCGGGCTCTTGCACAGCGTGCCTTTCAGGGCTGAGGGCTTCTCTGAGCTCCGTGCAGGGAGCGGCTCCTTCTCCCCGCACCTGCGGCGCCGCCGGTATTTCCGCAGCTCGCTCGCCGTGCCCGTTCTCCTGCCGGCCGGGAGGGCACAGATGACGCACTGTGCTCCAGGGAAGCTCGCCACGGAGCCCGGAGCCACAGGCACGGCCCTGCCCTGGCAGTGTGGCTGCCTGCGTGGCTCTGTGTCCCCCAGGGCTGTGTGGAAAGCGCAGCTCGTGGGATGGAGGCGCTGGGAGTCCTGCCCTCTGCCAGTGAAGTTTCTCTTGGGGTGCTCTTGCAGAATGAGAGCCCAGTACTGAAACTCTTTTTCAGGGCAAGTGTTTCAGCTCTGTCACCTGCCTGGTCTCACAGCAGCATCTCCAGGAATCCCACTGGTGTGACATCCCTGGCTTGCAGCATCACCTGCAAAACCCAGCTCTGACATCCCCTCAGCCCCTCAGGTGAATAAAGCTGGTAACGTCCAGCCTCACAAAACCTGGTCTGTGGGACAAAGATTAACACACCACCCACGTCAGGAAACTCTGATAAAACTGAGGTTTTAGTAGCCACAAGGATTTTTAGGAGTAATAAGGATTCCTGCTACTGGGAGAAAGAAGGATGTGCTTCCCCTGCCCAGCGAGTCACAGAGCTGTAACTTCTGCCAGCTCACTTGTGTTTGTGCAGGGCTTATGTGCAAATGATGTGGGCTTATTTAAATTTATTTTAAGAGGAGAAACAAACCCACAAGATCAAATGTCAACCCTGAGGAAAGAGGCTTAGTTTCTTTGCCTAAAAACTACTCTCATGTTGAAAAAAAACGGAGCTGCAGGGCAGAGTTCAGATGGACTGAGTGATACCCCAGGCGGAGCAGGAGCATATGTACATCTCCATCAATTTAATTGCCAAGCAACATGAAAGAAAAAGCTTATTAAAACACCCAAACCGTGCATTCATCTCCTCTCACACTTATTCTTAACTGTTGCCTTGAACGTAAAGAGCAAAACAACTTGAAAGATGTTTATTTTCAAAGCAGTTCTGAGTAGCTCATCATAGTGATGGGGGACAGCAAAGCCCTGATTTCAGGGAATTAGTGTGGCTTGCTCTGTGTTGAGTCACTCAAGAAAGTGAATTTCCTCAAACTCATGTTTTATCCAGTGAGTCACAAGCTGCTTGCTCTTACATCACGATTTATTCTGTGGAACACAGTGCCCAACTCACTGCACCGTGACATCCAAAGGTGATTGTTTTCCAGCTGCTCGTCGCATGCTTGGGATTTCCTGGTTTATTTTCTATTACTTTTCTTGCTTTATATCTCTTTTCTTCAAAGAACATGGAAAGGTGAGGTGATTAACTTTTGTTGCTTTGTTAATTAGAACTTTCTCCCTTTTTCTCCCAATTTCTTCTGACACCCTTTGCTATTAGAAAGTTCCCTTTCCAGTCTCTTTCCCCCACCTTGCCCAAGTCATTCACTTGGGCTGCCAGTGTGCCAGTGTTTAATAACCACACTCTGCTCTCTAAGAGCAGGCAGGTTCAATTTGGGGATTTCAGGGAGGAAAAGCCAGGAAAAATTGCAGGTTCCTAAATATGAATGCCTTCTCCTTTCCATGCTTGAGCCCTCCAAAGGTTGGGGAATTAAATAACCATCCTGCTGTGGTCTGAGCACCTCTGCTGGTGGTGGTGGTGGTTGGAGTGGTGCTGCCATCCAGGGGGGTGGCCAAGGCATTGAAACCCAGCTGTAACTCCTGCAGCTCTGAGTGGGAGCACTTCAAGTCAGCATGTTCCTTCCTGTCCTGCTGCTGGGCTCCGGCATAAACACAGACTCCAGCCTCCTCTGGTTTTCAGGCTGCACAGACCAAGTCACAGCCAGTCACAAGTCCATGCCAAAAACCCCTGACACAGGTGTAGGTGCCCCTGCAAGAGCATTTAGTCAATCAGCAAATGATGCTGAAGACCCCACACTACCCAGACACACGTGCTGTAGCTTAGATTTAGGCCAAGGAGATTTTGTTTTTCTGGAGGGTTTTCAAGACAAACACTGGCATAGTTGCCTTTTTAAAATTATTTTAACTGCACTGATAGTGGTCCTGGAGGGTGCCTCTAGAAATGAAAAGCCCTGGCCTATCTGAAACCAGGTGTTTTAGATAAACTTACAGCTGTACGTGCCCCCAGAAGATAAGCGGCGTGCAGGGCCTGTGTGAATGTTCGAACCTGAACTTTGGTCACGCAGCTCATACAGTTTGCTTCTCAAAAATCCATTAAGAAAAAGGCTGTGTAATTCAGGTTGCCATCTATGAATTTGCTGTTATCATGAGCAGGGTGTCACAGCTGAAGGGAGTGAGAAATAGCTCCTTAATGGTTTCACAGCTTAATCATTTCCCAGTGAAAATTTACACGGGGTGTATCATTAACAAAAGGAGGGATGCAAAAAAGCCCTGGGTGTGCGTCACGCTGCAGGATGTTGGGAAGGGATTTGCCTGTGGGGCTGGTAGTTCCTTGCTAGCACTGCCTCCTGTCCCTCCCAGAGTGGTCTTTGCTCCTTTGCTCACAGCTTGGCTCAGTTACAGCTCCATGTGTCAAAAGCTTTGTCTGCTGAGTGGGTGCCAAAATGCGTTTGGAGAGCAGCGCTGGTTTACACAGATTTGATTTTATTTTTTTTGTGAGCTGCAGCACTTGGTGGGTTGTTGAGATGAGCTTTTTCTGTGCATTCTGGAAAGCAACCATCTGCACCTAGATTTCCAAGACTTTCTGACCTGGAGGTCTTGGCGGCCTCTCTGGCAGAACAAAATGTTTTCTTCGATATCAAACTGTGTTTTAGCTTCCCATTGTGGTGCAGAAAGCGTGCTTGGGCGGGAGGTCATTTTTCAGGCCTGCCCAGCCCTTCTGATGGGAAGATCATCAGGCTGTGTTGCCAGTGAGTGAGTGAGTGAGTGAGTGAAGAAGGGGAAAAAGTAATTTTAAAGGAGGGGCTTTTCAGAGGGCTGCTATGGGGGTCTGAGCTGGGCACCTGCCTCTGGGCAAAATGAGTCCCCCCAGGCATGGCTGGGGCAGCTCATTGCATCTCTGGAAAGCTCATCTGAGACCCTGGGGATGGATGTGAGGGGTGTCAAGCTCTCAGAGGTGCAGCCTGAAGTCCAGGGGAGCTGCTCTTCAAATCTATGTCATTTTTATGTCTTAAATATTGTGGGAGCTGAAATCTTCATCTGCTGTTGGTCTTATTCACCACTGCCCTTCTGTGGCTGTAAAACTGGGTGTGATGCCACCCTCTGAGAGGTGCTGGGAGTTTGCATGAGATTTTGAGGGACCAATTAAGAATAATCTCTGAGGAAAATGTGGAACTGTCCTTGGACCAGCCTTTGTGCAGCGTGGAATGACTGAGGGCTGTGCCTACGCCTGCTTTAGGGAGAGGTGGGAGAATTGCTGAGCAGCCACTCGTTCAGGAAGAGTCCAACATCCTTAGTGCTGACTTAAGCCAGGGTCTGGGTAACCCTGTGTGCACTCACACATTAAAAGCCCATCTTGCAGCTTGTAGGGCTCAGATGCACAGGGAGATGGGGCAGGAAAACTTCATCCTGCTGAAGTTCTCAACTTGGGCTTGTCTCCTGCAGCTGGTCTTGCAGAGGGGCACATTCAGTGGTATAGCAGTGAAAACAGCCCTGTCTTCTTCCTGCAGGAATTCCAAGGGGACTGAGGAGGTGCTGAGTGAGGGGAAGGTCTGGCCCTGTCTGTCGTTCCCAGCAGCTGCCGAGAGTGGGAGCCAGGAAAGTGTTTATGGCTGGGACACCAGTGCATTGCCCCCCTCCTTTGCGCTGATTTACAGCCTGAGATACCAGAGGCTGTGCCTTTCCTCCTGATAGTCGTTGATGAACTTTCCTTCCATGAATTCATCATAATGACTTTTTCCAGCCTAGTGAACTCTTGGCCCGCCAGGCAAAGTTCCCCCATTTAACCGTGTCCTGTGTGGTGTGTCTGGCTGAGTTCCCCTGCGCTCCTTCCTGCTGCTGCTTTTGTGCTTTGAAAACCCTAAAAAAGCTGCTGAGGTGGAGAGAGGTGTCCCACGGCCTCCTGGTGACCACTGAGCACTGCAAAGTCAGGCACATGGGCTGCAAAGACGCCGGGTTCAAGGCTGGGCATCCAACCTGAGGTAGAGAGAGGCACCGTGTGGCCACTGCACTGAGAGCCCACCAGCCTGGGCTGGAGTCCAGCTTTTCCCTTTCATTAGGCTGCCACCAGGTAGGTCCTGCAGAGGAGAAGCCTCACAGAAGAATGAGTTCTTTTACAGAATCCTGGGATCCTTGAGGCTGGAAAATCCCTCCCAGCCCATGGAGTCCCAGCTGTGCCCCATGCCCACCTTGTCCCCAGCCCAGAGCACTCAGTGCCACCTCCAGCCCTTCCTTGGACACCTCCAGCCATGGGCACTCCAAAGCTCCCTGGGCAGCCCCTGCCAAGGCCTGAGCACCCTTTCCATGCAGAAATTCCTGCTGCTGTCCAAGCTGAGCCTCCCCTGGCACAGCCTGGAGCCCTTTCCCCTTGTGCTGTCCCTGTTCCCTGGGAGCAGAGCCTGACCCCCCCTGGCTGTCCCCTCCTGGCAGGGAGTTGTGCAGAGCCACAAGGTCCCCCCTGAGCCTCCTTTGCTCCAGGCTGAGCCCCTTTCCCAGCTCCCTCAGCTGCTCCTGGGGCTCCAGCCCCTTCCCCAGCTCCCTTCCCTGGGCTCAGAAACAGATGTATTTTAAAACCTGATGAAGCTGCTTGAAACACAGATCCTCTGTAGTTCCCACTGCTTATGAAACCAGTGGATTTTCTCTAAAAACAGAGGTGTTTTTTTCCTGAGAGGGATGTGTTGGGCATGGTAAAAGGGGGGTATCTTATCCCCATATCATTGAGACCTTTTCTCAAGTTTAGGGTGCCTGTCCTGCCGTGGCAGGAGGCAGGTCATGTACAGTGCCATATTTACCATAGAGAACCACAACCCACTAGTTAAATTCCTGAATCTCATATTCGGGGGGGAGAGGAATAAAAAATATATACATGTGGATACAATTCCTACCTGGAATTTTTTTTGATACCGAAGTTAATGTGTAGTCAGAATCTGTATCTTTGCCCTCTTTTCCTCTTGTCCCTGCCATCTGAGGGACTGACATTCAGTTCCCTGTTTCCATAACTGGATCTTTTTCTCCAGGAGAAGGTAGAGGAGCAGGGCTGTGTGTTCTGGGTGGTTTTCCTGGCAGGCATCAAACCAAGGCAGTTCTTCTGCAATGTCAAACCCATTGTTTGCAAAAGGAGCAGGGGCCCAACTGCTCAGGCGGGTTCATCTGGGGGAGATCGTTTAGCAGAGCTGCTCTGAGTATTAAATATTGGGCAACCATGAAGGGTTTCCGTGTTTAAATTGTTATTTTTGTCAGTGCCTGACAAAATGCTTTGTTTGTTAAATATTTGTTGCCCCTGCAGCTGTCCCTTGAGATTTCAGGAATGAAGAAGGGGGAGGGGTCGGGGGGGGGGATTGTTTTTATAACATCTGTCCTGGCCTTACAAGTTTATCCCAAAAATGTAGGAGCACAGAATGAGTCACTAGCTTTTCTGCATCGAGGAAATTAGAGTAGTGACATCATCTCATTCCAAGATAAGGAAACGCCTGAGCTGGGAGCCATCAGAGAGGCAGATTTCAGTACCCAACTGCTGATTTGGACTCACAGGGTAGAAATCAGCATCTGATTTGTGAAGTTACTGGAACATGAGCCTGATTTTGTTGATTTCCATCCCTTTTTCTGTGTGCCAGTGTTGTCTGAAACTTGACTGTGACAAGCCAAGCCGTGCGAATTTATGCCAAGAGAAAAATATTTGAGCTGCCATCAGCAAATAAGGTCTTGCTAAGAGCTCAGAAATTCTTGTGGCTTAAGAAAACACGGCTTCAGCTTAACAGCAGCTTGAAAATCTTAGTGTTAGTGGGGTTTGGCATCTCCAGCTGTCTGTCTCCAGGCTGAAAGGCTGCTTGTTTCGGGGCACTGGGATGGCTCTGCTGCTCTCCTTAAGGTTTTTCTGTGTTTTGTTCCTGCCAAAAGGAACAGGCAGCGAGTGCCAAGGAGAGACTGAGTCTGCTGGGCTTTATTCAGAGCACGGGCTGGAGAAAGGGATCCCAGTCCAGCATCCTGCCCGGGACAGGGAATGCTGGCAGCCCCCCAGCCTTGGCAGGGCTTTGGTGACACGGCACTGTCACTGCTCAGCCCAGGCTGGGGAGAAAACACAGCGGGATTCCTGCTCCCCTCCAGCTGCTGGGAAAGGAGGCTCCTCCCGTGTGCAGGGGACAGGGGGACACCAGCACCTGTGGGAGCAGGAAGGTGGTGGCACAGTGGGGACACCACCAGAGAGGTGGTGGCACAGTGGGGACACCACGAAGGTGGTGGCACAGCAGGGACAGCAGCATGGGAGCAGGAAGTGGTGGCACAGTGGGGACACCACCAGAGAGGTGGTGGCACAGTGGGGACACCAGAGAGGTGGTGGCACAGTGGGGACACCACAAAGGTGTTGGCACAATGGGGACACCAGAGAGGTAGTGGCACAGTGGGGACACAAGGTGGTGGCACAGCAGGGACAGCAGCATGGGAGCAGGAAGTGGTGGCACAGTGGGGACACCATGAAGGTGGTGGCACAGTGGGGACACCACTAAGATGGTGGCACAGTGGGGACACCNAGCATGGGAGCAGGAAGTGGTGGCACAGTGGGGACACCATGAAGGTGGTGGCACAGTGGGGACAACACCAGAGAGGTGGTGGCACAGCAGGGACAGCAGCATGGGAGCAGGAAGCTGGGCAGTACAAAAGATGCTTGCAAGGTCCCAGTTCCCCATCTGGGCCTGCATCCTGAGGGGTTAAACAGGCAGAATTTCCAGGGTAACTCCGCCTTGCTTGGAGTTTTCCCTTGGGTTTTCCCTTGGGAAGGACTGGGGCTGGGTTTGAAGCATTTTCTGCCTTAGTGCAGTAAATGAATATCTGGGGGAAGTCCATGGGTTTTGGGTCACAAGAGCTAAGCTAGGATATAACAGATGCCAAGGTTTCTCCATTGTTTTTCAATATGATTGTAATCAAATCTTTGCTTCTACAGACAAACCCCCCCTTTTTCTTCTCTTCCTCCTTTTCTTTGGAGTATCAGTTTTGCTCTTCTTCAGCAAATTACTCTTTTACAGGAGGTTTTCCCCCCTGGTTGCTCATGGATACAGTATCACCCTTTTGCCAGAGCAGCCCTCATAGAAGACAATAATTGTTAAGGAAAAAATTTGATAAATGTAATTTTTATACATCAAATGCAACTGGTAGGAACAAATATTTTTAATTTTATTTTTTTTTCAGTAGTTGGCAGGAGTTGGGAGGGTTTTTTTAATGATGGGATAGCTCACTCTCCTGAGGTTTAGGGGAAGTGTTTGACTTCAAACTCAGAATCACAGAATCTCCTGGACTGGAAGGGACCACAAGGGTCATCAAGTCCAATTCCTGACCCTGCACAGGACACTCCAATAATCTCTCCATGTGCTTGATCCCACTGCTTGCCTGTGCAAATGAAGGCTTGCTTGATCATTCTATCATTTTAAAAGCCCATTCTACCATTTGCAAATAGGATCAGCTGAAAACATTTCGAAAGCCTCTATTTTTATTTTGATCTAATTTTTCCTTCCTGGAGACGTGTCCAGACTGCGGTACCGAAATAGGGCGTGTGTGAAAGGCTCGGCTGGAAAAAAAAATGAATCATATTGCTGGTGCTGTGAGCTTGCCCTATAAATAAAAAGGCAGCTGGGGGAGTCCTGACCCTGCCCTGGCTGTTGGGTCAGGGTTTCCCCGGGGCCCTGAGCGCTGCCAGCTGGATGCTGGTGCTGAGTGAGCCGGACGTGTGAGTAACGTGCCCTTGGCCGCGCGGTGCTCCGCAGCCTCGGCAGGAGCCGTGTTTTTGGGAGCCAGTCCCTCTCCAGAGCGGGATGCTGCTGCAGCCTGCCCTGAGCTGCAGCTGCTGGACAGCTTCCAGGCCCGTGCCTGTGCCAGCTGCAGCAGGCTGGGGTGAATTGAGGGCACCATAAGGACACGGGCTTGGAGCTGATGGGCCACCGCGGCTTTCTGGTGCCTCATCTCCTTCCTGCAGCGTCGCAGAGCTCTGCCTGCTCTGGGTGGCTGAGCAAGGGTTGGCCTGAGGGTGTTGTGTGCACTCAGGGGATCTCTGGAATGTCCTGCTCAGCTCCCATCTGTCCTTCCTTTCCACCCCGCAGCTGTGGAACGTGGCACTTGCAGTTGGTTCTTGCCATGCTCCCACTTGTGATGCAGACATGGAGGTGCTGGGTGAAAAACTGGGGATGTGGAGGCAGGAGGAGGTGCTGCCCTAAGGACCAGAGTTTATACTTGAATTCCTAGTGGGAGATGGCAAAACATCTGTGCAATTTGTTGGGACAACCCTAAACCCAAAAGGGCAACAGAAGAGCTGGGGAGGGGCTCAGCCTGGAGCAAAGGAGGCTCAGGGGGGACTTTGTGGCTCTGCACAACTCCCTGCCAGGAGGGGACAGCCAGGGGGGCTCAGGCTCTGCTCCCAGGGAACAGGGAAAGATGAGAGAAAACAGCCCCAAGTTGTGTCAGGGGAGGCTTAGATTGGCTATTAGGAAACTTTTTTCATGGAAAACGTTGTAGAACATTGGAATGAGCTGCTCAGGGAAGTGGTGAAATCACCATCCCTGGAAAATCAAAAAACTGATATCAAAAAACATGCGGATATGGCCCTTGAAGACATGGTTTAGTGATGAATGCAGTGGTGGTGCTGGGCTGATGGTTGGACTTGATCTTAAAGGTCTTTTCCAGCCTTAACACCTCTACAAGTCTATGATTATAAATGTCTCTTGTCTGGTGCATTTTCTGTTAAATGGGCAGTGGTTCTGCTCCCAACAAACATCAGTGGTGTCTGGGAGAGGCCCCACAGACCTCGTGCTTTTAACTGTCAGATGAGAAGATGCTTCCTGATAAGATCTCCTTGAGTAGTCACACATAATTTATGTGGGCAAGCACAGCTGCTCCCTTCCAGGGCCAATTACTTCAGGAGGAGCTGAGGTCACTTTTTTGGATGCTGTGAATTAAGCAATGGTGGCTCTCTGAGCAGAGGACACTGATGGTTCCTGATTTCCAGCAAGACCCTCCTGTCTCAGAGGCCACATCTCTTTATTCAGGAGGATCACTCAGGAAAAACCTCCTGCCTCTGGCTGCAACCTGCTTTCACACAGCAGGGCAGCATCTTGTCCCACCAGGGTGGTTGATGGAAAGCTTCTTCCCTTTGGAAACTAAGCCAAGAGACCCTTGACAGGCAGCTCAGCCAAGCCTGATCCTAAAGACAGCCAAGATCTTGGTGTCTCCCTGTTTGCCAACCTCATGGAAGGGGTCAACAGGAGGGGAGATCAAAACCAGAGTTAGGATTTGGTTTTTTGGTCTGCTGCGGCCTCAGTCCAAGGTTTGGAGTGACGTGTTTGTTTTTTTCTCATTTCCTGGATGAGGTAAGGCAGGGTGGGCTGAGCACTGAGCTCATCCAGACAGGGCCAAACAGCAGATTTCCAAGGAATGGGGACAGTGTGGCAGTGTCATCTTTGATCATCTGTCTGGCAGGGGATGCACGGCCCTTCTTTGGAGATGCTGCTGGGACATTTATTGCCCTGTGTGGAGCCTTGTTTGGGGCTGAATTTTGAGTCAGAAGTTCCTCTCCCAAACCTCATTTCCTTGCCCCAGACTGTTGCAAGATGTGCTTACCAGTGTCCTAAACTGTTCCTGTTTTAGGACCCAACATCCAGGTGTCGGTGTTGTGCTGGTGATTGGAGTATCTATTTAAATGTGTATGATTTGCAGTGACAGGGTTAAAACCCTGAGAAGTCATCCACTGCTGCTGTCTGCCTACCAACCACCTTGCAGGATATGCTTTTCCTAGACAAAATCTCTCCAGGATTTGCTCTCAGGCCATTAATGATCTGTTTTCCTGGTGCCTTCACTCCCTTCCACCACACTTCAGCTCTGCCTTCCCAAACCATTGCTAGCTGGTGGATGATGAGGTGGGAAGTTGGTCTTTCCCACTGAAGAGCCCATTCCCAGCTAAGCAAGCTCTCAGCCCAGCCATCCAGTTGCTCAGGGTTGGGAAGAGTTTCCTGGGAAGTTTATGAAGAGAGCAGAAAAACCTGAGGGATTTGGTACCATCTGGAGCTCCCAGCAGGTGGGAGAGGTGTGACAGTGTTGCCGAATTGCAAAAATGCCTTCAGTGGTGCTTTCCCAAGCTCCCAAAGGTGCCAGCGTGCAAAATCAGAGCTCTGAGATGCTCACACAGCGCAGATTTATGGCACAGCAACCTGTACTTAGAACAGAACAATCCCCTTACATCAGCCATGTAGGAATGTGCCAGATCCTGCATCTTCCCCAGGCACGGACGTTATCATGGCTCATCTCCTGCAGGACACAGCCTGAACTCCTGGGGATGGGACAAAATTAATCCACGGTGGTGCTGCCTTGCCTTTGCGAGCTCAGAATCTTCAAACTTTTGACAAACCCCCCTGCAAAGAAAAAACCAAAAACACAAAAAGCAACAAAACGGAGCAAACCACAGAAACCAAGCCTTGAGCTGTTTTTCTTTTATTCTCTGAGTCACAGGATGTGTAGCATTCACTCACCTTCTCAGGGGCAGGTCTAGAGATGCTTTGGGTTTTTTATAGAAGCGCAGACTGGCTTGTGTTGGAAAGGACCTTAAAGCCCATCCAGTGCCACCCCTGTCATGGCAGGGACACCTTCCACTGTCCCAAGCTGCTCCAAGCCCTAAAGTCCAACCTGGCCTTGGACACTGCCAGGGATCCAGGGGCAGCCACAGCTGCTCTGGGCACCACTCCCCAGCCACACACAGAAGGATTTCTTCTGTATAACTAACCTAAATTCCCCCTTTTTCAGTCTGAACTTATTTCCCTTGTCCTCTCATTCTGATGAACAATCCCTTTCCAGCTGCCCCATAGGCTCCCTCAGATACTGGAAAGTTCTGTGAGGTCTCTTGTGCAACCTTCTCTTCTCTCCCTCTCTCTCTGCATATGTATCCAGGATATATTTATATCCTTGTTCCCTCCTTGTTCTTTCCCTTGCGTGCCTCAGCTGGGAACATCATCCTCACAATTAACAAGGTCTTGTGGATATTTCACGTGGAACATTCCTTGTGGAGGTGCTGTTGCTGGAGCTGCAGGGCACAGCCAGGCTGTTTTACCTGCAGCCCTGCAGAGACTCTGGGGTCAGCAACGTTGGGAAGCACCAGAATTCAGGCCCCTGGCTCAGCGTTGTGCTGGTGCCTTGTTTTCTTGGGAATGCACATGGACGTGTCAGGGGTTGTTTCCTCTGCCTCCCATTCCATGGGGTGCCCAGCTCGGTGCTGCTCCTGCCCCAGCTGCAGTTCTCGTGTTACACAGCCAGTAAATTAGCACCTGAAGTCGCTCTTGTTTTGCAAGCCTGATTAAAATAATAGGTGAGTCTGTCTGTGTTTGAAAACTGTCAAGAAGGCAGGGAGGGTGTCTCTGCCCAGACTCTGTGTCCTGCCTGCCCGCAGGGGGATCAGTCACCTGGCAGTGCTCCTGCAGCAAAGCCAGCCACCCGCTCCCTTCTCCCTGCTGGCATGAAAGCATCAGCACCAGAAACACCCTGTGCAGAGGCAGAGAGCCTCCAAAAAATGAGTCTGTGCTGCCGAGACAGAAATCCAACTCACACCAAAGCACCTTGAGTTCACCGCGCTGGCTCATTAATGAATTTGCATTTCTCTCCCATCTGTTTGTCCCAGCAGAGATTTCCTTTTGCAGTGAGGGCAGCAAAAGGTAACAGAAGTGTTTTGTTCTGCTCTGTTTTCTCAGGGGTCCACCAACGTGGTTTACCAAGCCCATCATGTCAGCAGGAGTAAGAGAGGACAAGTTGTGGGCACCAGGGGAGGATTCCGAGGCTGCACGGTTTGGCTCACAGGTATTTCTGTCTGCGTGTGAAAACGTGGCCTCACCTGTGAAACTCCACGAGTCTGGCTGGCAGGTGGGGAGTTGGGATCTGCAGGAAACGTCAGCGTTCCCTGCGAGCCGGGAATTGCAAAACATCCCCACGTGGGAAACTCAGACACGCGGTGCTGGCGCAGCAAGATGTTCTCCCTGGCAGCTGCTGCCCATAACTAATGTTTTTATGGATTTCCCAGCTGCTATCAGGCTCCTTTGAACATGTCAGAGGCCCTCGGGGTAGCACTTGTTGTTCCCAAGAGTGTAGCTGAGGAAGCCTTGGCTGGAATCCAGCCAGTCTTTGGCAGTGGAACGTACCCAGGGTTGTCCAAAGCACGGATGTTTTCATTCAGGAGCGGTGGGAAGTTTATTGGGACATGCAGGTCTGCTGTGTTTGAGGCAGCACGAGGCAGTCACCTCGTCTGGGGAATAAACACTGCCAGCCACAGAGTCGTGCTGGAAGCAGTCCCTTGCATTTGTTTTGTTGCACTTCTCTTCTGCCTTGAAGTATGAACTCATTGTTTGGGGATGAAGGGGTGCCAGAAATGACAGTTGCATTTCTTGTTTCTAGTATTTAGACAAGTTGTCTTTTGCCAGTTGTCCAGTTGTTCCTTTGCTTGTTAAATATTGGCATTTTCTTTAGCTGCTGGAGGATGTTGAAGGACATGCTTGGAAGGATTTGTAAAGCCATTCTGTTTTGCCTTCTGACATCTTAGGTTGCAGATGCTGGATTAAAGCACATTTCTCTTCTGTTCTCCTCCACAATTTTGAAGTGCACAATCTGCTTTTTATGTGTTTCCGAAGCCAAAAGCCCTACCCAAGGCAATTTCCTTCCTTTTTTTGAGTATTACTCAAAAATCTTGTGTCTGAAAGGTTTGAGCTTGCCTGGCTGATGATTATTCTTTGAAATACACACCTAGAGAAGGAGATGATGAGGGTCCTTTGCTGCTGGAGCCTGTCCCACTCCATGTGGTTGCAGCAAGAGCCTCTCTTCAGGTTCAGAATGGGAGAGCAGTTGGCTCTTGACAGTGGGAGTAGGGGGAGGAAGAGGAAGATGCAGGAAGACCTGGAGGAAGCAGCATCCTTTCAAACCTCCCCTGCATCCTAGAGCCCATGTGTCCCAGCATGGCCCAGAGAGAGGCACTGCTGGGTTGGACCCCTCCAGAGGTTGGCCTGTAGATGCTTTTCTCATAGCATTAATGCCACCCCTTCAATAATCAGGGTGAAAAAGGGCTCTGTGAAGGATGAGTCCAACTTCCTTTAGGAAGGAGTGAGGTAGGGAACTTCGGACAGAATGGGTTTGGCTGCCGGTGTCACAGTTGCGCTCTCGTTTTCACTCTCTTGGCCTCAAACCTGACCTCTCACTTTGCTGCCTCCCCCAGGCCTTTCTGGAGCTGGCAAGACAACCATTGGCTTTGCTCTGGAAGAGTACCTGGTGGCTCATGGCATCCCCTGCTACTCCCTGGATGGCGACAACGTCCGGCACGGCCTGAACAAGAACCTGGGCTTCTCTGCGCAGGACCGCGAGGAGAACATCCGGCGCATCGCCGAGGTGGCGCGGCTCTTCGCCGACGCGGGGCTCGTCTGCATCACCAGCTTCATCTCCCCCTTCACTAAGGTGAGCTTTGGAAGGTCCCAGAGATCCTGCTCTCTTCTCAGCTTCACCTCGGGGGATGGAGACGATTTATGGAGAGGGTTTCCTAAATGCACCCTCGGATGCTTCGTAGAGCACCGCTGACGCGCAACCACGCGCGCTCGGTGTTTGGAGGGCAGTGACCTCGCTGGATAAGGTCAGTGTTGCAAACTGATGGGAAGCTAAGAGGAGTTTAAGATCTCCCTACTATTAACTCCTCAGAGGCAGAAAAGAGTCACAGAAGCAGCAGCCTGTCCTAGAGCTGTCACTGCGCTCTTGGAAGAGGATTTGACTGCGATTTTCACTTCCGTTGCTGCTGTTATCGGGCCGATGCAAGCAGTTCCTTTTTTCAAGGGATCACTGAGGTTGGAAAAGACCTTTCAGATCATCAGGTCTGACAGTTTCGATATAGGGCAGATAATTATTCACAATCTAAAGTACTGCTGTCCTGCCTAATGAAAAGATCTTGAGGTTTTGCATGGGAAAACATGAGAACAGATTGAACTTGTAGATTTTTACAAATTTTTTTAAAGTATCTTTGAAAAAAAGGAGGGAAGTGAGATAAAAACCCTTATTAGAACGAATATACATTTTATAAATCTGTAAGAGAGACTAATTTACTTGTGTCAAAATCCAGGGAGGCTTTTTTGCAGCAATTCAGATTTTTCCCATCTTTCTTCTAACAGGATCGTCAAAACGCCCGGAAAATTCATGAGGCAGCTGGACTTCCTTTCTTTGAAATCTTTGTAGATGCTCCTCTAAATATTTGTGAAAGCAGAGATGTGAAGGGCCTGTACAAAAAGGCAAGAGCTGGAGAGATCAAAGGTACGGAAGGTTGAGATCTTATTTTGCCTTTTGCCTTCCAAAGCTTTGGATGCCTTGTCCTGGCAGTGCCACACATAGGGGTGGGTGTCCAAAGGCCCTTTGTAGTGCACTAGAGGATCCTGTTCCCCTGGTCTTGCTGTCACAAGTGTCACTCGTTGTACCCAGCACGGTTGAATGCCCCCTGGTTGTTTGTATAGTGTTCTTGGCTCTGAGGCACTGATTATTCTGTTAAATAAATTTAATTTGGGGGGTTAATTGTCCGTAGGATTCACGGGGATTGACTCAGAGTATGAGAAACCCGAAGCTCCTGAGCTGGTGCTGAAAACAAACGTTGCGTCGGTGTCCGAGTGCATCCAGCAGGTCGTGGAGCTCCTCCAAGCACAGGTGGGTCTCTGTCATGTCACCATCACTGGCAGCTTTGGAACCCTGCTTTGGCACATTGCCTTTTTGGTGTGCCTGTGCAAACCAGCGTGTTACAAGTGCTGCCTGTCTCTGTCTCTCAGAACATCGTGCCCCAAGGCTCAGTCAAGGATGTTCTGGAGCTGTTTGTGCCTGAGGATAAACTCAGCAGTGTCCGGGCTGAGGCAGAGAAGCTGCCAGCAGTGGAGATCACCAAGGTATTGTCACACACAGGTTCTGACACTGTTCAGCTGCCCCAAGGGTGGAAGCTTCCAGGAGGACGTTGCCAGAGGGGCCTGTGTTCCTCTGAGGGACCTGACCTTTTGTGGCTGTGGTTTATGGTGAGCTGAGGTGGAATCCTGATCCTCAGACATTTTCTGCCACGCCTCCCCCCTGTGCTGCAGGCTGTCAGTCTCCTCAGCTGTGTTCATACAGCCCCACAAGTTCAAAAGCCAGAGGGCAGAGTTAGATGGGCCNTGCAGGCTGTCAGTCTCCTCAGCTGTGTTCATACAGCCCCACAAGTTCAAAATGCCAGAGGGCAGAGTTAGATGGGCCATTGGGAGGCCCTGGCACAGGGTGCCCAGAGCAGCTGTGGGTGCCCCTGGATCCCTGGAAGTGCCTAAAGCCAGGCTGGATGGGGCTTGGAACAGCCTGGGGTAGTGGAAGGTGTCCCTGCCCATGGCAGGGGTGGAACAAGGTGGTCTTTAAGTTCCCTTCCAACCCAAACCTTTCTGTGATTCTAAGCTGTGCTGTGAAAGTGTGTGAATCAGGCTTAAAAAACCCCAAGCTACATACCCCATGTCTTTCTCCCCCTTATGAATGTCCTGTATTTGAAGCAAAACAAAATGAAAATGCTGTTTCAGCAGAAGGAAAGGAAAAGCAACCTCTGAGCACGGCATGGTGACAGGAATGTGACAGAGTGTGACCCCCTTGGGGTTTGTTTTGCAGCTGGATCTGCAGTGGGTGCAAGTGCTGAGCGAAGGCTGGGCCACTCCTCTGACAGGATTCATGCGGGAGGCAGAGTACCTGCAAGTGCTGCACTTTGGCACCCTGCTCAACGGTATGGCTCCCCTGTGTCCTCCTGTCCTGCCTTGTGGCACACCCCAGGGCTCCTGGAGGTGGCCAGGGTCACCCTGCTGGGGCCACAGCCCTGGCTCACAGCTCTGAGATCTCGCAGGGTGCTGCTCAAACCTTTCGGGGGTTGCTGTGTGCCTCTTGTCGTGCTTGGCTGTACCAGGGCAAACAGAGATGCAAACCCAAAGCCAGGGAAGCAGGGACCCTGCCAGGCTGAGCTGGAGGTGGGAGCAGAAGGCAACTGCTTCTTGGAAACAGCAGCAGAGCCTGGTTTTGCCCCCCACCCCATTTCCCTGCTTCTCCAACATGGTAGCTTGACGTAAATCTGATTTATCTATGCATTAGCAGCCTGTTAGAGGTGCTTCATCCCTGGAAGAGGCAAAGAGGGCTCAGGTGATGACCATGCACAGCTGAGACTGGGGCACAGCTGTTTCCACCCAGTTTCTGAGCTGTGGATGCTGTTGCTGTGACTTCACCTGCACGTGGGGTGCTCACGTTGGGGTCTGTAGACCTGGCAGTGATCTCTGCCTTAAGGGATCTGGGTGAGCAATTCCCTTTGAGCCTTGCATGCCTTCTAGGCAATCCTGTGGTCCCAGAGGGCAGTGACCTGCTGCTGTTGCTCAGATCTGGGCACCATGCAGCAGAGGCAAAGCTCAGGGCTGTTCACTTTGCAGTGTCTGTGTGGGGGCTCTGCTCCCAGACATGCCACAGCCTTTCACCTCCTGCCCAGTGTGCAAACAGCCTTCAGAAGCACATGTCCCTGTTATCAGAGCCTCCTCAGTGCTCTTTGAGCTGCCTGTTGTGGCTGGGGAGGTCGCAGAGTGCCCTGGGATGGCCACGTTGCTCCAGAGCCCCGTACTTTGTGCCGGAGGCTCATCCCAGAGCGTGTCTGGTTTTGGGGTGCCCCCCCACACCTGCTGACATCCCTGAGCACATCTCCTCTGAGCTCTGTGGGCAGATGTTCAGGGTTTGCAGAGCTCTGTGGGCAGCAGGGACAAAGGCCAGGAGAGCAGCTTTGCAAGGGAATGAGATCTCCAGAGCAAGGTCTGTGTAGCAGGGGGCAGCAGCATCAAGTCCCTGGTGTACTCTGTCTCCATGGGGGTCTCCAAACCCAGCACCAGTGTGGTCAGGCCCTCTGAGTGGGAAAGAGAACACCAGGTGCTCCAGGACAAGCTTTGGGAAGTGGTGGTGGGTTCCATCTCATGGTCCTGAGGTGTGGCACTGAGCCTGCTCTTCCCAGAGCCATTGGCACAGCCCTTGTGCCCTGGGCTGGCTGATGGTTTGGGCAGCTCCCATGGTTTTTGGGGGGCACTTGTTCAAGCCAGTGCTCTGCAGGAAATCCCTCCTGGGTGCCCCAGCAGGTGGGTGATGTGCTTTGTGTTGGGCCACCAGGAAGGGGGGTGGATCTGCAGCAAAGCACCGGTGACCCAGGAGTGTTGGAGGGGTGACAGTGACAGTGACAGTGACAGTGGAGGTGTTGGACCACACTCAGTATGAGGCTGTGACAGCACTGTGGAGGACCATGGCCAGGCCAGCAGGAGTTTTAAATGCTTTGAGTCTTGAAATGGTTTCTGTAAGGTGCCCCTGAGCGTTAATTACCCTCATTATGTTTGTGTTCTCCCAGGAAAGAGACTCTTGGGAGCTGGTATGTATGGAACTGTTCTCAGGCTCTGCACAAATTACCTCAATTCGGATTCTTTTGGGCTATGATTTTTTGAGATTTACCAAAAAGGAAAAAGAAAAAAAAGTTGAAATGATTATGAAATGATTCCAGCCGTGGCCCGTTTATGATCCAGGCAGTTCTGACGTGGCCCGACACACCCCGTGTCCTAGGGACCAGTCTGCACAAAGATCCCAGTTGTGTAATTCTCTAATTACCTGCACTGCAGTGATCTTTTGTTACCTCTCCATCCTGCATTTGGAAAGGGAGCCTGAAGATCCTTGCTTTCAGCAGCATTTGTTGGTTTCATAGTGCAGCTTTTTTTTTTTCCCTGTGCTGGCTTCATTGGCTGATCATTCTTAATATGATTTAAATGTATGAAGTTGATATTGATTGGATCCCGTGTGAATATAATTATGATTATTCATGAAAATTGCTGCCTGGCAGATTGAATGATACCCAGTCGTGAATTTAAAGTAAATGCAAATATTTTAAAGCAAAATGAAAGCAAAAATCCATATCATAGTTAAAATCCTCAAATTAAGACTCTCAAGGGTCCAAACTGATTCCAGTCAGATCAGAACAAATTGAATCAGTGATTTGTTTGTGACTGGAAACCCATCGAAGAGACCAATTTTCCTGTGTTAACATTGGAATATCCAAGGAGAAATGGGAGCGCCTCAGTGGAACACTGGGAAATTGGGAGAGTTGGGTTAAAACCAACATGATTTTAAGCTATTCAGGGGCAACACTGGAATTAGGAATTATGTGTGCACTTACAGATTCACACAGAAAACAGATTAAACATGGGCAGTGCAGAGATGTAAAGGAGGAGGAGTAGAGGTATAGAGATAGCCAGGGAAAAAAAAATAAACAACAACAAAAAGAAATAAACCCCCAATGAAAACTGAATGTGGTGGAAGAGGCAGCCCAGGAGGTGTGCAGGGAATGGGTCTCTCCAGGGAACACCAGACTGAAGCCATCTCCACAGAGGTGGTTCTCCTGGAGGAGAAGGCATTTTCTAAGCACACCGAAATTTTTTCAGCTGTCCAGGGCTGCATTTTGCAAGCACATTGAAATTTTTCACCTTCACAAGCAGCTAACAAAGAAGAACAGGGAAAGGGAGCGTGCAGGAGTTCATGAGATGCTCCAGGTGTCTTGGAGACATCTCTGGCCCTTGGATAAGGAGATTTTATATCCCTCTAACATCACTATTCATTAGCAGCACAGAGAAAGCCGCTGCAATGACTGATTTCCCACGAAAAGCTCTGTTCACTGCGCTCCCGGGGCTGGCTAAAGTTCTTGTGGGTGCCGGAGGGAGTTGAACCCCTCCTCCCCCGCCCGCGCTGCGAACCGGAGCATCCCCGCCGTGCTGCCGGCTGTCCCCGCAGGGCGAGCAGCGGCCGGAGGGCGCTGACCTCGCCTCCCTTTGTCTCTGGGCAGACGGAGTGGTGAACCTGAGCATCCCGATCGTGCTGCCGGTGTCGGCGGAGGACAAGCAGCGGCTGGAGGGCAGCGCGGCGCTGGCGCTCAGCTTCCAGGGCCGGCGGGTGGCGGTGCTGCGCGGCCCCGAGTTCTTCGCGCACAGGAAAGAGGAGCGCTGCGCCCGCGTCTGGGGCACCACCTGCCCCCGCCACCCGCACATCCAGGTGGGTCCGGCCCCCGGGGGTCAAACTGGGCGGGGGCTGGAGAAGGGAAGTTTTCGAAGGTTTTGAGGGCGATGGGTTTCTTGTCTGCGCTTCCAGGCCAGCTCCTTGCAGGCAGAACTGGATTTTTTTGGCTCTTCCCTATGGACAGCCAACAGGGTTGTTATGGTTTTACCAGCTCCTCTCTTCCCACTTTGTGGCAGCACAAGGAGCATCATCCCTCGGCAAGGGAGAGCTCTGGGTTGCACCCAGGGACTTGAGCTTTCTGCTTCCAAAGGCTGCAGCTGTGGTAGTTCGTTCCTGTTGCATTTTATCTTCTTTTCTGCCAGGGTCAGAATTAAATGAGAGAGACGGTATTTTGTGTTCGGACCCAGATGTTTATTAATTCTTATCTGTGTTACAGTCTTACAAGCCCTGACTTCTACAGCACTTCCGGCTAACAAACTAAAAATGGAGCCCTATCTCTCTCTACAAGGCCTTTTAAGAATAAATGGTCCAATTAAGAAATGACACCTAAATTATTTTTACTTTTGACCCAATAACCAAACACCCATGGCCTGCACTGTGGACTTTTCTACCCAATTACAAAACACCACCCAGAGCCATGG
The DNA here is from genome assembly GCA_013400275.1 of Rhadina sibilatrix. Taxonomy (NCBI): domain Eukaryota; kingdom Metazoa; phylum Chordata; class Aves; order Passeriformes; family Phylloscopidae; genus Rhadina; species Rhadina sibilatrix. Next base: position 4,291 of record VWYO01012221.1, on the reverse strand, counting down.
AGAAGAAGGTGAAAAACAAGGATTTCACCTACACCCTAAATCCTCCACCTTGCTTTATATCTATTACTGTATTCTAAAACCTTAAACCCTAAGCTTTCCATGCTGTGATATCACACACTTCTATTCAAACCACCCACCCACAATCCCAGTGCTGTCACTCAATTTTGGAAGCCTTCTCCATGGCCTCAGGTCAGATGCAGTGTTTGCTTGGGTCTCAGAGCCTGTCAGCACAGAAAGCCTGGAATTTTCAGTGCCCAGGGTTCCAACACATCTCATCCCTTAAAATGCCTCGTTTGATTCATTAGCAGCAGGAGTGCACCTTGCAAGAGGCTGAGTATCCCCAGAAGGAAAGAGCAAAGAGGGAGGTGCAGGAAGGGCTTGTGCCTTCCTGCAGACTGCTGGCTGCCAGAGGAGCCCAGCACCCGGCTGAGTGGGCACTGGGTGGCTGCTGCCCCACTTGATGAGGTTTTGCTGCCCATGGCTCTCAGTTCACGTGGTCACTGCAGTGAAGTTTTCCACCTGTGAGAAGGGAAGGTCATCCTTCAATGGGCTTGGGCCTCACACTTTTTCAGGGAGACTGGGAGAGGGAGAAGGAGGAGTGTGCTGTTCCCTTTGCACTGAAGGTGTGTGTCATTCCCAGATGGTGATGGAGAGTGGAGACTGGCTGGTTGGTGGAGACCTGCAGGTCCTGGAGAAGATCAAATGGAACGATGGGCTGGACCAGTACCGCCTGACCCCGCTGGATCTCAAGCAGAAGTTCAGGGAAATGAATGCTGGTGAGTGCCCTGGGTTACACCAGTGCCAGGGCCCTTCCTGCCCCACCAGGCCTTGGTGTCATCTGTGAGTTGCTCACAGCACTTCCAGGTGGCTTCTGGATGCTCCCAAAATGGGGCTGTTTGGGGGGTGGGCAGTAAAGGTGGCACAGGGCAGTGCTTGTGATGGGCTGTGTCCTCAGTGGGCTGCTCTGAGGGCTGGGAAGTGCTGGGCATCCTGCTCACGTCCCCCCTGGCAGGTCAGATCCTCTCTGCACTGACATTCTTGGCCTTCACACCTGGGGCACAGCTTAGGTGTTTTCTCCCAGCTCTCTGTGCCATAGAATTGGGTTGGAAGGGACCTTAAAGCTCATCCCATTCCACCCCCTGCCATGGGCAGGGACACCTTCCACGTTCCCAGGTTGCTCCAAGCCCCATCCAGTGTGGTCCCAGCAGGCTGGCAAGGGTCAGACCCACCCACCCTGGCTTTGGGGAAAGAGCATTGGCCCTCCTGAAGGTGCCACTGAGCTTGGGGAGGTGACAGATCACTTAGGACATCAGTGAAGGTGTCCCAGTGCTGTGCACAAACACTGTAGGAGAGCTGATAGGGCTGAAATCAGCCCCAGGGGAAGGGAGTGCAGTGAAAATAACCTTGGCAGGGCAATGTGTGTGTGAAACACTCAGCTGAGCTGTTCAGGGCCTTGCTCATGTGGAGCTGGGACACACACAGGTCTGTGACAGCAGGGACAGGGCACACACAGGTCAGTGACAACTGGGACAGGGCACACACAGGTCTGTGACAGCAGGAACAGGGCACACACAGGTCTGTGACAACTGGGACAGGGCACACACAGGTCTGT